>CAMZMU010000051.1:56535929-56936527 GCA_947311845.1 Poa pratensis | reverse complement strand
CCCCCCCCCCCCCCCCCCCCCTGCACATTACTATAATCTTTCAATTGGGCGGCAATGTTTTTGTTAAAATAAGCAACATAAAGATATAGTTTTGAACCCCTTACCGAGACGAAATTGGGGCTAAAGGATTAACCGTTAGGAGAATTTTAAAAAAAATTATGATTTAGCATACGACAATATCGGCATACGTTTGTATAAACCTCCATCGATGGAACTCCTCTCTAGTCTCTCCAGTCTCTATAAGAAACAATCCCATTGAGGAGCCGCCACATCCTCGAACGACAATTTTAAAACATGTGCTAATTAGATTTCGCCTTGAAACTTTCATACTACTGCTAAACTTGTTGCAAAAATCCTATTGTGTAATTCAATCATATGATCCCAATAAATGATTTTTTAGGATTGCGATCCTCTATTTCCTCCAAAAATCCGTTTAACCAAAGATGCCATTTGAGTTGCTATCAGTGAGATAGTGAGACCCTTGGTTGGTCGCACGAATCGCAAACCGTGTTATTTCTTTCCGCAACCTCTATGAGATAGTGAGACCATAGCCGGTCTTTAGAACAAATTTCCTGGTTCTAAAAAAAGAGAGAACAAATTTCCTTTTTTTTATGTCAACACAAACTGACTAGCGGCCCAGCACGCTTCTAGCTAGCTAGGAAAACTAACACGAACGCGCCGTGCAATTTCTGAACTGATTAATAGTCGTTTACGCCGTACAACAGCTAGTGTCTAATTTGCGTATATATGAGACCGGGAACATCGGTTCTTCTTCTTCTTCGTCCACACGGCTCCACGCCGCCCAGCTAGTTAGCTTGCCTCGAACTATTTCCGGTTCAACAATGGTGCACCGAAAGAAAATGCCAACTAGCTAACCAGTTGAAAAATACTTCCTCCCATCGGAAATGGTTGACACGATTTATCTAAATGGGTGTATCTACGTACTAAAAATGTCTAGATACATCCATATTTAGACAAATCTGTATCAATCATTTTCAATAGGAGGGAGTACTATATTATGCCATGTTATGCCAAGCGCACGTGTTTGCTACTGCTGCGGCATGTACAACGGCTGGTAATTACGAAGTAATTGACTAAATAAGTTCAGACCAATTTAACAGTTGACATTCCTGCTTTCTCCCAAGACTTAAATACTGGTTCACCACTAGCCTTCCATAGCTCAGAAACAAGCTTAAGCTAGCTACCTATACAAGCTCTCAATTCACACCAATGGTTAGGAGAGAGAAGTCCATTTTACCCCCCTAAACTTGTCCGGAAGTTCGGTTTACAACCTATACTCTAATTTGGTTCAAGTTTCAACCCCAAATAATAAAAACCGTTCAGGTTTACCCCTTCCTCGTTTGGCCAGTTTTTCAGCCGGTTTTTATCGCCACGTCAGCGTTTTTTTTTCCGTGTGCCAACTAATCTCGTATAATTAACAGGACATACGTACGTACTCTCTGTGCAGAGCATGTCTCCTCGGATACATCCCTTCAAAATGCTGACTTCATCCCCTTCGTCTCCTCCGCCGGCCAGCAAACTTGGCTCATCTCGCCATTAACCAGCCTCCGCCCTCTACATCCCCTCCGTGCCCTGCATACAGCCAGCCCTGGGCGGCCACCACACAGCCTGGCGACTCGTGGGGCGGTGCCGCAGTTTCGGCGCGAGGAAGATACAAGTAGGGAGAGGGAGCTTAGCCGAGGGGGAGGGGCCATGTAGGGAGGGCGAGGTACAGCTCTGTAGGAAGAGGTGGAGGGGAAAGAAGAAGAGGGAAGGGCGAGGTCGCTGCTGCCTGGGAGGGAGAAGTGGTCGTCGCTACTGCCTGTAGGCGTACTGTTGCAGGCCATCGCTGCTGCCTGGGAGGCGTACTGTTGCTGCTTCCATTGGGTACTGATGGTGAGAGGTTTACTCGTGTTGATGCTTGCTAATTTAGGGAAAAAGTGAGAATTTGAGCTACGTGCTGCTACTTGTTCTATAAAGATTGGTATAGATAGAGTGATTGATATGGAGCTAGTTTGATGGAGGCTATCCAGAACACAGTAATATTTTGAGATATTTGGGCCTCGTTCAACATAAGAAGAACCAAATAAAATTGGTCACGCATGATCTGTGGTTCACATATGATTTATAAGATTCACACATAACACAGTAAGATTTGTAACATAATTCCACTAGATCTCTAGTTCGACAAACCAGAATAACATAACCAACATTTGGCATATGAAAACAAAAAAGAACCACTAAGTTCACAAAGAGAATAACTATAAGTAGAAGATAAATAGAGCCATAAATAGAAGCCAAGACATCACTAGTGGTGGCTTCCTTTTTTTCTTGACGTTGTATTTGTTGCTTGAGCCACAACATTTCTGCGTGACACATCCATGGTAGTACTTGAACTTGCTTGAGAGTTGAGACCCTTGCACCAAACCATGAACATTCACTGTATTTCCGGTGGACCTCTTTGAACTAGATGGCCCTGCTTGTGTACTAGCTGTTGTGCCACTACAAGAAATATGCTATGCTATGACCCCCCATATTGGTCACAGAATTGGTCACGGTCTGTCTTTTGTGACCTTTTTGTGACCAAAAACAGATGGTCAGGTTACGAGCGTCACTAATGAACGGAAGTGACCTTTTTTTGAATTGGTCATAGAGGTCTATGACCAAATTAAAAGGTCACAGTTTTTGTGACCAATATTTTAGTCACGGGCAATTTGGCCAGGCCACGTCAGATCCAACGTGGCAAGGCTGACGTGGCAAATTTGTGACCAAATGAAATGGTCGTAGATTAGAATCAGCCCGGTCCGGTTCAGCCTTCTAAATGGGCCGGGCCTTATAAATCAGTCCATTTAAGTTTTTTTCGCTGCTAATTTTAGGCGGCTAGATGGGCCAAGCCCAATAATGTGGGCCTTTTTGTAGTCCATATTTTTTGGGCCTCATCATTTTTTTACAGAAATTTATATATTGCAATTTACTGTTTTGCCCAACTAAATTTGGGCCATAGCCTTTTAAGAGCCCAATTAACTTTAGGCGGCTAGATGGGCCAAGCCTAACTAAGTTTGGGCCTCTGCTGCGAATATTGGCCCGACAACAATTTCTATATTTTGTGAATATACTATTTGAATACAAATTCAAAATCAAATTTGAATTTGAATTCGAATTCAAATTCAAATTCAGTTTGAAATTCAATTTCAAATTTAGTTTCAATTTCAAATACGAATTCATATTCATTGAAGCACAGGAAAGTACATAAAATCTCAGCACACATATCATAATCTCAGCTCAGCATTTAACATAACATATCATCTCTTTCTCAGGACAAAATCAGAGGTTCACAGAAACTCACAGGTTCTAACTTCGAACCAGAACAAGGCTAGGATGAGGTGCACATAACTTAGAACAAAAGCTAGCAGAAAAGGATGAAACACTCCAGGCTCCTGTGACAGCACTCGAACCAGCATCCTTGAAGCAGAGCTTGATTGTGTTGATGGCGTCCTTCCTGGTCCGCAAGCGACTCAGGTTGCCACGTCCAGGTTGACCTCCTGCACCACCATTTGACTCGATCCAGCGGCACGGCGGCCAGAGCCGACCGGATCAGGCTGCACGGAGCCTGATGACAGCCGGATATAGCGTTAAAGGTGGGCAGTCTTGCATCCACTGCACCACTTGCGCCTGAAAAAACCAGCGAAGAAACAAAAACGTTTGATAGGATTAAACAAGATGGATGTTCATGTTTCACTATATTAAACAAGAAGTAGTATTTGCATCAGTACAGCTACACAGGCAAGTACTACAAACATGGAAATTCAGCATTCACAAGAACATATAAAATGCTAATAAGACACAAGAGGAATATGTTGCCATGCTAGACACATTATGCTCCAGTGCGGCACTCATGGACAAAAACATCGATACCATGCATCCAAAGGTCAAAACGACAAGCAACTCATCACAGTTTAGAACCCCGACAGTTAGCGTTCACGGCCAAACCTCATAACACTGGAAGAGGGCGCGGACGGTGAGTTCGAGACTGACAGAACAACTGAGTGCCATCTTGTCCAACGTCTGCGTGAGCCTCATGCCAATGGCAGCCACCAGTACATCTCAAAGGCAGCCATCATTCTGTGATCCTTCCCCTGCGACATCGAGAATGTATGGAATCAGGACACCACGACAAACAGCCATGAAGAAACCTCATTTATGTTCAAGATTTGTCCATTGTATTAGAGTAACACAGTCCAATCTGTCCATTCTATTTCAACTACCACATTATAAATAAAGCAGGACATCACATCATTATTGTATCTAATCAAATCATTATTGTATCTAATGAAACAATGACACATTACTTACTGTCACTTTACTCTAAACTGACAATACATGGCAGTATACTATTAAAATGCACCTCAACTACAATACAACAGATTTAACTCATGGCTGCTGAAATCCAATTACAATTGAAAGTATTAGTGTATGGTCAACAATGATTGCAGATCAAATGTATGATTATAGGATGTCAGCTAGTTCCAGGCTTTTTGTTCATCAGCTAGCTAAAACGAGATTCATGTAATGCAGACATCAAACCGAACAAACAAAAGCATGTCAAGGTCAAATATTACAAAGAAAGCATTTATCAGGTAGCAGGCACACAAACTTCAGATACTATTGCATCTAAAGTTGAACAAAACCAGCATCATTACATCATAGTTTAAAATAGAGGCTAACTATGTATCAGCTGACGATGACTCACCATCGTTTTAGCTAGCATGCCATGGTCTTCCTCTTCCAACTTCCAAAAACCAAATCACCTAGCATAGAAAGGATCACGCATCAGAAGCATATATAACATCAAACTAAGAAATGAATGGCATGCAGTATGAAAAAACTTGCCATTCTA
Source organism: Poa pratensis (assembly GCA_947311845.1). Taxonomy (NCBI): domain Eukaryota; kingdom Viridiplantae; phylum Streptophyta; class Magnoliopsida; order Poales; family Poaceae; genus Poa; species Poa pratensis. The sequence goes on along the minus strand of CAMZMU010000051.1, from coordinate 56,931,630 downwards.
CGAGACCATTACATTGCATGAATGATTCAATCAAAGGAAGGGAAGGGAAAAAACATGCTACAATCAACACGCATATAAAGGAAAAATCTGTTGCGAGAGAGTAAACAGTTATTAAGCATGCATACAACAACTTTATGGGTTTATATTTACCAAAAATGACAGGTCAGGTTACAAGTTATAAACCAAAAATGGATGATACGTCTCAAACGTATCTATAATTTTTGATGTTCCATGCTTGTTTTATACCAATTGCTACATGTTTTGCATCTACTTTATATCACTTTTATACATTTTTTGGGACTAACCTATTAACAAGATGCCGAAGTGCCAGTTCCTGTTTTCTGCTGTTTTTGTATTCCAGAAAAGCTAGTCTGGAAATATTCTCGGAATTGGACGAAACTACACGGGAGTCCCTATTTTACCAGAACACATCTGACGGACCAAAGAGCGACGGAGAGGAGCCACGTGGGCCCCACACGCCAGGGCGCGGGCCCCCCTCTGCCGCGCCCTGGGGGTGTGGGCCCCACGGGCCTCCAGCCGCCGCCCTTTCGCCTACTTATTCCCCCCGACGCGAAAACCCTAAGTACCTGAGCAAATATCCACGAAAAGTTCCAGAGACGCCGCCGTCGTCAACCCTAGCTCGGGAGGGTTCAGAACCTCTTCCCGGCACCCTGCCGGAGAGGGGAATCGTCACCGGAGGCTTCTACATCGCCATGCCTGCCTCCGGAGTGATGCGTGAGTAGTTCATCCTTGGACTACGGGTCCATAGCAGTAGCTAGATGGTTGTCTCTCCACTTTGTGCCATCATGTTTAGATCTTGTGAGCTGCCCTACATGATCAAGATCATATTATTGTAATGCTACATGTTGTGTTTGCTGGGATCCGATGAATATTGAATATTATGTCAAGTTGATTATCAATCTATCTTATATGTTATTTAAGATCTTGCATGCTTTCCGTTACTCGTAGATGCTTTGGCCAAGTAGATGCTTGTAACTCCAAGAGAGAGTATTTATGCTAGATAGTGGGTTCATGTCTCCGTTTAACCTGGGACAGTGACAGAAAGTTCTAAGGTTGTGGATGTGCTGTTGCCACTAGGGATAACCTAACGATGCTATGTCCACGGACATATGTGTTTGTTTACATTACGCACTTTACTTAATGCAATTATCCGTTGCTTGCAACTTAATACCAACGGGGACTCGGATGACAACCCGGCGGTGGATTATTAGTCATAGATGCTGTTGGATAACGATCTATGTATTATGTCGTAATGCCCAATTAAATATCATAGTAGTCAACATGTCATGTATATGCATTGTCATGCGCTCACTATTCGTCAATTGCCCAGCTGTAATTTGTTCACCCAACATGTTAGTTATCTTTTATGGAGAGACACCACTAGTGAACTGTGGACCCCGGTCCATTCTTTTACACTGATTAAACAACCACAAACTGCAAACTGTTCCTTTTTCATTCTCTGCAATTTAATACTCATTTTCCACACCATACGTTTAATCCTTTGTTTTCAGCAAGCCAGTGAGATTGACAACCTCACTGTTTCGTTGGGGCAAAGTAGTTTGATTGTGTTGTGTGCAGATTCCACGTCAACAGTCCAGACTCCCTCAACACTATTTTTCTGGCGCCGTTGACAACCTTCTGAAGAGTTGCTGCTCCTACTGGTTCGATAACCTTGGTTTCTTTCTGAGGGAAAACTTGCTGCTGACTACATCATACCTTCCTCTTGGGGTCTCCCAACGAACGTGTGTTTCACGTCATCAAGCTATTTTTCTGGCGCCGTTGCCGGGGAGACAGCAGTCTTCTGCAAGGGGAGTTTCACGCTTCCAATCTCTTTACTTTGTTTTTGTCTTGCTTAGTTTATTTTATTTTATCTTGTTTGCTTTCAATTATCAAAAACACAAAAAAATTAGTTACTTGCATCTAGTTTACTTTCAAGTTATTTTCTGTACTGTTTTTATTTCTGCTAAAATGAGTACTCCTGAGAACACTAAGTTGTGTGATTTCACTAGCACGAACAACAATGATTTCATATGCACACCTATTGCTCCACCTGCTGCTTCAGCAGAATTTTATGAAATTAAACCTGCACTTTTAAATCTTGTTATGAAAGAGCAATTTTCTGGTGTTAGTACTGATGATGCTGCTGTTCACCTTAATAACTTTGTTGAACTTTGTGAAATGCAAAAGCTCAAGGAAGTAGATGGTGATATTATTAAACTGAAACTTTTTCCTTTCTCCTTGAGAGGACGTGCTAAAGAATGGTTGCTATCTTTGCCTAGAAATAGTATTGATTCATGGACTAAATGCAAAGATGCTTTTATTGGAAAATATTATCCTCCTGCTAAGATTATTTCTTTGAGAAGTAGCATAATGAATTTTAAGCAATTTGATAATGAACATGTTGCTCAAGCATGGGAGAGAATGAAATCATTGGTTAAAAATTGTCCCACTCATGGACTGACTACTTGGATGATCATCCAAACCTTCTATGCAGGATTAAATTTTTCTTCGAGGAATTTATTGGATTCGGCCGCTGGAGGTACCTTTATGTCCATCACTTTGGGTGCTGCAACAAAGCTTCTTGATGATATGATGATTAATTATTCTGAGTGGCACACCGAGAGAGCTCCAACAGGTAAGAAGGTAAATTCTGTTGAGGAAACCTCCTCCTTGAGTGCCAAAATTGATACTATTATGTCTATGCTTGCAAATGGTCAAACACATGTTGATCCAAATAATGTTCCTTTAGCTTCTTTGGTTGCTCAAGAAGAGCATGTTGATGTGAACTTCATTAAAAATAATAATTTCAACAACAATGCTTATAGGAATAATTTTGGTAATAGCAATTATAGGCCCTATCCTTCTAATAGTGGCAATGGTTATGGAAATTCCTATAGTAACTCCTACAATAATAATAAGAGTGTACCCTCTGATCTTGAAGTTATGCTTAAGGATTTTATTAGTACACAAACTGCTTTCAATAAAACTGTTGAGGAGAAATTTGGGAAAATTGATGTGCTTTCCTCTAAAGTTGATAGTCTTGCTCTTGATGTTGACTTATTGAAACTAAAGAACATGCCTCATGATGTTAAAGAGAGCAAAACTCTCAATGCTATACAAGTTAAAATTGATAACAATGTGAGGATGTTAGCTGAATTGCATGCTAGATGGGAAAGAGAGGATGAAATTGCTAGAAAGAAAATATTGCTAGAGTTTATACTATTACTACTTCTGAAAATGTTCAAACTCAAGTGTTAACAAACCTCCTACCATTAATGGCAAGATAGTTGGTGTTGGTAATGTTTCCACTTCTATTGCAAAATGTCCTAAATTGCCTGATAACTCTGAAACTGTCCTTGATAAAGATGCTGAAATTTCTAGCAATAAGGAAGAGAATAATTCCATTACTTTTGATGATAATGACTTTGATTTTGATGGTTGCAATATTTCTGAAGTAATTAAGTTCTTGCAAAAGCTAGCTAGAAGTCCTAATGCTAGTGCTATAAACATGGCTTTTACTAAACATATTACTAATGCTCTCATACAAGTTAGGGAAGAGAAATTAAAACATGAAGCTTCTATCCCTAGGAAGTTAGAAGATGGTTGGGAGCCCATCATTAAATTGAAATTGAATGACTTTGATTGCAATGCTTTGTGTGACCTTGGTGCTAGTATTTCTGTTATGCCTAAAAGATTATATGATATGCTTGATTTAGCACCTTTGGAAAATTGTTACTTGGATGTTCACCTTGTTGATTCTACTATTAAAAAACCTTTGGGAAGAATTGATGATGTTCTTATCATGGTTAACAACAATTATGTCCCCGTTGATTTTATTGTCTTGGATATTGAGTGCAATCCATCATGCCCTATTGTGTTGGGAAGACCTTTTCTTAGACTGTAGGTGCTATTATTGATATGAAAGAAGGGAATATAAAATATCAATTTCCTCTCAAGAAAGGTATGGAACACTTTCCTAGGAAGAAGATTAAGCCACCTTATGATTCTATTGTTCGAACAAATTACAATGTTGATGCTTCTTCACTTGGTAATACTTGATGCATGCTTTGTGCCTAGCTAAAAGGCGTTAAAGAAAAGCGCTTATGGGAGGCAACCCATTTTATTTTTCTGCAATTTTTCTTTTATTGAGTCAAGGAGTTTGTTTACTTCTGTAGCAACTCCTTTGTATCTTTATTTTCTCGCATTGTTGTGCCAAGAGTAGCCTCTAATGATAAGATGATGCTTAATTTTGATTGCTGCGCAGAAACAGATTTTTGCTGTTCACTGTACGAAATTCCTAAAATCACCAGATTGTTAAAAATCTGAAATTTTTGTGCGTAATCTTTATGAATGTCTGAAACTTTCATTAGTTCAGAGTTTCTCGATCTGAGCGTCGTAAGTGCCTCGAAAAAATTCGTCTTTGCGGACTGTTCTGTTTTAGACAGATTATGCCTTTTTATTTTTCGCATTCTCTCTTTTACTAGTGTTGAGTGAAATTCTTTTTTGGGTGGAAGAGCTTCACATAACATCAGTGGCTGTAGCTAATGTTTAAAGTAACAAATCATATTGCGTCTTTACAGAACATGTGAATTTTTGATTATGCACTAACCCTCTAATGAGATCTACTTTGAGTTTGGTGTGACGGAAGTTTTCAAGGGTCAAGAGAGAAGGATGATATAATAGGATCAAGAAGAGTGAAGAGCTTAAGCTTGGGGAGGCTCCCATGGATCTCCCCAGCATATTTCAAGAAGACTCAAGCGTCTAAGCTTGGGGATGCCCAAGGCATCCCCTTCTTCATCGTCAAAATTATCAGGTCATCTCTAGTGAAACTATATTTTAATTCTTTCACATCATATGTGCTTTTCTTGGAGCGTCTGTGTGCTTTTTATTTTCAGTATTGCATTTTATTTTCAATAAAGCTTGACTGGACCCTAGCATTCTTGATTGGGAGAGAGACACGCTCCGCTTTTTCATGAGAATACTCCTATTCTTCACTTATATTTGTTGAGTATTCATATCTAGCGCTGTTCAGCTTTTAGCTCTTGTTTTCATGTATCTCTTGTCAGAGCTATTAGCTTTCTTTTGTAGAAAGTACTCTCTTGCTTCACTTATATTTGTTTGGAGAGTTGATGAAATAAATTGATTGGTGTTTGGTTGGTTCAGAAAATGTTGCATGTGGTAATTGGTATAAGGAAAAACTTGCTTAATCTTGTAGATCACTAAAATGGATAACTTGATGCTTGTCAATTGTTTTGAGTTAACAAGTAGATCATGATTAAATTGTGCATCACATGAGTTAAGCCTATTAGTGAAGAACTACCGTAAAGCTTGTTGAAAATTTGGTTTGCATCGTGGTACTCTAAGGTCTAGATATTTTCTAATAACAGGGTTTGGTTAACAAGGAAGACGGTATGAAGTCTTATAACGTTTGCAATATGTTTGTCATATAAAACTTGGTGTACGGGTTGATATTCTTGTTTGCTTACATAACCTTGCTAGCCTAAACTCTGTACTGAGAGGGAATGCTTCTCGTGCATCCAAATCCTTGAGCCAAAATCCATGCCATTTGTGTCCACCATAACTACCTATATGTGGTATTTCCTTGCCACTCCAAGTAAATTTTTCATGTGCTACCTTTAAATTATTCAAAATGTTATTATTCCCTTTTTGTGTCAATGTTTACTAGCTCATGAGGAATTAGTGTGGTTATTCTTTATTCTATTTGTCGAGTGGACTTTTACACCTGGACTAGTGGCATATACATCCGCTTATCCAATAACTTGCAAAAAGAGCTGGCAACGGGGTGCCCAGTCCCAATTAATTACAACTTTAACCAATTAATTCTCTTCACACTTTTGCCCTGATTCATCAGTAAGCAATGACAAACAGTGAAATACCTGAATGTGTGTAAACCAAAGAGAAAGAGGGATGATCTGCCTTGCTGGTAGAAATAACGTCCTTCATGGGAGCCGCTCTTAAAAGTCCGTTCGACAGGTAGAATACTGTTCTCACCCGCTACCATTCGTTGACAATTAACAAACACCTCTCAAAAATAGATACTCCTCCATGGTATGTGATTGATGGAAGGCACCCGAGGATTCGGTTAGCCATGGCTTGTGTTAGCAAGGTTGGGAGGAGTATCAAATATTTTATGCAATCTCTATATGCTTTCAAAAACCTAAAAGCTCTAGCACATGATTTAATCCCTGCTTCCCTCTGCGAAGGGCCTTTCTTTTACTTTTATGTTGAGTCAGTTTTCCTATTCTTTCTGTCTTCCACAAGCAAACACTAGTGTCAACTTTGTTACAACATGCGTTATATGCAATGTATTGGACTTGTTATACTACTTTGTGTTGACAATATCCATGAGATAAATATGTTGAAAGTTGAAGCAAATGCTGAAACTAAATTCTTCCTTTGTGTTGATTAAATACCTTTTATTAGAAACTATTGCTTTATGAGTTAACACTTATGCAAAACTGTTTGATGCTTGTCTCGAAAGTACTATTCATGAAAACGTTTAGCTTGTGTGATTCATTGTTTACTCATTATCTATTTGATAGCAAATTATAGACCATTGACTTGGATCACTTCATTCATTTACATGTGCCTTGCAATATTATATGATCAAGATTATGATAGTAGCATGTCACCTCAAAAATTATCTTGTTTTTATCGTTTACCTACTCGAGGACGAGTAGGAACTAAGCTTGGGGATGCTGATACGTCTCAAACGTATCTATAATTTTTGACAGGTCAGGTTACAAGTTATAAACCAAAAATGGATGATACGTCTCAAACGTATCTATAATTTTTGATGTTCCATGCTTGTTTTATACCAATTGCTACATGTTTTGCATCTACTTTATATCACTTTTATACATTTTCTGGGACTAACCTATTAACAAGATGCCGAAGTGTCAGTTCCTGTTTTCTGCTGCTTTTGTATTCCAGAAAAGTTAGTCTGGAAATATTCTCGGAATTGGACGAAACTACACGGGAGTCCCTATTTTACCAGAACACATCTGACGGACCAAAGAGGCGACGGAGAGGAGCCACGTGGGCCCCACACGTGGCCAGGGCGCGGGGCCCCCTGCCGCGCCCTAGGGTGGTGTGGGCCCCACGGGCCTCTCCAGCCGCCGCCCTTTCGCCTACTTATTCCCCCCGACGCGAAAACCCTAAGTACCTGAGCAAATATCCACGAAAAGTTCCAGAGACGCCGCCGTCGTCAACCCTAGCTCGGGAGGGTTCAGAACCTCTTCCCGGCACCCTGCCGGAGAGGGGAATCGTCACCGGAGGCTTCTACATCGCCATGCCTGCCTCCGGAGTGATGCGTGAGTAGTTCATCCTTGGACTACGGGTCCATAGCAGTAGCTAGATGGTTGTCTCTCCACTTTGTGCCATCATGTTTAGATCTTGTGAGCTGCCCTATATGATCAAGATCATATTATTGTAATGCTACATGTTGTGTTTGCTGGGATTCGATGAATATTGTATATTATGTCAAGTTGATTATCAACCTATCTTATATGTTATTTAAGATCTTGCATGCTTTCCGTTACTCGTAGATGTTTTGGCCAAGTAGATGCTTGTAACTCCAAGAGAGAGTATTTATGCTAGATAGTGGGTTCATGTCTCCGTTTAACCTGAGACAATGACAGAAAGTTCTAAGGTTGTGGATGTGCTGTTGCCACTAGGGATAACCTAACGATGCTATGTCCACGGACATATGTGTTTGTTTACATTACGCACTTTACTTAATGCAATTATCCGTTGCTTGCAACTTAATACCAATGGGGAACTCGGATGACAACCCGGCGGTGAATTATTAGTCATAGATGCTGTTGGATAACGATCTATGTATTATGTCGTAATGCCCAATTAAATATCATAGTAGTCAACATGTCATGTATATGCATTGTCATGCGCTCACTATTCGTCAATTGCCCAACTGTAATTTGTTCACGCAACATGTTAGTTATCTTTTATGGAGAGACACCACTAGTGAACTGTGGACCCCGGTCCATTCTTTTACATTGATTAAACAACCACAAACTGCAAACTGTTCCTTTTTCATTCTCTGCAATTTAATACTCATTTTCCACACCATACGTTTAATCCTTTGTTTTCAGCAAGCCAGTGAGATTGACAACCTCACTGTTTCGTTGGGGCAAAGTAGTTTGATTGTGTTGTGTGCAGATTCCACGTCAACAGTCCAGACTCCCATCAACAACACTATTTTTCTGGCGCCGTTGACAACCTTCTGAAGAGTTGCTGCTCCTACTGGTTCGATAACCTTGGTTTCTTTCTGAGGGAAAACTTGCTGCTGACTACATCATACCTTCCTATTGGGGTCTGCCAACGAACGTGTGTTTCACGTCATCAATGGAGCACCAAACAAATTATCTCATATCAACTAACTAGTCCAGATAAATCTTGGGCGGTTCAATATGGATTGCATTATGTAATTCCAACGAGAAGAAAATTTTATTGAGGTATTGACAGAACAATCTGGTTATTAGTATCAAGGACACATGTACAACTAGGCAGATATCCATGCGAGTTCACAACAGCAAGGAGCATATTTTACAGGCAACATATGGCTCGCCTCAGCAACATATTTTACAGGCAATTAAGATACAAATCACGAGATAATCTTTCCAAAGAACAACTACACTAAGTAAAGCAAATGAGGCATGTTGAAACGCTGACATGGCTCGCCTCAGCAAGTTGTACCACACATAACAACAGATACAAATTTACAGGCAACATATGGAGGAATCAAGGGCCTTACCTAGATCCCGTCAGTTCAAACTTGAATCCACGCTCCGGGATGGAGAGGCAGGGACAAGATCTGGTCCGAGCCATGCAAGGAAGTCGCCGTCGTCGAGTTCCTACGGCGGCTCTGCATGGGAGGTCGACAGAAACGACGCGTTAGAGGAGGTTGAGCAGGAGGTGATGCGGCCTGAAGGAAGAGTTAGAGATGGAGCTAGACGTCCTCGGGGTAGCCGGTGGTGAGCGAGGCCACGCTAGTCTTGGTGTAGAGCTCGAACTAATAGTCGATGAAGGACTCCGTCTCCACGTTCAACAGATCCAACACGGCGGCGGGCATGGCTAGTTGCGTCTGCGGCGAGGTGGGGAAGAGGCGGTGAGAGCGCGTTGATGGTGAGATGGGGATCGAAGCACGGACGCGCGTGCCAGCGAGCAAGCCAGCCGCGACGCCGTGGTGGCTAGGCGGCGGTGCCTCTCTCTCCGGCGAGGCTGAGGCGGGCGGAGGAGAGGATGGGCCTGTAGAAGGGAGAACGGGGCGGCGGCGAAAGGAAGAGGCGAGGGTTAGGGTTTGACGTGAGGGCGGCGGCGAGGCGCTGGTTTTATACCGGACGTGCGCGCTCTGGACCGTTGGATCGGCATCCGACGGCTCGGGCTGCATCCGCAGATGTTTAACAGGCCTAATAGAGCTGGGCGGGCCAGTTTCGGCCCATTTCCGCAGAATTGTTATGCTGGCAAAAAAAATCTTGAACTAACACTTTTGTGTAAAGAAGGTACCAAATTTTTGTTACAATCACCAAAAAACATGCATTTCGAGCTTAAATGTACCCCAATTTAGCACATGTGGTCATTATGGGATGGAAAACAATGTTGCCGATTAAAATTTTCGACATGTTTCACAAAAAAAAACCACTTTTCATTTTTCAAGTGCTTAAAATAGCGTTTTTTGTGAAGCGGCTACCGATAGTGTCGGCCAAAATGGCACCGATACATGTTTGTTACAAAGTAGACATCATTCTATGTACATTCACCCAAAGGCATGCATTTCCGAGCTATTTACCTATTTATGCCCATTTAAACGGTACCCTGCCGATTCAGTTGGAAACCGCTAGATTTCGAACTGTAGCCGCCACATAGCTTGCCCGTTATTTTTTCGAATTTTCATTTTTAGGCTCACAAGTATCCATTTCATCAGAGATACGCCAAAATATCCACATGATTCAACCACTAGACACAAACGGTCAAGGCCACGACTTCGACTAGATTTTCAAACAAGCACACGAAATTCAAAAAAACTCAAAATAATGGAAAACCTTTGCGTAGCGTCATCATATGTGACCTAGTTACCGTAAAAAAAATATAAACTTGCAATTCATAAGTTTTATTGAAAAAGTGTTCTCAGAAACTTGCTATCACGAACGAACATTCATAGCTTTCAGGACAAAGGAGCAATGTTTTGGCCACTTTCATGACATAGTTTGTCCAAATGTGCCCCAATTTGGCACATGTGTTCATTATGGAATGGCAAACAATGTTGCCGAATAAATTTTTCGACATGTTTCACAAAAAACCCCACTTTTCATTTTTCAAGTGCTTAAAATAACGTTTTTTGTGAAGCGGCTACCGATAGTGTCGGCCAAAATGGCACCGATACATGTTTGTTACAAAGTAGACATCATTCTATGTACATTCACCCAAAGGCATGCATTTTTCCGAGCTATTTACCTATTTATGCCTATTTAAACGGTACCCTGCCGATTCAGCTGGAAACCGCTAGATTTCGAACTGTAGCCGCCACATAGCTTGCCCGTTATTTTTTCGAATTTTCATTTTTAGGCTCACAAGTATCCATTTGATCTGAGATACGCCAAAATATCCACATGATTCAACCACTAGACAAAAATGGTCAAGGGCACGAATTCGACTAGATTTTCAAATGAGAACACAAAATTCAAAAAAAATCAAAATAATGGAAAACCTTCGCGTAGCGTCATCATATGTGACCTAGTTACGAGAAAAAATAGACACTTGCAATAAGAAAGTTTTATTGAAAAAGTGTTCTCAGAAACTTGCTATCACGAACGAACATTCATAGCTTTCAGGACAAAGGAGCAATGTTTTGGCCACTTTCATGACATAGTTTGTCCAAATGTGCCCCAATTTGGCACATGTGTTCATTATGGGATGGCAAACAATGTTGCCGAATAAAGTTTTCGACATGTTTCACAAAAAAATCCACTTTTCATTTTTCAAGTGCTTAAAATAGCGTTTTTTGTGAAGCGGCTACCGATAGTGTCGTCCAAAATGGCACCGATACATGTTTTTCACAAAGTAGACATCATTCTTTGTACTTTCACCCAAAGGCATGCATTTCCGAGCTATTTACCTATTTATGCCCATTTAAACGGTACCCTGCCGATTCAGCTGGAAACCGCTAGATTTTGAACTGTAGCCGCCACATAGCTTGCCCGTTATTTTTTCGAAATTTCATTTTTAGTCTCACAAGTATCCATTTCATCAGAGATACACCAAAATATCCACATGATTCAACCACTAGACACAAACGGTCAAGGCCACGACTTCGACTAGATTTTCAAACAAGCACACGAAATTCAAAAAAAAAATCAAAATAATGGAAAACCTTCGCGTAGCGTCATCATATGTGACCTAGTTACCGTAAAAAATATAAACTTGCAATTCATAAGTTTTATTGAAAAAGTGTTCTCAGAAACTTGCTATCACGAACGAACATTCATAGCTTTCAGGACAAAGGAGCAAGGTTTTGGCCACTTTCATGACATAGTTTGTCCAAATGTGCACCAATTTGGCACATGTGTTCATTATGGGATGGCAAACAATGTTGCCGAATAAAGTTTTCAACATGTTTCACAAAAAAATCCACTTTTCATTTTTCAAGTGCTTAAAATAGCGTTTTTTGTGAATCGGCTACCGATAGTGTCGTCCAAAATGGCACCGATACATGTTTGTCACAAAATAGACATCATTCTATGTACTTTCACCCAAAGGCATGCATTTCCGAGCTATTTACCTATTTATGCCCATTTAAACGGTACCCTACCGATTCAGCTTGAAACCGCTAGATTTTGAACTGTAGCCGCCACATAGCTTGCCCGTTATTTTTTCGAAATTTCATTTTTAGGCTCACAAGTATCCATTTCATCAGAGATACACCAAAATATCCACATGATTCAACCACTAGACACAAACGGTCAAGGCCACGACTTCGACTAGATTTTCAAACAAGCACACGAAATTAAAAAAAAAATCAAAATAATGGAAAACCTTTGCGTAGCGTCATCATATGTGACCTAGTTACCGTAAAAAAATATAAACTTGCAATTCATAAGTTTTATTGAAAAAGTGTTCTCAGAAACTTGCTATCACGAACAAACATTCATAGCTTTAAGGACAAAGGAACAATGTTTTGGCCACTTTTATGACATAGTTTGTCCAAATGTGCTCCAATTTGGCATATGTGTTCATTATGGGATGGCAAACAATGTTGCCGAATTAAGTTTTCGACATGTTTCACAAAAAAATCCACTTTTCATTTTTCAAGTGCTTAAAATAGCGTTTTCTGTGAAGCGGCTACCGATAGTGTCGTCCAAAATGGCACCGATACATGTTTGTCACAAAGTAGACATCATTCTATGTACTTTCACCCAAAGGCATGCATTTCCGAGCTATTTACCTATTTATGCCCATTTAAACGGTACCCTGCCGATTCAGCTGGAAACCGCTAGATTTTGAACTGTAGCCGCCACATAGCTTGCCCGTTAATTTTTCGAAATTTTATTTTTAGGCTCACAAGTATCCATTTCATCAGAGATACACCAAAATATCCACATGATTCAACCACTAGACACAAACGGTCAAGGCCACGACTTCGACTAGATTTTCAAACAAGCACACGAAATTAAAAAAAATCAAAATAATGGAAAACCTTCGCGTAGCGTCATCATATGTGACCTAGTTACCGTAAAAAAAATATAAACTTGCAATTCATAAGTTTTATTGAAAACGTGTCATTTTATCACAAATACACAAAAATATTTGCATCATTCAATCACTACACATGAACGGTCATGACCGAGACTTCGACTAGATGTCATTATTTTGATAAACAATTGCTTGATGTCATTATTTTGTCAATAAGACATCATTATTATGATATATTTTTATAAATATTACATTTCATTCTCGAATTATTTGAATATTTTTTGCAAATCATACTTTCAATATTCGAAAATAACATAAAGATGATAAATAACACTTTTGTATTATTTGAATGTTTCAAATTTAAATTGTAGTGGAGATGGTTTTAAAGTTTTTTTTAAATAATTTGATTTACAAATACTCATAAAAACTTTTGAGATAATTTTGGTTTGAATTAGTTGCCTCAAGAGAATTCTTCAAAATAGAGAAAAAGAGAGAACACAAAAAACATGGAAAACCCTATGAATGACTGACCTAGCAAGCAGCCCATAGCCACCGGCCCACTCAAGCTATTGGGAGCCCAGCTCGTTTCCAGTAATGGGCTTTGTCCCAGAATGATATAGTAACCATACAAATAGGGCCGAGGACAAATGTAATCACAACTCGCGCGGTGGCCCAGTGGCTTGGGCGTGCTGTCCAGCGTCGGAGGTCGTGGGTTCGATCCCTCCTCCGCGCAATTCCTCTTTTATTTCGTGATTTAGTAGGAATATGCTGGGTTGGTATGTTGGGCGGGTCCCACATGTCAGTGGTTGAGGCCGGACCCATATGTGGGTCCCACATGTCATATATGGTGGGGCGTGTCCCACATGTCAGGCTGTTGGGCAGGACCCATACGCGGGTCCCGCATGTCTGGTAGCGTAGGATATTGGTGGGTCCCACATGTCAGGATGGGTGGGGTAAGCGTGGGACCCATATGTCAGGATGGGCGGGGTAAGGGTTGGACCCACATGTCAGAGCACGGGTCCCAATTGTTAGCGTGGGTCCCACCGGTCAGGCTAGTCAACAAGTCAATGCGCATATGCTAGGTCCCACCTGTCAGTGAGATCAACACCATGGATGAGTAGTGACATGTCAGCAAAAATGACACATAAGCAGTGACACGTAAGCGAAAATGACACATAAGCAATGACACGTAGACGAAACTTCTGAGTTGGCTTAGAATAACCATTTAAATTGGTAGAAAAAAGGTTCTAAATTAGTGTTATCTGCATTATGACCAATCCATGATAGGACATTATGACCTTTTTAATATATTTGGTCATTATATTTTAGGATTTAGACCCTCCAAAGTAGGGCATGACCAAATTGTCCAAAATGGTTATAGATTTGTGACCAATTTTTTCAGGGTCATTATCAGAAGGTCATAGCATAGCATATTTCTTGTAGTGTGCTTTGTTGTGAAGGCTGCAAGTGGAGAATTTTAACATAAGCTGTAATTCGTAGTACAAGAAATTAAATTGAACAGCAAAGAGCGATCACCATTTGATGAGCAGGATCTACGCCCATCTTTGACAAATTTTCCATCGAAGTGGAACCGAACACACAAATAATCCTTCCGAGACATCTAGCACCTATGAAAATGGAGCAATGCATTTTTAACTCATAGCAAATAGACACACTGAAACAGTAGACAGATGTACCAATAAAGTTGCAGGTACACTTGAACACCAGGCCTAGGCAGTAGCTATTGTCCTAGTACCTTATTTATCTGCTAAATCTTAATTTGTTTATACATTTGTTGCTATCCATGATGCTAAATTTTCTTCTCTTCTACAGAATAAACATGAAGTGAGTTGAGCTAGTAGAAGCTAGCAGAAATCTTCCGTACGTGGGTTTGAGTGTGAGTCGGTTGTAAAGTCCTATACATGGATATGTATCTCTATGTTCGAAGATTAGCAATCAGATCAATCTGATCTACTGAATTCACAAATTTAATTAAACTTCTGAAGCTACCTGTCAACGCCCTAATTTACAAAGTGCATGCAGAGATGAGCGCATGTTACGTACTGATCCGTTGGCAACCCAGCGGCTCCTCGTCGATTTAACCCCAGCTCCAGTGGTGGCGGCCTGCGCAGGGGCAGGTCAGTGGAGGGCGGGCGGCCTTGGGAGCGGCGTTGTGATCTGGCTTTCCTGCGGCGCCGTGATCTGGCGAGGGGCCAATCGATATCGGCGTGAAAAGATGCGACTGGGAGACGAGGCCGATCGGGACTATTTCTAGCGCATGCATGTACGAGGGAACATACTCAAATACATGCACCTGGCATTTTGACCAATACATTGAGTTGGCATACGGGAAAAAAATGGGTGACGTGGCAAAAAAAAACGGCTCAAAACCTGGCCAAACGGAGGAAGGGGTAAATCTGAACGGTTTTCATTATTTGGGGTCATGAACTGAACCAACTTAGAGCATAGGGTTGTAAACCGAACTTCCAGACAAGTTTAGGGGGGTAAAATGGACTTCTCTTGTCGCGGCCAAAGGCTTCGCCGAGCAATACGCGCCAGGCCATGTTGTCGGTCTAGCTTTCGTCTTCGGATCAAAGGCTCAATTCATCCTTGAAGGTGATGCGAATACGAGATATTTCCATAATGTTGCTAATGGCAGACATAGGAAGAAACGTATTCATTCTCTTAATCAGGATGAGGGCCTGATCGAAGGGCAGGATCAGCTACAAGAGTACATTACGAAGTTTTATAAATGTATGTCCGGCGCTCCGGAAGAGGGAAACCTTACTCTTGATGAGTCGCGAACAGATGATATTCCCCAAGTTTCCACTGAGGAAAATGTCTATATGATAGCTCCCTTTACTGAGGAGGAGATTAGGAAGGTGGTTTTCCAAATGGAACATAATAAGGCACCGGGTCCGGATGGCTGTCCTGCTGAATTCTACCAGCATTTCTGGGATGTCATTAAGGACGATCTTCTAGATTTATTCGGATGCTTGCATGCCGACAACTAGAATTATTTCGTCTTAACTTTGGGAAATCATCTTGTTACCTAAGATTCAGGAAGCAGAAAGGATACAACAGTATAGACCCATTTGTCTCCTTAATGTTAGTTTCAAGATCTTTACGAAAGTTGCTACCATTAGGTTGAATTCAGTGGCTGATCATGTGGTTAAACCTACACAAATTGCATTTATGCAAGGTAGGAATATCCTAGACGGTGTCGTTATCCTGCACGAAATTGTACATGAGATGCATTGTAAGAAACATAATGGTTTAAATAGACTTCGAAAAAGCCTATGATAAGGTTAATTGGTCGTTCCTCCAACAGACTCTGCGAATGAAAGGTTTCTCGGAAGAGTGGTGTGCCTGGATTTGCAATTTTGTTACTAGGGGTAGCATGGCCGTTAAAGTCAAAGATGACGTCGGACGTTACTTCCAAACAACAAAGGGGTTAAGGCAAGGTGATCCTCTATCGCCAATACTATTTAATATAGTGGCGGATATGTTAGCGATCATGATTGAACGAGCAAAAGAAGACGGCCAGATTGAGGGGGTAGTCCCTCACCTTGTGGATGGAGGACTATCTATTCTTCAATATGCGGATGACACAATCCTTTTCATGGAACATGACCTAGATAAAGCAGCGAATCTGAAATTAATTTTATCAGCGTTCGAGCAGTTATCTGGGTTGAAAATCAATTTCCATAAGAGTGAATTGTTTTGCTTTGGCGAGGCTCAAGACGCAGCTGCTCAATATGCCGAACTTTTTGGGTGTGAGTAAGGTCAATTCCCTATTAAGTATTTGGATATACCAATACACTATAGGAGATTGACCAATACGGAATGGAAACATGTCGAAGAACGTCTGCAGAAGAGGCTAGCCAGTTGGAAAGGAAAGTTACTATCGCCAGGTGGGAGACTGGTTCTCATAAATTCAGTTCTAACAAACATGGTATTGTACATGATATCCTTCTTCAAGCTACCCAAAGGAGTCCTTCAACGACTGGATTATTTCCGATCGAGATTATTTTGGCAAGGGGATAGTGAGAAAAAGAAATATCGATTGGCTAGATAGAATGTCGTATGCCGATCAAAAGGTCAGGGAGGGCTGGGTATTCATGACCTTCAGGTTAAGAATTCAGCTCTCCTCGGTAAGTGGCTATTTACGCTACTTACGGAAGATGGTGTTTGGCAAACGCTCCTTAAGTGTAAATACATTGGCACAAAAGCGTTATCACAGATATATTGGAAACCTGGGGATTCTCACTTTTGGGCTGGCCTGATGGCGACGAAAAAATATATCTTCCGCTTTGGGGAATTTAAGATTAAGGATGGATCGGAAATCAGATTCTGGGAGGATAAATGGTTAGGTAATACCAACCTCCGAGAACAATATCCGGCACTATACAATATTGTACGCCACAAAGGGGATACTATAGCCACGGTTATGCAGGCCTCACCCTCGAATGTGACGTTCATGCGAGATTCAATCGGACCAAGACTTGCTTCTTGGAATACCCTGTTAGGACGGCTGGCATCGGTTCAGTTGTCACAAGGTTCCGATGAGTTTTGTTGGAATTTATGTGGGAATGGTAAATTCTCGGTAGATTCCATGTATAGGGCGTTGGTCCATTCCGATGTTCCAGTCGATAACAATAAAAAAACATGGCAAATGAAGATACCGCTAAAACTAAAAATATTTGTGTGGTATCTTCGTAAGGGTGTCATATTAACAAAAGATAACCTTGTGAAGCGAAACTGGCATGGAAGTACGCAGTGCGTTTTTTGTCCACATCAAGAGACAATAAAGCACTTATTTTTCGAATGTATGTTTGCACACTCTATTTGGTCAGCCATCCAAATAGCTTCTAATTTATATCCTCCTAAGTCCGTTGCAAATGTATTTGGCAATTGGTTACATGTGATTGATAATAAGTTTAGGACTATTATCAGGGTGGGAGCGCTAGCCGTTATATGGTCGCTATGCCTGAGTAGAAACGACAAGGTTTTTAATGATAAAAATTTCTTTCGTATGCAGGTACTATATCTGTGCACAGGTATTTTCCGTTTGTGGTCCACATTACAACGGGCGGAGTATCGAGACCTTTTTATGGAGGCATGCGTACGACTGGAAAAAGTGGTGAGGGATATTTTTATCCAACATGGATGGCCACTTGATTTCCGGCTTGGTCCTCCATAGGCATAGGCGTGTTACCTCCATGTGATTGTAATTCGTCGCTTGCTACATTTTCTTTTTCCGAACTGTTGTTTGGCGGCTATGTGCATCTGAGTTATGTAGAAGCCGGGTGTAATGCTTAAACATCTTAAGTAATAAAACCCTTTATTAAAAAAAAAACTTTCGTCTTCGTGGCCGTCGTCGCGATCGTGGCCGTCGCCGTGTTCAGCTGCGCCGACGGTCCTGTCCATACTGGTGGAGGCTGTTAAGGAAGCTCCCCATGCGGCCGGCCATGCGCGGCATGCAGTGCGTTGCAGCCTACCGTACCTTGTGTAGTACTATTACAGCACCATCTCAAAAATAAAAGCACTATCCTGAGGAGCCATTCTGTGGGTGGTGGAGCTATGGGAAGTGTTGCTTCCTGGGTGTTGGACCAGAGGAATGCAATGGTGATGATGATCGTTCTCGATGTTTAGCTGTGCTGGAAGCTGGTGCTGAAGTGGTTTACTTTCTGTCTTCGGTGTTCTTATGCAGTTGTATGTGGACTCCTGATACTCTGGTTTAGGTTGTTGTAGTTTTGTTGGTGCAATGGTGATAACTGGTTTTTGTCCCATAATGGGCACTCGACAGCGAGTGTCTAGTGGGTTTCCTGTTATTGCCCCAACCCGCTTTCTTTTCTCCTGTATCTCTTTCTCTCTCTGTAATAAGACTGGTTATTTCCGTTTTATAAATGGAAAGGGGTGCAAAAGCCCCTTTCGGGAAGTTAGACTATGTGTACTCGTTTATTGTACTATCGTAGATGTGGACATTTGTTTGTTGATTTTTTTTTTTGCTTGTTATATGATTGCCCGTTCTGTTGAGCTAGCGATAAATTGAGCACCATCTGTACCAAATATGGTGCACGTAAAACCAATTTTCAGGAAAAACCGGTGAAAACCACGAAAAAATTATGTTTAAAAGTTCAAAAAATTCTCAACAAACATATATTACGTCGGGAAGGTAGAATTCTATAGACATGCAAATCTGCAAGCTGAAACTTAAAATTGTTTACGAGCTATGAAATGACAAATTCAGCAATGAACAGTAGATCGAATTGTGAGCTGAAATTTCTTGGAGTTGTAGAAACAACCCGCAGGTTTGTTGTACATTTTTTTATAGATTTTTTAACAATTTCTAAATATGGGTTTATGACTAGATCCTATCATCTCACCTAAGAACATCTCTAGCAGTACCCGCAAAACTCGAACCCGCAAAACAATTTTAAGGGTCGGGTTTTTCGTGTTCTTGCGCGAGAAATCGGGCCGCGAAGAACAGAGCCCGCAAACGAAACTGCAAATCTGAATTTCAACATGCAGATTTTCGTGGGAACAAAGTTCAGTTCATACTAGATAGATGTTCTTCGCAACAGATAGATTTCAACGTTGTTTCTACACAAAATGCAAACCCTATATACTAGCCTAGAACTACACGTCGCCGCCCAAACCCTAGAACTACACAAAATTTGCTCCTCACCGGAGCCACGGGCGCGGCGGCGACGCAGCGGTGGAGGAGCTTCACTCCTCGTCGGAGACGAGGTCGATGACGGGCGGGAGCTGGCTGATGATCAGCGTCTGCTCCATGAGGACGTCGTCGAGCACCTCGTCGCGCTTGATCTTGGCGGCGAACTCCACCGCCTCGTGCTGGGACCGCAGCACCGTCGCCGCCAGCGTGCGCTCGAGGTGCTCGTCGGGGATGAAGTCCTCCGGCCCAAGCGTGACGCCGTAGTGCTCGGGGTCGTAGCCCTCTGGCGGAGGAGCACCTGGCCCGGCGGAAGAGCTGCTGGCGCCCGCGGAGGAGCTGCTCGCGACGGCGCCGGTCGATCTCCCGCTCCCGCTCCCTCCGGAGCCGGTCAAACTCCGGCAAGTCGCAGCGCACCGACCCGCCTGCCTGTACTTCCGTGCGCCGTCGCTGCGGACGACCTGCGCGTGCTTCGCGTCGGAGTAGTCTCCGCCGAACCGGTCGTCGCCGGGGAGCGCCGCCTCTGGTTCCTGCTTCGGCGCCATGGCTCGGCGTCGCCGGATCTGTTGACGGGGAGGCGAGATTGCTCGTCGGAGACGGCGGAGCGCACGGCGGATTGCTCGCCGAGGAGGTGTGGGATTGGGGATTGCAATCCGCAAATGCGGTGGGAAGCCAAATAAATAGGGGTAGGCGGTGCGGATTCACGGGCCACCGCAAAACGTTTGCGGGCCGACGCAAATATGTAGACGCTGGTCTGGCCCAAAAATTGCCCCAAACCCTCAACTCGCCGGAATTTTGCGGGTTCGGCCGTTTTGCGGGTACTGCTAGAGATGCTCTAAAGGAGAGATCCTATACAAGTCTCCCCTGAATAGTAGCAAAGTTACTATTCATTGCTGAATTTTTTATTTTCATAACTTATAAACAATTTTGAGTTTCGACTTGCAAATTTGCAAGTCTGTAGAACTCTACCTTCCCAACGTAATGTATTTTTGTTGAGAATTTTTTTGAACTTTTAAACATTATTTTTTGTTGTTTTCACCGGTTTCCACTAAAAGTTGGTTTCTACCGATACTTTCTCATGTATGTGCACGTAAAATCTATATTTAGAAAAACAATATTTATAAATAAGGTACAACTGTGCCCCCTTCGACTGGATTTATTTTTGCATTCCAATCAAGAAAAACACAGATATGCAATATAAAAATCTCGACCAAATAAAAAAGAAAAAAATCAAGAAAAAATAGTTAAACAATTAAGTAACAAAAGAAGATAATTTGCACATTACGAAAACACAAGTATATATTAAAAGTGCAAGAGTGTAACAAACCACAATAAATTACTAAAACATACTTAGTAGTGTAAAACTATTTTTCATATTAAGTATCACATCTGCATACTAGTTAAGAAAGAAACAACTTATTTCTACAACAAAAAACAATTAACTGCAAAGGCAAAAAAATTACTAAGTTGACTGATGAGAAAAAAAATTCCAGCCTGACTGAACTTCAGGAAAAGCCTTATAAATATATAAAATATCAAGATCAAACTCGAATTTATCTTAGATGAGAAAACCAAATGTATTAATATAATAGTGAGAAAGTGTAAAACATCACTATTCATGCTGAATTTGTTTTGTACAAACCTCCCGAATTAATATGACTTTGACCATGAAGTATCACGTATTGATATTAATTTATTTGAGAAAGTTATTTGTTCCCACCAAGTTTTCAGTGTAACTTGATTTCTATATGTGCAATACATTCTCAGACATGACCGTGCATGCAATTCTCAATTTTTATCCGATACATTCCCAACAGCCACTACGGAGAAAGCATCGTTACCGTGTGCCTGGCTCTTTGCCGTGTGCTGGATATCGGGCACATGGCAAAGTCGATCTTTGTCGTGTGCCGCACACGGAAAGAAAAAACGCACGGCGTCGTAGCACGAAAGACACACGGCAAAGGCAAATAAATGCACACGGCAAAGACAATGGACACGTGTCCACCCAAACGGCAGCGCGAACGGGGAGGTTACGTCAGGTATTTGCCGTGTGCCGCACACGGCAAAGATTAAATCTTTACCGTGTGCAAACACACGACAAAGATCTGACATGCTGTTTTCCGAAACAGGCCCACTGTCAGTCTTTGCCGTGTGTTTGCACACGGTAAAGATATAATCTTCACCGTGTGCAAACACACGGCAAAGATCTGACATGCTGTTTTACGAAACCGGCCCACTTTCAGTCTTTGCCGTGTGTTTGCACACGGTAAAGACCAAATTTAATTTTTTTTGGTCATCGATTGGCGGCGGGGAGCAGAGGGATACGGAGCCTACTATAGAGATGATGTAATGAAGAGAGCGAGAGAGAGTACTGATCGGATGAGGAGGAGGGGCATGTAGTGTTACCTAGTATTTAAAGAGGGCAGTGAGCCGGAGTGGACGAGGAGAAGGGACAGCGGCGCCTAGGGTGGCGTACTCATGAGGATAAGGTCGAGCGATGCCGGCTATGGATAACGAGGAGAAGCGGAGCGGTGATGCCTCGATCTGTGTGCCGGTGAGGAAAGAATAAGGATTAGGCGGAGCCCACGAACAACACTCCCCCTTCGGGCGAACCGGAGGGAATCTTGTGAAGAGTTGGGTCGATCTTGGTTTCCCATGTTCCTATGGCCTACCCTAACACAACCAAGCAAAAAAGTTCCACTTGTCTACCCCTTTCGACGCCGGTCATGGGGGTAGACGAAAAGTTTGACTTTTTTCCAACAGGGTCAGGGTTTCGCCGGAGCGGGGCTCCGGAGCGTCGGAATCCCACCAAAACCTAGGTGGTGCCATACCATGTGTGTACAAGTGTGATGGAGGTTGTAGATGGCCAAGATCCTACTCCGGGGTGTGACCGGCTTCACCGGCATCACTTTCTCCCTAGTGAGTTTCTGGACTTATAGCTCGAAACTCCCCCTTCGGGCGAACCGGAGGGAATCTTGTGAAGAGTTGGGGTAGATCTTGGTTTCCCATGTTCCTATGTCCTACCCTAACACAACCAAACAAAAAGTTCCACTTGTCTACCCCCTTTCGACGCCGGTCATGGGGGTAGACGAAAAGTTTGACTTTTTTCCAACGGGGTCAGGGTTTCGCCGGAGCGGGGCTCCGGAGCGTCGGAATCCCACCAAAACCTAGTTGGTGACATACCATGTGTGTACAAGTGTGATGGGGGTTGTAGATGGCCAAGATCCTACTCCGGGGTGTGACCGTCTTCACCGGCATCACTTTCTCCCTAGTGAGTTTTTGGACTTATAGCTCGAAACTCCCCCTTCGGGCGAACCAGAGGGAATCTTGTGAACAGTAGGGGTAGATCTTGGTTTCCCATGTTCCTATGGCCTACCCTAACACAACCAATAAAAAGTTCCACTTGTCTACCCCCTTTCGACGCCGGTCATGGGGGCAGACGAAAAGTTTGACTTACTACATAGGAAGGTTCTGCACTTCTAGGGCAAAACTCCCTGCTTCGGTTCAACCGGAGGGAATTTTGTGAGAACTTGGGCTCAAATTTGATTGAAATAGCCAAAACCCAGCTCCCAAGTGTGACCCGCTTCATAGACAACACTTATCCCGTAGGAAGGTCATGCACTTAGAGTGCGAAACTAGCACTTCGGGTACACCAGATGGAATCTTGTGATAACTTGTGCTCGAATTTAGTTTGAAATGTTTCTATGGCCTACCCTAATACCACCAAGTAAAAAAGTCCATTGGTCAACCGCCATTCGATGCCGGTCAAAGGGTAGACGACGCCGGTCAAAGGGTTAGGGTTTCGGCCAAAACGGAGATTCGGAGGATCAAAATCCCTCCGAATCTTGCGTCGTGCCCTAACATGTGTATAAAAGTGTGGTGGAATGTTGAAATAGCCAAAACCCATCAACCAACTGTGAACCACTTCACAGACGACACTTATCCCGTAGGAAGGTTATGCACTGATGTTGTGATACAAGATGAATATGGAAGTCTGGGTTGTAAAAATCATTCAACAAAGTTGAAAACCCTGAAATTGTGCACTGTAATGCAGCTACCGTGTTCCAATAGTTAATTATGTGTAAAAAAAATTAACCCCTACTTTATGACTCTGGCTAGTGTAAAAAAAACCCGGATCAGCAGGCCCTACTCCGCCGCCTTCAGGAGCCTAGAGGTTAGTTACCTCTAACCCTTGTCGTTCTGTTATCAATACTGTCGAAAACTTTCTTTGATGTCTCACTTAGATCCATATATGAAATCCCTTTACTCTAACTCTTTCTTATTCAATGAATTAAGGCAAGTCTTTTGCCTTTCTTGGAAATCATGTATAGAATGTAAAATATGGTTAAGGAACTCATTTGTTACTTAGTCTTTTGCCCTTCCTATTTTTTTGCCTTTCTTGGAAATCTTGTATAGCATGTAAAATATGTCTCTCACTTAGTCTTTTGCTCTTCCTATTCTTTTGCCTTTCAATGAATTAAGGAACTCATTTCTTAATGTATGGATTCATCAAGAATACATCATACATATGGATTGCACTTGCACTAATTGCACTTGCACTGAACACACATATACCAATTCTAGTTTACTTAAAACATCCCTTTTTGCAAACTTTTCAGATTAATGGAGTTGAGTACAAGCATTCAGAGGAGGAGGTGCGCAAGGAGAACAAGTGGGCCTTCGAGTAGTATTTTGCATGCCTATCTTGTATGTTATGGATGACTTTTGTGAACTTGCTGTAATAATGAACTTATGAATGTTATGGATGATTTTTGTGAACTTTTGATGAACTTTGGATGATATTTGGTGATCTAGTGATTTATTGATGAATATGGTATATATATCTGTTTAGGAAATTTTGAAATGCAGGGATTTAAGAAAATCAGAAAAAAAAAGGAAAAATTACCTCTTTGCCGTGTGCAAACACACGCTCACGGCAAAGAGGACACGTGGGGCCCACCTGTGAAATCTGGCATTTTTTGGTCACTCTTTGTCGTGTGCCAATACACGGTAAAGAGGAATACCGTGTGTTGGCACACGGCAAAGAGTGACCAAAAAATGCTAGATTCAGTCGCTCTTTGCCGTGTGCAAACACACGGCAAAGAGTGTCCCGCGGGGCCCACTTGTCAGGAGCCCGCTGTCACCGTCCGTCGTCGTCGTCAAGTGGCGGTGGGACCCACTTAGCAACGTTGCCGTGTGCCATGATTTTTGGCACACGGCAAAGAGGACGTTACCGTGCATTTCTTCGCCGTGTGCTCTTTGCCGTGTGCGGCACAGACTTTGCCGTGTGTCGCCGGCACACGGCAAAGAGGTGTTCTCCCGTAGTGAGCTATCTAGCTGATTGCCTCTGGCGGCACACGGCAAAGAGGTGTTCTCCCGTAGTGGGTTATCTAGCTGATTGCCTCTCGGAAAACAGCTGCGGAGTATACTCGACTAGAGTACGTACAACGCTCTGAATCCCTCAACCAGAGGCGCTGGAGCTCCCGCCTGGTCTAGATAACAGCCCGTGTACAGCGACAGGCTAACTATCTACAGCGACACCCGAAGACTTCGGACTTCCCCGGTTGCGTGGAGTGAAGAACAAAGTAACTGAACAAGTCATCTCCTGACATTTCTCTCTACTTCCAGCCCGGCCCCGAGCCTAGATACAAATACTCGACCGAGTAAGAAGCTAGGACAAGATCAATCAGGAATCACAGAGAATCAATTCAGAAGCTCGATCGAGCAGCGCGCTACGATGGTTAGGGCGTTGGGTCTTGCTGCGGCCAAAGGTCTCGCCGCTGGCTCCGTTCGCTATGCGCCCAGCAGCTTCGTGGGTCTGGCTTTTGCCTTCGTGGCCGCGCTCGCAATTGTGGTCATCGCGGTGTTCGGTTGCGCTGGTCACAAGAAAAGTTCCGGCAAGAAGAAGCATAAACGCCGCCGCTTCGAAGGAGATGGCGGAGGGGATGACGGCGGCGGCGGTGGAGACGGCGGCTACGGGGACGGTGGCGGAGGAGGCGACGGCGGTGGTGGAGGGGGTGGTGGAGGCGACGGCGGGGGCGGAGGAGGAGGTTGTTAAGGATCATGCACGCAGCGCAACAGATCGTTCTCGACATGGCTACTTCCCGGAAGAAATGCAGAAATACATCACCATGACCTTTTTTTTAGTATGGCCATCACCATGACCTATTGTTCGTCTCAAACTTCATGTTACTAGACTAGTAAATGTCTTGTTGTTGTACGTGGGTGTTCTCGATCTGGAAACAATTTAACAGCTTAATGGTTGTGTACACGTGTTCCTTTTGTTCCACGTACTGTGTACGAAGGTTATTTTCTGGTATATATATACATATGAGCGTATGACTATATGAGACCACAATTTCCTATGTATGATGTATCACCGGAGAACGAAGAGCAAGCTGGGGCTGGTACAACGCGGAAACAACCGCCGCTGCCGCCACGGGTACTTCCTCGGCTGGGATGTCGCAGACGACGCCGCCGCCTCCCAACCCGCGGTGTCGTGGCTCTCGCCCGCCACTGCCGGCCGGCGATTAATAATACTAATGGGCACCTCATTACTAACTATATTAAGGAGCACCAATTTCTTGCTCCCTCCGCGCGCGCGACACTGTAGCGTCGCACTGTAGCGTGTACAGTACACGCGCTACAGTGCGCGATACAGTAGTTGTTTTTTTTCCCAGTTTTTTTCAGACAAAAAATACTTCACCTTCTCTGAAAAATATATACATGAAATATATGCGCGCCGACGAGTAGGTTCCATTCCCGTGATCGGTTTCGAGTTTAGTCGAATCTAGCTCCTTAATTTTGGATCCAGATTCGCACAAACATTTGACAAATTTTCTCGAATTCGTCGCACTCGATAATCCGTTTGAATTTTCATTTCACAAGTAGATGTATATCACCCTTCCAAAAAACTTTTTGCATAAAAGTCCCCACGTGCTTTTTTGCAGTAAAGCCAACTTTCTGCAAGAAAATCCCGGCTCGCCACTTTTTGCAGAAAAGACCTCACGGTTTCCTAAAAATTATAAATCAGCCTCCCATAAAAAAAAAAAAAAAATCGGCCCTCTAGAGAAGATGTACATCACCCTTTCAAACAACTTTTTGCATAAAAGTCTCACGTGTTTTTTTTGCAGTAAAGCCAACTTCCTGCTCACCAAAAAAAAACCACACGTTTTCCAAAAAATTATAAATCGGGCTCCCGGATTAAAAACGCGCGGTTCTTTTACGCAAAGGTTCTTGCGTTCTGCAGATAATACAAACTAATTTCAGTAACATCACCACCAAATAACTTTTCCAAAGTACAGTGCGGCGCCTACAGCAGGCATGTTTTTTTTCCCAAACAAAACAAAAACCTCACGTTCTCCGAAAATTATATACATAAAATATATACTAAATATCCATTGTGTACAAAACTGAAACTATGAAATTTAGCAACTTTTGGCATAAAAGTCCCACGTGTTTTTTTTTTTGCAGTAAAGCCAACTTCCTGCTCGCCACTTTTTGTAAAAAAACCCACACGTTTTCCAAAAAATTATAAATCGGGCTCCCGGATTAAAAACGCGCGGTTCTTTTACGCAAAGATCCTTACGTTCTGCAGATAATACAAACTAATTTCAGTAACATCACCACCAAATAACTTTTCCAAAGTACAGTGTGGCGCCTACAGTAGGCATGTTTTTTTTTCCAAACAAAAAAAAACCTCACGTTCTCCGAAAATTATATACATGAAATATATACTAAATATCCATTGTGTATAAAAGTGAAACTATGAAATTTTGCAAATTCAACAAATTTTCAAACCTTTCACAGAAACTAAGAAATGTTAATTTCGTTGAAGATTTGTTGGATTAGTTTTCCAAATAATTTTTCTTCCCAGAAAATATTCAACAATTTCTATAAGTTTAAAATAGTTTCCATACAAGATTTGTTGGAGATTAGTTCAATAAATATTGTTCCAAAGAAAATATTCAACAACACGAAAAAATTAATTCCCCGAGGGTATTCAACAATATTCAGTAAAGTTTCAAATATATTTCGTGCATGTTTCTCTGCTTTTCTTTTCCTGGCCAGGTGCCCAATGCTGACGTCATTACAACTTCATTGTGGGCCCGGCCTGTCAAATTTTAAACATTTACGAAAATGGTTTCGGGAATTAATAAAACCCTAGCATGTAGGCCGCACTGACAAAATTTTAACTTTTCCAAAATATTTCACAAAAATGTCCAAAAAATCGTAAAATCAATAACTCTTCATCTGTAATTAATAAAATCACTCGATTTAACTAATAGTGGTACTTAAAAAAAAACTTTACTACTTTCCTATAAGCCACAACGCCTGCAAAGATAAACGCATTATACGAACAAAGCCGCCACTTCTACTTACAAAATTTAAAATCCCTCAATTTAGCTAATGGTGGTACTTTTTTTCAAAAAAAAAATTTACTGCTTTCCTATAAGCCACAATGCCTGCAAAGATAAATGCATTATACGAACAAAGCCGTCACTTCTACTTACAAAATTTATGTGACTAAAACAACGCATTGTACGAACAAAGCCGCCACTTCTACTTACAAAAATTATGTGACTAAAACCAAAAAACAGGCTATATTCACATAAATTCCCACCTAGGGCGCGGCGTGCCGCCGCGCTGAAATTCAACTAGTCAATTTCCTATTACCTCCCTCATCGCCCGGGGCACTGTAGCGTCGCGCGAAGCTACAGTGCCGGGGCACTGTTCATCCGAACAGTAACTTTTTTTTTGCTATTTTTTTTAGTTTATTTTATTTTTGAATTTTTTTCTCCTCTATCCTACTTTACCTCTTCTATTCTTCTATATATAAAAGGAGCTGAAATCCTCGGCTGGACAGCACCCCGGGTACTGTAGCGTCGCGGAAGCTACAGTACAATATGAACAGTGCTCTTTTTTCCTAGATTTTTGAATTTTTTTTTCTTACTAAAATTATATACACGAAATATATGCGCGTCAACGAGTAACTTCCACTTCCGTGAACGGTTTCGAGTTTTATCAACTCTAACTCCCCAATTTTAGATCTAAATTCGCACAAACATTTGACTAATTTTTTCAAATTTTTTGTAGAAGAGTCCTCGCGTTTTTAAGGAAATATGTATCGACCATCTTTTTTGCAGAAACGTCCCTGAATTTTCTAAAATGTACGAATCAGACCTCCGATCTACAGCATACGCACGTCTCCGCGCCGTCCGATTCAGATCCAACGTCCCATGCGACCGCGTCAACGAGTAACTTCCACCCCCGTGAACTGTTTCGAGTTTTATCAACTCTAACTCCCCAATTTTAGATCCAAATTCGCATAAACATTTGACTAATTTTTTCAATTTTTTTGCAGAAGAGTCCCCGCGTTTTCAAGGAAATATGTATCGACCATCTTTTTTGCAGAAACGTCCCTGGGTTTTCTAAAATGTATGAATCAGACCTCCGATCTACAGCGTACGCACGTCTCCGCGCCATCCGATTCAGATCCAACGTCCCATGCGACCGCGTCAACGAGTAACTTCCACCCCCGTTAACGGTTTCGAGTTTTATCAACTCTAACTCCCCAATTTTAGATTCAAATTCGCACAAATATTTGACTAATTTTTTTAATTTTTTTGCAAAAGAGTCCCCACGTTTTCAAGGAAATATGTATCGACCATCTTTTTTGCAGAAACGTCCCTGGGTTTTCTAAAATGTACGAATCAGACCTCCGATCTACAGCGTACGCACGTCTCCGCGCCGTCCGATTCAGATCCAACGTCCCATGCGTCGCATTTGCGGAAAGACCCTCACATTTATCAAAAAAAACTACGATTCGCTCTCCTTTTCATGATAGCCGACGAGTAGGTTCGATTCCCGTGATCGGTTTCGAGTTTGGTCGACTCTAATTGCTTAATTTTGGATACAAATTCGTAAAAACATTTGACCAATTTTGTCAAATTCGTCACACTCGGTCATCAGTTTGAAATTTTCTTTCACGAGCAGATGTATATCATCTTTCCGAACAACTTTCATATTTTAACCTTTTTATTCTGATGGACATATACATATTTCTCTCCAATCTTTAAATTTGTTGTATTTTATGTTGTGCAAAAAAAAATTATAACAGATTTCAAAATTTTGAATCGGGTATTTGGATCCAAAAATTTGTCTTCTACATCTATCTCATAATAGCATTTTTTTTTACCTGCCTGTCATGTACAAAGTTTTCGTGAACCGAATTATATTCCTACAATCTTAATTAGTAACTCATTTTACAAAACTACGGCACATACCAATATAGTGGGCGCCGCGTAGCCGCGCAAATGGTCGACATGGCCGTCGTACCCATTACTGACATCAGCAGATGACGCCATCAAGAGCCCACCTGTCAGCCTTTTATTATTTCGTAAAAAATGATTTCAATAATTACTAAAACTCTGACAGTGTGTCCAGATTGTCAGAATTTTAAACTTTCCTACCAAAATCAAAAATTTGTCCAATTTTGTAAATTCAATAATTTTAAATCCTACATCTCCATATATTTACATATATTGTGTTTTTTTTAACAACCACGATTCAGCTACTGTCACTACTGCAAAGGTTGACACAACCAGAACCTACTTACAAAGTATATTATCCATTAAAACAAAAAACATACAATACATTAAATTTATCACGAAGGGCGCGGCGTGCCGACGCGCCGATTTCAACTAGTGCAGGGTACAAAGACAGCCCATATGCGGGCCTCTTATCGAGCTAGGAACGGTCCAGACGGCACACGCGAAGACGCACGGGACGACGGGAGACAGTCGAGAGGGAATCGCTGGGTAATTAAGGTGACGTGGACGCACGAGGAGGCTGGAAAATCAGCTAGTCGGGTTCTCCTATTTAGATAGAGAAGATTCGTGTTTAATGCTATCATATGAGAGTGTTGTAAAACTATTTACTCTATATTTTCTAAACTTGTCCGAGAAAAAAAATAGTTTTATTGCGGCTCGACCAGGTTTCGAGAAATTCCTAGATCAGCCCCTCACTGCAAGACACTACCAAGAGCACTGCAGGTCACCGCTATTTGTAATTTCAACAGTTGTGTATAGTGGCAACATCGGGAAGATTTCCCTGGCTACAGAGAACATTACCCTGAAGTCAGTATATCACATAGGAGCAGCCCAAATATACACAAGATATGTACGTGCTCTCTTTTTCATTCTGTATCAGCAATGATTCCTACTAGATCATTTAGGCGCGCGTTGCCGTGCCTGTCTATTAGGAAAATATATTGTTAGGAGTTTATATGGATATATTTGAATTTTAAAATATTCAAAAGTATAGGGCCATATTTTTGTGATAATATAGGGTCTTATAAGAGACCTTGGTTCTCCGATATGGAAAATGTCATTTTCATCTGAAGCTACAATTCTCATAGGCTAATTAGTGCTTTATTGGAAGGATATCATGGAGGATTAACAAAGAGAGAATATGTGTGATCTTCCATTTCCTTCAAATTATTTGTTATTTATGTAATCCTATATATTGTTCTTCTGTTCTAATTGTTTTTCTCACATAGAATGACTTCAAAGATGGGAAAGAATTTGAATGTAAACTCCATGAATCATTGTAGTGAGAGAGGAAATGATGCATGTGTAATTCTATAAATTCATCTTTAGGTACATCACGGAAGGAAAAGGACATGTCAAGATTTCAAAATTTTAAGAATGTAATGTAATGATACGAAGATATAACTCTATATTTGCCTCCATTACCTATTACACTGGCATATGAAAAACTAAGAAGTAATTTATATTTTTGTAATTTACAATTAGTACATTTGAGTTGCAAATTAAAAGAAGCATCAGATTGTAAGGCTGTTTTTGACAGGCACACATACATTCGTTAATTGGACAGAAGGATGCACTATCAGACCACCAATTTCCGGCAACATAATTGATTGAAAGTGCCATGGAAACACATGGCACTAAGCATTTTTTTTCAAATTACACTGTACTACCAAAACACGCAGCAAAGATGATTGAATACTATACAATAAGACTCGGCAGGCAATAGAGCATTTAACTGATAAAGTGCTAGTAACGTTCAGAATCGGACGCCTTCAACGAAAATCTGATTTTCCCAGCACGTCGACAGGAAAGTGCCATTTGGTCACAACGAAGGTGCCGTGCCACCTGACACATTAATTCGTTAACGCGTTTAAGAATTTTCCAACCACTACTTATTTTGCAGCTTCTTTGCTACTCCCTCCGTACCAAAATATAAGATGTCAAAACATCTTATATTTTGGTACGGAGGGAGTAGTATAATTCTTTCTCCTCATAGAGAGGAAAAAATCGAACGTGGGTCGTCAAAAACTGCACGTTGACTGACGTTGGTATCGCAGTCTAAAATTTGTTGTTGTGCGGAACGTTTTACTGCAATATGCAAGCCAAAAATGACAAAATATCCCAGTGACCATGATTTTCAACAATCTCTGTCAGTCTCGCCATCGACATACACATCGACCTATCCGGCGGCAGCAAATGGTGGTCGCCGTCCTCGCCGTCAAGGAGTTCGAGGACCGGTATGCAAAGCAGCAGCAAGACACCAAGCTCCAGCTAGACCTAGTTGAACACGCCTGGCAGCGGCATGGGCAGTAGCCATTTTTTTTTAAATCATTTGAACCATGTTTGATTCAAACAATATTGTTATTCTACAACATCTTGTATTGAATTATTGTTTAATACGTGTGATTCGAACTTTTATAGTAATAAACTATTGACGGGGATTCATAATGTACTGTTGTTGTAATAAGAATATTTATAATTTAGTTCTTATTTATTTATTATTCCATTTTTATGATATTCATGTCTACTTCATGTTTTGCATTTACAGTTTCTGACCGAGACGTGGCGGAGCAGCACCCGTAAAGCCGACCCTCAAAACAGAATACTCCGCCGCGCCTCGTTTCGAGCCAAAAAAACGCGCGTTGCGCGACCTACAAAACAGTTTTGCGGGTTCGCCTTTTGCGGGCTCTGCTAGAGATGCTCTAAGGCTGCATAGCTAGCCCTTATATTTAGCTGACCAAAATTCAGGCCACGCTTGATTTACCTCCAAAATATGCCAGTGCCCTATCTTTCGTAGTTTTCTGGCCTTGATTTGGCTTGTGTGGTTCCAAACTTCCAATGCTGATGTGATGATATGAAACTTAGTACTCCCTCTGTTCATAAAAGATGTCTCAACCTAGACCAAATTTGTATGTATCTAGACATAATTTAGTATGTAGATACATGCAAATTTGGGCTAGGTTGAGACAT
This sequence comes from Poa pratensis, assembly GCA_947311845.1. Taxonomy (NCBI): domain Eukaryota; kingdom Viridiplantae; phylum Streptophyta; class Magnoliopsida; order Poales; family Poaceae; genus Poa; species Poa pratensis. The sequence continues at coordinate 56,898,903 of CAMZMU010000051.1, read as the reverse complement.
CTTTTTATGAACGGAAGGAGTAGAAAATATTCTTCTATGCTTTCTTCCGACTTTATATATAATACCATTACAGCTAGCGCATGATATAGGCTCATGTGTATATTCTACTTTACCTTTGCATAATGTCTGTATTTTCAAAACCAGAAAATACACGATGATGTGGTGATACGAAGCTCAGAACCCCTCTCTTTAGACTTTGGATGCATTTATCTTTTTTCTGCCGTCATATATATTTCTTTTTGCAATTATTGAGCTGGTAAATTCAATACATGTTGTGTGTTGCAATACTTCCTAGCTCTAGAAGCCATGACATGAGTTTCTCACAGGATCTACGACCTCCCGGATAAAAATCGTTCTTTAGGCCAAGATGATGCAGATGAATATATGGCTCTTCGACTATTTGAGAAAGTAGCTTTTGATCTTCAGCGTTCAAGTGGGCGTGCTATCAAGTATTTATAAATTGTAAGACAATCCAGTAGCTATTGCCTCAAATGTGATGAAACTGGCTATGGGCACCTCTACTTGACTAAGTGTTTTGCCGCTCCCTTTATGTAACAACGCTACCTCTAAATATAATCTTACGTCATCATCATTGACTGCTATATTTGCACAATATTTGTTGTTTTCTTACAAGGCCATGCATATAGTAGTTTTGACCTTCGCTAGACTTTGTGAGCCATTTACAAGATAATGAGAGTACGTGTAGACAGTGTTTCCAGCCAAATAAAGACAACGTTGTTTCAAACAAAATTACGACAACGTTCTTGACTTTACCTACATCTGATTATCCAAGTAATCCCGCTTCCTTATTTTTGAAAGCAAAGAACTTGGCGGTAGCTTAGCATACTTCTCATGGAAATAAATTCGGGCATAACGTGTCATCTAAAACAGTCTTAAGATAACTAGATTCCTATTTAAAATCCCTTAAAACAAAATGTTGTCTGATTTAAAACACTCGAAACAGGTCTAATTGAAAATTTAATGTACATATAAACTATGATTACCACAAATATTATATACACAAATAATTCAAGCCTTATACTTAACGTGCATACAAATTATGATTGGCATAAAGATTATTCGTACACAAATAAATATGAAACCTGATACCGATTCTAAGGTCAAATTGGATCGGGTTGGTGATGACGACAGATTCACAGGGACAAGACATGGCAACACCGGACATAGGACAAGAAAGGCAAAGAATTACAAGACAGGGCAACACTAGACATGGAACAAGAGGGGTAAAAAACAATGGGACTTATAAAAGGATTATAAAAAGAGGAGTCGATGGAATAATCCCGATGGTGATCACAAGGAGAGGAGCTTGCGAAACCCTAACAGGCAACCTCCATAGTCCCGACAGATATCGATGGTAGTGGCATGAGAGTCGCCGAAAGATCTAACGCGAGCAACAATATACATGCAAAACACATAAAATTTATGGTTAAAATACAATTTCGCTTCTATCATTTGCGTCATTGGCGCAACAAGTCATCTATTTTTCCTTTGTGCCAAATCTGCAGAGTCTGTTAACTTGAGAAAAGAAGAGAGACTCTGCAGATATTGTGTACTTGTGTTATCCTATTATCCACCTTTGCATCTGGTGATTTTCTATATCGGCCGGATTGCCGACATGAGCTTTTCTGAATCGACTTGGTAGTCTTACACCGCCAATTATCTGTCCGAAGCCGGTTTAAGTTTAATTAAATTATGGATATCTAAATAAAGAGAGCTCATGACAACAATACGGTCTTGCTTCCGGTAGTTGCGCAGTTGCGCAACGGGTCATCAGATGTTTTGTAATGTCCTAATCAGATGTTGGCATTTAATTCTCAGTCAAGACTGTCATAGCTCGGGTTATGAACTTTTCTGCTTGATGTGTAATGTCATAAGGTTATTGCTCGACCTCGAGTTGTCTCAACATGTAATTACGACAATCTCCCTTTTTATTTTACAACGAGGTGATTTTAGAAGTAACTTATGATATGGGATCCTTTTTATTCTCATTAGCCTATGACAAAAATACGATCTTGCTTCCGGCAGTTGCACAGTCGCGCAACGGGTCATCTATTTTATAGAATCAACAGGTGGCGCGGCTTTACATAGAACTCATTCGAGACCCATGGATCGATCGACACACCACACGATATAGTCACACGACACGCGTGGCATATAGCAGGTGGTCGACGTATCTGCCTATAGCGACGCAACGAGTATACAAAACACAAAAACAATCTGAATAAGTTAAGATTCAGTCGACAGGGGATCGGTCCTTCCTCGCTCACACAAAAAAAGGTTGAGCCTCGACTAGCTACAAATGGTAAGGTTGCTGGATCTCGCCGCGGCGAGAGGCTTCGTCTCCGCCGCCGCCTCCGGCTCCCTGCCGCGCTCCTCCGGCGCCGTCGCGGGTCTGGTCTTCGCCTTCGTGGCCGCGGTGGCGGTCATGGCCATCGCCGTGTTCGGCTGCGCCGACGACGGGAAGGCCGCGGCCAAACGACGACGCCGCAGCCGCTGGGCCAGCGGCGGCGGCGCCGGCTACGGAGGTGACGGCGGTGGTGCTGGAGGCTGTGGCGGCGGAGGCGGCGGTGGGCCTTAAGGGAAGAATCAATCGCGCATCACGCGATTTGCGAGGGAGCAGCAGTCCGCCTGACGACTCGGTCGGCCTGCTCTTCTTCCCGCTACGTCACAACGCCGCTATATATGTTGTGGTTGTGCTCATCTCCATCCTTGCTCGTGGAGTTTCATCTTGTCCATGTATCCGCACTTGTGTAATGAATCGGGTATAAGGTTCATTCGGCCGTGGACACCATCCGGCTGTGTTATAGCGAGTGATTCTGTCAGGCAAAATCTATACTTGACGATGAAGTCCCGCGTTTGTATGAGCTCATCTCCGTCCATGCTCGTGGGATCTCGTCTCATCCATGTATCTTCACTTGTGTAATTGATCGGGTGTAAGATTCTCATTCGATCGTGGACACCATGGCTGTGTTTTAGCGACTGATTCTTCTGTCAGGCAAAAGTTGTACTTAACGAGTTAACGATGGAGTCCCAACTCCCACGCCTGTATCAAGCTCTGCTCATTCTCCAGTCTGTGTTTACAACATCTGCCGCGCGTACGTAGCTACTATCGTTGCCAGCGTCGTCGTTGCAGAGGCGGTGGTGAACGGCCGGAGGTTCGGCGGTGGCGGCATTGTCGACGGCAGGCCAGGGAACTCTGATGCCTCACAATCTCTAGCAGTCTCTGATCTTTGTGGACAACGATCCAGAAGAGCAGTGATCAAGGAGCTGAACGTGTGGCACCAGTGGAACTCCCGTACAGCCATCAGGAATGGCTTGTACGTGTGCCGGGCCTTGCTCCGGCCCGAGATGTGGCCCTGGTTCGCACCGTTCTCTCGCGATATAGGCCCAAAGCTAGGCCCGAACAGAAACTGCCACGCGTGGTCGCTTCACGCGCTACGCGACACCGCGGTGCAAAGTCCAAACTCTAAAGCCTCTAGAGCGTACGTGGCCCACCAGAAGACCAAAAGGAAAAAAGAAAAAACATAAAGCAGAGCAAACGAGTTGGAGATGCTACGCTTTCCTGACGTAGTACTCACATCGCAACAAGGAATGTTTCCCCACTTGCGTAACCCAAGCATGCCGAGAATGATTGCGCTGCATCTAGGGGACAGCTTGAGTCACAAGAGCAACCTGGTACAAGACTAGTTCCTCATCTTTTTCTGTTGCCGTAAGCATGAGCACACATTATCCAGATAATTCATTTGTATACAACAATGAACTATACTGTCGCTAGATCACTGATGCACATCTATTGCGAGCAAGCTAGCAAGAGCGATTCAGAGTTACAGAAACTGATACACAATGTTTTCATAAGTGACTAGCATCAGAGTAAACATGAACCGGGAATCTATATATCGTCTCTGACCTGGAACTAGCATATTGGTCCAGGAGTGCAGGAGGGCCTCTAATTTAAAGCGATCACGCTAGAACAAAGCAGAAAAGAGTAAAAGCTACAAAGAGGTTCCTGCTATGCTTCCATTGTACAGGGCTGGGCTTGCTGGCTGCCTAAACTATGATGGCATGTCAGCAGAGAGACAAAGCTCAAAAAAGAAGCCGAGAGGCGAGCAAGCAACGAAGCCCAGCGATGACAAAAGCATGCATAACCAAAGCTACAAAAGAGAAAAGTTCAGAAAACTAAAACTGAAAATAAATTCTAGGAGTAGCTAGCTATCTTGCTTGCTTGCTGCATCTGTTAGCACAGTGATCTTCTCTTGTGTCTCTCTCTAACCTGTCAGTGTCTCGTGCATGCATGCTGCTTCCTACGTTTGGATCAGATCATTGCATACGACCCTCTTTATGTCTTTGCTGTGTGACTCTGAAACTATGTCAGTCTTGATCTCATCACATCGATCAGGTTCAGGATCAGGCCAGGCCACCCTCCTCATTCTCTTTTGCATGCTGCAGAGAATGCCCACCGCCCAAAATCATTCCATTCCAAAGATCGGCGTCTGAAAGGCTGCCACATTTGGGTAGTACCCAAAGGACCCTGGCGTCACGGAGCTTTCGTAGGACCCACCGACGAAATGCGCCATCGGCGTGGCGAACGGCATGGACACGCAGCCGCCGCTTGAGCTCTGCGACTGATGATGATCCTGCTGCTCTTGCTCCTCCTGCTGCTGATGCTGTTGTTGATCATGGAAGCTACCGGCGTTGGCGTAGCAATGGGGTGCCATCGCGCCGGCTCCGTTGCCGTTCGAGAAGTCCAGGTTGACGCCGGAGCTGTAGAGACCGTAGCCCATCCCCTGCAGGTTACCCTGCTGGTGGTGCTGCATGGCCAGGTACGAGAGGTAGTCCTGCTGATGTTGGTCGTACTTCATGGGCAGCGCGGTGAACGCCAGCTGCGAGGGCGGCGCCGCCGCGGCTTCGATGGGCATGGTGGCGTCAGGGGAGCTGGACTCCAGGGCTTTGCTGCCCCGGCCTGCGCCGCCGTTCATGTTGCCGATCGGGAGGTTGCTGCTGATGATGCTCTCCACGTTGTACCTGCTGATCTCGAAGTTGGTCACGGCGTTCAGGCCCCGGAACTTGATGGCCGCAATGTCGTAGGCTTCCGCGGCTTCCTCCTCTGTGCCTATGTAAGCAAAGAAGATACACGCCATCAGTCGTTGGAGCACACATGCACATACCGAGATTCATTCAACTAGCATTCTTAAGTTTGTGCACCAAAATCAACATATATACAGTTGTCATCAGCATAAAATAGTATTAAGATCTAGGACAACACACATGAAACATGTGGTCCTCAAGAAATTATCAAAAGAATGCACGGTGTGCCATGACCCGTGAACTAAGCAGTGGGACATCAATGCAAGTAAGCTGCATCATTCATTAGACTTTTGACTAAGCTGCACTGCTGACAGAGGCGCCAATGGCGTGGTGAGGTTAATTAGTTAAATCCAGCAGTGTAATAATGGCCATTCAGTAAGGTACCCTAGTATAATCACATGTCAGATGCTTTGTGGAAAGCCGGTCGCCAGCAGTAACTATATTCCAAAGTCCAAACAATGGTTGCTACATACATTGCACGAAGAAAGTAAAAGAGATAAAAGAGTTCAGGTTGCCATTGCTGGCAAGCATGCATGGCCATGGCTGTTTCCTTTTTCGATCAGTTGCATGCATAAAGCCCTAAAACCATCACAAAAGATGACAAATTCTAATGAAATGTGGGCATGCCTGTGTACATTCACATGGATGCATCTGGTCAAACTAGATGTTCTCGACCTAGGTAAAATATGCCGACGAATCTAGCTGCAGGACTTGTACGAACAGACTGTAAACTAAGATGAACCTACGTGCAAGGCAGAGTATTGTTATATGACTGTTAACGAAAAGATGCGGCTAACGCTCGCTTGGAGGAGAGATTAACACGTGCTCCCTCGTACAGTCCAACTTGAGATTTGATACTACCCAACAAGGCAAGAAAAGTTCATGTAGTACTAGCAAGGATATATCCCACCAAGATTTTTCTTTAAAAAAAATGAAGAGGGAAAAGATAATGAGTTCAGCTTGCAAATGTGTGTCCTGGTTTAAAATGTTAGCCCAGTTGATGGGTACAGTATTAGCTAGTAATACATACAAGTAGGAAACACGATTTCAAGACCAAGATATATACGGCAAACGAACGGACATAGATCATCAAAATGTATACTCACTGAATGTTCCAAGGTAGAGGTCCTTGTTGCCGGCCACCCTTCCAATCCTTGCTTGCCATCTCCCATGCTGGTGATGTCTACATGGTTGCATCCAAAACAAACACTTAATAAGTTAAGATCACATAGCACGTAAGAGGCCAAACATGGTTAAGACAAAAGAAGTGAATCGTGGTGAGAAAAATATGAACCTTGTGACACCCCTATATATGGAAGCGCCGCGGGAGAATCCACTACTCTTCCTGCACCAGATTACATGTTTTCATCATAAAATCCCTTACAACACAGCTAGCAATGCTAAAGTACAAGTATTCAAGAAGCATGCACATATAGCATAGCCATGCACGCATGTGAGCATCTACACAACGCTAGTGCAACATTAGATGAAATCGTGATTATGTCTGTACCTCCTAAGTGAAGCTACAAACTCCTGGCGTGTCATGTGCTTCATCTCCTCGAGCTCCTTTTCATAGTCGGCAACCTAGAAAGGAACACTTGCCGGATAAAGATACACATCCAGCACATAGATATCCAGGAGTTTTTGTAATCATATACAAGGGAATCCATCCATGATCTTACCGGGAAGTTGGTGGTGGTGCTGGCACCCCAGTACTTCAACGCGGCAAGATCATAGGCCCTCGCAGCCTTCTCCTCCTTATCATAGCCACCTGTTCCATGAAGCACCAGCACTTTATTAGCATCATGCACCATATCTTTCTCGCACAAACATTTTTTATAAGATCAAAGAGCTAGCTAGAAGGCTCTCGTTTCTTACCCAAGTATACTGAAGAAGACACCAGTAAGAACAACCATACATGAGAAACACATCGAGTTGACATGTTAAGAACATGGAGAGGCACAAGTTAGCAACAGGACATCGACAAAGTAATTTGATTTGTAGTTATATGGTTAGTGTTGTATTGCGTGATTACCTTGGCGGCCCTTGCGGCTCTGACCCTCACGCCGGCAGCTGTTGTCCCACAGATGCGCCTCGTATCTACCAGTCCAACGGTGCCTGAAAATAACCCAAAATGGTCAGTAAATTCAGAACGCATTTAGTTCTTTCACTTTACCTACGTGTGATTAATTTGTGCATGAATCCGTTCTTTCTAAAATCAACAAGGTGCTAAGCCGACCAATATCATCTCGTGTTCATTATTCACATCTAGACAAATCCCGACCAGGAGTTTGCATGCAAAGTGCTAATGAACTCACAAGAACCCAAACAAGTCACCTTTTGTAGTACTGGTTTTCTTTGGGCAATAGACGGATCAATCATTCAATCGATCAACGTCAACCCATATAGGTATGGCTTACCGTGTGACGCCACGGTAGATGGAGGTCCTCTGTCCGAAGGACTCCACGGCCTTCTTCTGCTCCGGCGCCGCCGGGGGCGAGACGGATGGCAGACTCAGCTGCTTCGCGTCGGCCTGCTCCTGAGCGACCTGCGGCGGCGCGGTAGGCGCCGTTGCTTCAGGGTTGCCGCCGCTCAGGAATCCGGCGGCCAAGAACTTGAGCTCCGAGTCGTACATCTCCGCGGCCTCGGTCGTCGTCGCTGCAGAGACAACCTGGTCGCCATTATTCCCCCCGTTGCCGTTGGCGCCTCCGCTGCCGAGGAAGTCCTCGAGCTTGGGCGGCGGCGCGGCTCCCGCGATGGCGGCCAGCTCGGCGGCCGCTCCTCTTTCCTCTTCCTCCATCTCACCTGCACAAATATCCAAGAAGTCAGATCGACCGACCAAGAAGCCAAGCAACATAAGAAGGAAAGAGATCGAGGCTGGTGCAATAGAGTGGAGTAGTGCTAACAGTGGTGGGAGAGGGAGAAGTTGAGCCACGGGTAGTGGCCATGCGCGGCGTCCATGTCCATGGTCAGGATGGTACTACTACTCACTACTAACTCCTCGAACGATGCGTGTTCGTGTGCGTTTCTCGAGAGCGCTGAAGAGGGAGAGAAGGCTATTGGTTTCCTCGGGCGGTGAAGAATGGGCGGTGTTGGGCGTTAAATAGAGGAAGGAGACGACACGGTAGCTCTTCCTGCACTACTGCACCAGCTGCTAGGAGAGGGTGAGAGGCAGGGAACACGGGCAGCGAGGCGCGGTATATTTCTATGTGGGTTCCGAGGAGCTGCCATGTATAGAGAGATGCTTTTTACTCCTCCGTTGGCCGGCCTTGGCTTTTCACCGCAGCGTTGGGTTACTGTGGCCGGAGTATTAATCCCAGTATTAATTCTTCGACGGCGAGGTGTGGAGAGGAGGTGGCGTTTTACAGGTGGAGGCATGGTACGGGCGGCGATGGAGGCGGTATCCTTGACCGCCTTGGAAGCAAAGCGGGCCACGCTCTCATCTCAGGCATGCCATGGCACGACGCTGAACGGATAGGCTCCATCGGCCTCTTCCTGCCGCTCTGCCTTGGCTTCTTTCTTCTTTAGCTAGCTTCTCTTTTGTGAACCCTTCTCCTCCTTTGTGCACAGCGTATAATCGTGCCCATGCCCCTGTCCATGCCGGTCACCTCTAGAACAGACAGTACAGGAAGGTGACAAAAACGATTGCTTGGTGGTTCAGTGGCAAGGTCGTAGCACGGATTTTATATGGCTTGCCCCCAATTAGTTGGCCCAACAATGCTAAAATCTCAAAAGCCATCCAGTTTGATGCATGTTGTGCATATAGTTGGCGTGGATTAATGTTTCGTCACTTGGTTTCCTATAAAAAAACATACTCCCTTCGTCCACAAAAGGATGTCTCAATCTATTCCAATTTACATGTATCTAGACATGGTTTAGTGTGTAGATATATGCAAATTTAGGATAGGTTGAGACATTATTTTGTGAACAGAGAGAGTACTACTAGTTGGGATAGAGTTGGAGAAGTTTATAAGGTGAGCTCTTTTAACCTCACTAAGTGAGTCAGCATAAAAGAAGAGTTCACGCATGCTACTTCTCCGCCGCCGCCTCACCACATCACGCCTCGTACGCGTCTCACGATTCGTGAATCGAGTCCGAGTTAGAACTCGTTTTTGGTGGTACCATTGTGAGGTGCACGTGTTAACAGGCATGTGCATGCTTGACACGTGCTCTGTGCTTTCGCCGTGTGGCGCTTGTGTTCTCTGCCTATAGAAAAGAGCGGGCGGATCTAGAACTCTCACTAGCTCGACTGTTATTTCTATTTCCGTTGCGTAGTTTCTTTTGTTCTGTTGCTTTGAGGGTTTTCTATCTCGGTTACCATGTGCGCGGTCATGCGGGAGAGCAGGGCCTCGGAAATCTTGTACGTTGAGACAGTGGCGGCAAAGCCAGCCAAAAAATCCTGTGGGGCCAGAGAGCCTAGGTGGTCAGGATATATACATAAATATGAATAAATTGAAGGGGGTTTTCAGATAAGCTGTCACGTAGCTCCGCCACTACGCTGAGATACTGCACGGGAGACGTGCGATAAAGTTTTTGAAGAGTGTCTTGGCATGTCTACTCTCTTCCGTCCGGCTCCAGCTGCACCGACTACAACTTCAAAGTGGGATGTGCATCTGCTTCCTCGTCACCGCCATGACCGACAACGACAACGATAATGTGGTAGGGGCCTTTCCAGTCAACAGGTTTGTGGTACTTCTCTCTATTTGCACTAATATTTGGTCCATTTGCAGATCTGATAGATATGTCTAGTTTATCGTATGTGGTTAGATGTAGTAGTGCATCCGTCATGTTGATTTCCGTGAAAATTGCTAATATTACAACATAACAGTATACGTAGTACTTACTCTCCCCGTTTTTAATATAGGATGTTTTATCATTTGTCCATATTTACAAGTGTAGACATGTATCTATTCATTCATATTAATATGCATCTATACATTATGCGCTACACTTAAAACATCTTATACTAGTAAAAACGTAGGAAGTACTAAATGAGAAGAAAAAAAAAGCATATTCGAAGCTAGATTAACGAGTTGGCACACATTGTAATAATGTTCCAAGAAACGAGCACTGAGATGCATAGCAGGTGCGGAGACAGAACGCAGACAAATTCTCCTCATGCACTACGCGGTCGTGTCGTGTGTACGCTCTTATCCAGTCTGCGTGCGCAGACTGGCTGAAGCATGCATGCGCTCGTGCGTCAGAGGCCGGGATCATCATCGATGAATATCTTCTCAACGAACCGGCCGGCCGGCAGCGAGACATCCAAGCGCAAGCATTCGCGGTCAACGGGTCAAAGCTGTCTGGGAATCGCAAAGTGACCAAAAGGGAAAGCCGAGTGTGCCGCATGGTCCATCCTTTGTTCGCAACGGACACCGAAATTACGGAGTTGCGGATGATTTCTGTCATCGGACATTTTTTTTTTTGATTTTTTTCAGCACTGCTCTCTTTTTAGTCCCAAATACCACCGCTACCCGATTTCAGCATTTTCCCCTGTGGCAAGGACGCTCGGCGAAAGGTTTACAGACTTTTTTTTTGTGCTCGGAAAAACAAAGTAGGAGACGGAGATGGTGCCATGCCACCATGTGACTCTCGGCAAACCTTTGGCGAGGGCTTGATGAAAACTCTCGGTAAACTTAATAAGAATAAAAAGAAAAAATATTCTAAGCTATCAGTTCTAAATTTGTATATAAAACAGGGAGGGCGGAGGCGTCGACGCCCACGGTGACCTCATCGGCGGTTAAGGCGGAGCCAAACTCAGAGAGGGGGTCCCGGAGGAACTAGTTGCCATCGCCGTGGCATGGTCTTCGGCAAGCTCTTCAGGAGCATGGGATCTTTTGGCCTGGTCATGGGCGAGCTCTTGAAAAGCATGAGATCTTAGGGCAACTCCAACGCCCAAGTCTAGTTACCGTATAGCTAGCTAGGTATTCATGAAAGCCCAAGGAAATAACCCATTAAGCCATCCTGGAGGGTTAGAATTATGAAAAATCTCGATCACTGTTTCCGTGAGCAGTTTGCTCAGACGGAACGTCCTCCAGCAGGCGCCGATTTATCATTTGGCCTAGGGCACTTGTCTTCGCCTGAACTAGGTCTCCGTCGAAATTAGAAGACGACTTATGGTTTAGGGTTTAGGCTCGACTTATGGTCTGTTTGTTTGAGCTGCAGCTGTTGAGAAGCAGCTGTAGCTGTTAGGCTGTGAGAAGCAGCTGCTGGAAGCAGAGATTTAATGTTTGGCAAAAGTGTTGTTGGCAGCTGTCAATGGCTTCAGCATAAAAGTGTTGTTGGCAGCTATGAGATAGACGTCGCCGCGGGGCGGCGGTGCCGGCATGCCGCCGTGCTAGCCACCATCCGGACGTGGTGTCGCGCCCCAAACCCATGGAGCACCACCCTCCAATTTGAAGGTAGGTATACACATACTAGCAGTTTCTCGTGGATTACAACCTATTAGTCTTTCATGTGCTTGTATATGAGACGATGATTTAGTTATTTTTACTGCGTTATGATGGCTTTATTTACTAGTTAAATTTGTTTCTCTGATATGCTATACACCAATTGTCCCAGAGAGAAAAAAGAGCACAACATAAATAATGTGTTCTTACAAACCAGTTGAGTCCAAACTTTGATCAAAGAGAAATTTGGTTTCTTTCATATTGCCAAACAATTATGCTAATATGGCTTGATCTCGGTATATAGACTTGAATATATGATTTATTATCCGCTCACACATAAAAAAATAATTCTCGCCCCCCCTTATGTTCAAATCCTGGCTCCGCCCCTGGTCAAAATCGCCGACGCACTTTTTATACAAAGGACTTGAATCTCTGAACTATGGCGATTGCACCGATCCTAGGTACCAAGATTTTTTTTTTTTTTTGCAATTTTGAAGACCAAACAACAACACTTTTGTAGTTCAAATTTAAATTTACTTTGAAAAATTCGCTGAAATTCATTTAAATGGGAAAACTAGCTAGAAATTTTAAAATATCAAGATATTAAAAAATTGGTCATTCAATACGGTCTACTTTATGTGGAAATTGGAATGGTGTCATTTGGCACCATATTATTTGCACTTGCTTACAAAATGCCATATTTGGTATATGTAAACACATGTTTTACAAAAAAAATGGAAACTTCTTTTGGCAACATTATTTGGCACGAAAATATTCACTTATATGCCAAATACGGGCACATTAGCATGAGCTCTGCTACGGAAATAGCCATCATCTTAATCATTTGGCTTGGAAGGTATAAATCTTGATACATAATAGAACATTTTGTGAAAACTTTTTAGTGGTCATATTCCAAATTTGGTACTCCCTCCGTGCCAAAATATAAGGCGCTCTTAAATTTCGTTGGTCAATGAAGTACAACTTTGACCATGATTTCTACTTACAATATGTCCATAAAATTATTATAAAGATATATGAAATAAAAGAATTTTGCAAGACGAATCTAACAGTGCCATTTATACATTCCAAATCCATATAATTTTGTATATATTTATGGTCAAAGTTGAGTATCAAAAACCAGCACAAAAATAGCGTGCCTTATATTTTGGGACGGAGAGAGTATTTATCTTAAAAGTAGTACACATAAAAGAACTTCTCTTTGATGAGAGCCTAGTCACAATTTTTCTTAGAGCATTTCTACTCGCGCTTGGCATACACAGCCTTTGTTGCGCGCCTCAGAAAAGTCTCTCGACAAAGACCCGGACACACGGAAGCTCTGCATGTTCCTTCTTTATTAAACTTGGAGGCCATAAATGTTAATAAAATGCCGAAAATCCCTAAATCTTTCTTCAAATGTACCCAAAGTATAGAAGCATATGTTTCATAAATACAGGAGCATACGTTGATGATCCTTCCGTTGTTCGTTCTACATAATGTAGCGTCATCCGTCATGTCATCTACTATATAAACTACTCCACATGACATTGGCCACGATTTCATCATTAGCAGTGGGATCCCAAAGCCGTAGTGGAGCATATTTGTAGTTCCTTGAATAAGACACCAGGATCGGAGGCTTTATGCCTGCCATGGAGGAAGCAAGGAAAGCAAGAGTTCCAGCAGGAAACATGGATGCCCCACTCGTCGAACGACGTAGGCAAGTCTCTACGGCCAGAAATTTGGATGGCATGCTGTCTGCAGTTGTAAGTCATGCGGTACACGGCCTGACGGCCAGAGTGTTCGCTGGTTCGGCTGTTCGGCACGTGTGCGCGCCACGTATGCATGCATGGATGCAGGCCGCGCCAGGTGGCAAGACCCCACTGGGTATCAGGTTGGCTGCTGGTTGTTGGGATCACTTCACATGCGAACCAGTACTTCTGTTTGGTGTAGCTCTGCCACGCAAAAGTTGTTGCGGCCGCTTCGCTGATAAACGTCGACCATTGTGATGACAAGATGTATTTTAACCGGGATCATTGCTCTCGCTCACGAGAGCCATGGACATGGATCCTTCTTTGGTTACTGGAAGCACTAAAAATGGATTGGAACGGTTGATTCAGTTGTTTCCTCTCAGCTATCTTTTTCTTAGCCAAATTCGTGCGAAGATCGCACCATCTCCATGCTCGCACGGAGATGGTGCGACCTCATGCGAAGCAGAAAATCGATTGAGATATTTCGTCACTATCCACTATTTTCGTCGCTCTATTTCACCCCTCTGACACACTGCTAAAACTCCCGTCACCATCCCTCTTTCCAGCTATCCACCATTTTCGTCACCATTTTGCAGCAGGTTAGCGGCGGCATCTCCTTCTCTAGACAGCGCTGGTTGTCAACGGCAACCCTTCTTCCTTCTCTTCTCAGAGATGTCCTATTCATTCCCCGCTACCTCATACAACCCTCCTTCGTGTAGCCTAGATTTGTGAGTATGTGGCAGATCTGAGTAAATCTGTAGATTCTATGGTATGTATGGCTCCTTGGCAATGATTACGTGGGTGTTGCCATGTTAGATCGATGATCTTGGTTAGTGTTTAGCTGGTGTGTGTTCATTGCAATGCAGTTCGTGTGTGAGAGAGATCGTGGTACGATGATTGGTTCACACGGTGTAGCTCTCATCTTTGTACCTTTTTTTTCTCTCATACACGACATGATGCAGTGAAGATAATGCATGTTTACCTTTTGATGCGATAGTTCATTGATATTCTACCCTTTGGTGTAATCAATATGTGAATTATTACACTGATGCGATAGTTCATTGATGTTTTACCTTGTTGGTGTCATCAATATGTAAATTATTACACTATCACATGTGATACGAAGGTTTGTTATACACGGTGTATTTTTCATCCTTGTGATGCATGCTTACAATGGTAACCTATGTAGGACACGCCCACCTCCCCGGATCTTTCGGCTACGTCAGTGCTGAGTGTGGACCCACTTCGATACATATCGGCGCCTGATAAGTTTCTTCAACTGCGAGCGGCTTAAGGACTCTCAATGCAATGGCCTCATGTATTGTCCACCTTTGTTCTTATCAGGATGGCTGAACTTGTCAAGGACGGGCTCGATCTTAACAGGAATCAGGCACAGGAGCTTGGAAGAGATTTGCAGCAGTGATCTTCTATTCGGCGGCACCATTGTCACCACTATTCAGGTGTATAACCACCTCAGAAAGTGGAGATATAGGTGGAACATGCTTCGTGTATTGGCACAAGTTGAAGGAGTGGAACGGTATGTACTAAACCTTTCGGATGATAAACTCGTGGTGTATTGTAGTATTAGAGCATCTCCACTCGCGGCGCCCAAACGGCCGCCCAAACGTCTTTGGGGCGTGCCGGACACAAAATCGTCCCCAATCGCGGCGCCCAAACGCGAATTCGGTCCGGCGCGGCCCAGTTTTGTGTCCGGCACGCCCAGCCCACGCCCTCAACTTGGGGAGGCGTGGGGCGGCCCCGGACGGAAGGAAACGCGACGCCACGTCGGCCTCCGACGCGCGGGCCACGCCTGGCAGTGAGACGGCGATCGCAATAAGTGCCGGCTTCCCCCAATTCGTCCACAAAAATCGCATTTCCCCCGCCATCTCTCCCGCCAAAAGAAAAACCCTCGCGCCGCGCCGGCTCCATGGCGCCGCCGGCACCCAAGGGGAAGGCAGCGAAGGGGACGAAGGCGGCGGGGAAGACGCTGGGCGTCAAGCGCAAGGCCCCCCCCCCCCCCCCCCCCCCCGCCCAGGGAGAAGCCGGAAGCGATGAGGCAGGAGGATTGGGACCTCGACGTACTCCGACGCCGATTGGACACGCAAAGCCATGCCGGGCGCCGCGTGAAGCAGAATGAGAGGAAACGGCTCGGCACGGCGGCGCCATTGACGGCAAGGAAGATCGCCGCCATGAACAAGACCGTCGCCGCCTTGAACCAAGCATTCGCCTTGGGAGGAAGCCCAGAGAGCAACGCCACTCTACGATGCAAGGTTGGCGGCTCGCCGTCGAATTCCTCCTTCTTCGCCGATAGCGCCGCCGCCACGGCTCGCACCAGGTTCTCCCCCGAGTACGACGACAGCCAGCATCACGGCGGATTCGACCCCAACGTCATCTTCCCTTCTTGTGGCCTGGATCTAAACCGCCCCGTCGATCTGAATTCGCCGGCGATGCGGAGAGATCCCACCGTCCAAACGGCCGCCGGTCGGAGCCTTTCATTCGACGCCTCCCATGTGATCGACGGAATGACTCCCGACGCCCCGGAGCTCATGCAGGTATGAACCCGCGTTTTGTAGCCACGGCATGTACAATAGACGTGTGCATAGGCGAGGTGTGGCTACTGGCCTTGCTCCTTGTGTGTAGGAGACCGCCCATATCATGGACGACATCATCAACGACAATGCCCGGGCGGAGGATGACGACGACGGGTTCGACGAGGAAGAGGAGTACTACGAGGACGACGACGAGGTCGAGGAGGAGGGGGTGGTGACCAACTCTGTGGTCGGCGAGCAGGCGGCGAAGAAGAAGAAGGGCAGCTGCGGCATAATCTGGACGACCAAGGAAGACGAGTGCATGGTCGAATCATGGAAGGCCATTACTACCGGCGAGATCACCGGCACAAACCAGTCGAGCACCACCTACAGGTCCCGGATCAAGGACGAGTTCGACGAGCGCCGGTTCACCAAGGACTACTACAAGGTGAGCATGGTGCGCGGCCAAGGCGCCATCGAGCATAGGTGGCGCATCGTCCAACGCCTCGTCAACAAGTTCCACGGCTGCCATGAGAACATCGTCGACCGGAAGGAGAGCGGGAAGGGCCCGGCGGATCAGGTGACCGTCGGCTTGCGATCCCCTTGTTGTTTTGTTGCTTAAGTACAATTGTGATCATCGTCGGCTTGCTTTGTTGTAGGTCATGGACGCCCTTGTGTTGTACAAATCCATCAACAAAGAGAAAGACTTCAAGTTGATGCATTGCTACAAGCTTCTCCAAAGTTGTGAGAAATGGAAGGCGCACCGGCGGACTTTGAACAAGAACGGCCGCGCCGACCTCAACGCCGATCCCCAAAACTCGGAGGGGCGGCCAATCGGGAACAAGAAGGCGAAAGCGGCCTTGGCAGCGGCGGCAAAGACGAACAGAGTGCAGTCGTCCATCGACAAGGTCCTCGCCGATGTTTGCTCCAACTCGAGCTTGAGGCGCGAGGAGAACAACGCAAGGTGGGCGATCTTGATGCAGAAGGCCGACGTCAAGATCAACCTCGAGCAGAAGAAAGCCGCCGTCAAGAAGAGGAGTCAGGACTTCATGATCTTGACGGCCGACGTCTCCAACTTGGACCCGCTGGCGAGGGCGGCGCACAACATGTATCGCGCCGCGATCCTGCAAGAGCTTGGGCTCGTTCCGCCCGAGAACGGCGGCAACCACGGCGCGGACGGCCAGGTCGACGATGACCCCGACATGATCGCCGATGACCCCGACATGACTCAGCCCGGCTATGGCTACGTGCCCCAGCCCGGTGACAACATCTAGATCGGCGACGACGACGGCGGCGGCGACAAGCAGACGCCAGGCAACGACATCTCCCGGCGTATTTTGGCGACATATTTTGACATAGTGTATTTTGGCATAGTGTATTTTGACGTATTTTGGCGACATATTTTGGCATAGTGGGGAGCGAGGACGCCCAAATGCGCCAAGTAGTCTGGACGGCGCCCAAACGACCTGTCCGGAAGGCGTTTGGGTGGCCGTTTGGGCGCCACGAGCAGAGATGCTCTTAGCAGTATCAGCACGGGCCGCACGGGCGCCGGGGACGAGCGACCGGCGAAGTCGGCAGGCAGCCTCAGCGGCACGTGAGTGACGCGTGCGCCGGACCTTGGCTTCCGCTGAGTTCACCGTGTCCAGTCCAGCCTCTCTGACATGTGTGTCCCCGGGCGCACGTGCGGGCGTGGCGAACCTCGGTCCGTCCGTAGAGAATCCAGCCGGAATACGGTAGGAAATGATGTGATCCCAGTCAAAGTTGTCCAAACCGGGCCATTTGCTTTCGGAAATAAAAAAATGGTGTCGAAACAGGGGAGGGCCGGAGGCGAGAAGAAGAAGAAAGGTGGTGGGCATCACGTGGACGTGACCATTTTCTACAGAGGAACTAGCCAAGGAGAAAAATACGGCGATTTGCTTTGCTCGGCGTACACACTCACGTCGTCATGTTTCAGAAGCGCATGCATGCGATCGAGAACGTACAAACGCATGGAGTAGCAGGCTATAGCTGCGGTATATGTGGTCTCTCATTCACACCTGTCAGGGTTCTGACCAGGATCGATCCAACCATTCGCCGTCTTCAGTTTCCTCCATGCAGGATTTTCTGCTACCGGCGCCGTACCTTCATTCACCCAATCAAACCCAAAACCCAAGCACACGGACTCGTCTGATCGCTGTCTCGAAATTAAATTTCCAGCATCGATAAGGATATCGTTCTATCATCATACCATGCAATTCAAATAAGAATTTCTTTTTATCTACACATCGCATTTGATAGGAACCATGCTTAAGGCTTCTTCGATTCAAGATGGTGTAAATTCTGGAGGATTTGGATCCTTAGAATTTTTTTTACAGAGGTAGTTTGGCTCACATGATTACAATCCTTTGAAATTTCGTATAAAAGATTCCTTTGCAGAGTTCTCCACTACATCCCCATTTTACAATCTTTTGGGGACCTTTTTCGTTCTCAAAACACACGGGGATAGGAAAAACGCAACAGTATATGTCATGTCCAGTTGAATCCTACAAAATTTAGGACTCACAGGAATTTTCTTCAATAAGTGTATATTCACAGGAAAAAACAAATAAATTGTAACATGCATGATGTTTGAATGGATGGACACTATGGTTATTCTGAAAGTTGTAGGAATCAAATGAGCCCCTAATTCACAACAACTTTTTATAAAGTGACATGCGTGTCATTTGCTTGCTGTGAATAAACTTGTGCAGTAAAGGTGGTAGCCCCTCCGGCCGGCCGGCATGCAATGCAAGCAACGCTCGCGGTGACCGTAGCGGTGTCACCCTAGACGCATCAACTCCGGATAGGTGTCCTACGGATAACAACGGATCCTCTAGCCTGGAGGGCACGTCACCGGGTTAGACCGAATGACTCACGAGATAGGGACGAAAGAGAGGCGCATATGCCTGCCCACCGATAATATGAGACCGCGCGCGGACGGGATCAGAGGTTGTTGGCTAATCATCAGCACGCAAGTGATCGGATATGCATCGCACACGTACCTAGAGCTTTGCTTTGCTTCCCATACTAACCAAGCTTAAACTAAGCGATTCAGCTTGCTACTAGCTGCCTGCCTGCCCGGAGCGATCAGACCGGCGGGGAAAGCTCACCGGCCGCCTGCACGTGCACAGCACAAGCGTTCGGCTTCCGGGTGAGCCACCACCACATCTGTGACATGTTCGTGGTTCAGGTACAGGGAGCAGGTAGGCAGGTCTCGACGTCTCGTCGAAACCACCGCAGAATCCTCCAGAAAACCTTATGTCAAATGTACACACGCGATGCTGTCAGGCTATTGTGCATCCGAAATGTGACCAATTGTCTGAACATCCGATGGAGGTGTCCCTGTCAAATCAAGTTAGTTACGGTTTACTAGTGCAGGCTGGTTAGACTTTTGCGTTAGTTTTGTGGAACCGATGTCGTCGTCAGTGGTGCCACAATGGCGCTGTCGGATGCTCTCGGCTCGTTGTCGCTCCAGTCTAATTTTCTCGTCACGTGGGAGGATTTTTGAGAGCGCCAACTTGTACAGTACGACTACGAACCTGAAGGACTGACCAAATGTTCGAGTTTGACCAAATGTCCTGAACGACTGACCAAATGTTCGAGTTTGCGAAACTTGGTTGGCTGGAACGGCCAAGATATGGGCATGGAACTTGCCAGGGACCAACTCAGACTGCCATGTAGATGCAATGGCTGTGGAGTGCGTGCGGACGGAAATCGTGGCGTTATGGGCCTGATGGCAGTTAAAACAAACTCGGTCCTTGCGTCGAAGCTCAATACAGCAGCAGCAGACATACATCCAAAGAAACGAGAGAAGGAATAGCTCCGCGAGCTTACCAGACACCATGACAGTAGCTACACACTTGTTCTATAAACCAGATGCAAAATTTGTTTCTGCAGACTCCTTAATGTATGTCCTCGTCTCAAACTATGATGTATATCCCCCATGCTACAACTTCCAAGGGGACATTTTAAGTTCTAATAATCTACAACAGCAACTTATTCTTTCAACCATCCATATATATAATAATACTAATAAATATCGGGGCCAGGTTAGATGTCAAAGAATACACCGATTGATTCCAATTTTCCGGACAAGGACGGGGACGCTTCGTTCATTGATTCCGAGAGCTCACGGCTGGAGATTCGCACCCGCCGTGTCATCACGGTTAACACCACATCTTCACTTCTACGCGCTAGAGCTACACCGGATGTGTGATCTCGTTACCATACATCACGGAGGTACCTGCCTTCCATCTGTAGATTCTTTACATAGAGCTCGGTTTTGGAGCTATCCAGGGATCCCTGAAACAAACGATGCAGTGTTGAGAGTAGTCGTAGAGTAACTTGTTTTTCCACAGAACTGGTTGAGCGGTTCGGAGTTACCAAACAGCACACAGCAGTAATGAAAAACAATGTCTCATTTACCTGCTTTTGAACGATTGTATGAAGGACTCTATGTACGTCTTTTGCCATGCCCTTCGCGTCGCCACAAACATATACATAGCCACCCTGAGATATGATGCTCCAAATCTCTGTGGCCTGGAATGGAAACAAGAGAGCGAAATCGAGTTGAGTTCAACCAGGTAGTGGAGACTGTCTGACGACGGCTGTTGAAAAGTTGTTGCAAAAACAAAAAAAGGCAAGCATATATCCAACCTTGTCCACCATCTTATGCTGCACATATTCTTTGGTCTGTCCTTCACGGGAGTAAGCGACGACTAGCTCAGAAAGTGCCCCCTCCTTGACAAAATTTTGCAACTCATCTTCATATATGTAGTCCTGCAAAAGAATGTCCATTTATAGATAATTCCATCAATTCACAAATTAGCAACCCACATAAAATGCATGTGTTTCATTGACCAGCTTTTGATTAATACCATATCACGGTTCCTGCATCCAAAGAAGAGGACTGACGTGCCCAATTCAACTCCGGATTCTTTTAGAGCTAATCTTTCCTGTGTAAGCAGGAACAAATAAGGTTACTAGGGCCACATCAAATCCTAAGTGAAAAGAACGCAGGTTCCTTCAGAAAACAAACCTGCAAAAAGCCCCTAAAAGGTGCTAGCCCGGTCCCAGGACCAATCATGATAATTGGAGTGGATGGGTCTGCAGGTAACTTAAAGTTTGACTGCCTCACGAAAATTGGTGCCCAGCTGCATTCTTCACTGTATTCCAGTGGAAGCGTGTTCTACAATGCAAACATTAGAGGATAAATCAAACTGTAAGAAACTCCCTCGTTGTATGCAATTCAATGGCTTCATACCCAAAAGAGAAAACTGCAAACTTGTATGAAAACCTACCTTCATCCATGTCGAACAAACTCCTTGATGGATCCTTTCCGTTGGTGTAGGCCCATAAACTAATGCACATGTCACATGAATTCTGGAGGGAGCCATCCTGTAGATGCACATTTAAATCTTTCAGATGTCCCACCCTCAAAAGCACATTGCAGTATCACTGAGATAAGTCACGTCATCCAACATGACCACAAACAACAGGACATGAAGTGCTATAAGCTTTAGCTCAAGACTGTCCTCGCTCCAAAATGACTTCATAATGTGATAACGCAACGATGTTGGAGTTAAATAATTTAAGCATCGTGCAGACATCTATTTACCCTCACAAAATGAAGAGCTTATAAAACCTTACAGGTGAATCATGTAACATAGGCAAGACATGGAATAATAAATAAGTACACAGACATACTTTGGAGATGATGATATGGAGTAGAATCGCGGCTGTAGACGAGGAGCTACCGCTGCAAAGAATACTCCCAAGGGAGGCTTAGCTGAAGGAAATGCAGCCATAACTTCAATAAGGCTCCTCTGGCTAGCTACAATCCATTGAGCATACTCATCCTGGATACGCAAGTGTAACATTCAGTAACGAATATCTACCAGGTAAGAACACTACAACATAGGTTTTCAAATAGAAGTAACCTTTCCAGCAGGAGAAGCCAAAAACCGCAGACGTTCAGCTTCAGTCAGGTCAGAAGCATGAGCAGCTAAAGCAATCAAAGCGGCCTGGAGATGGACATTCCAATCAAGGATTGATCAAATGGTTGCGAGACAACATAGCAGCTTGATGGAAAAAAGGTTAGATAATCACAAGGACCTTCTTTGGTGAATTGAGAAGATCAGCATATCGTAATAGTGCAGTCCGTAATGTACAAGGAGACGGGAATGGTGGAACCAAGGAGGACCCCCCTTTACGAGGAGATCCATCTTCGGCATCTGCATGTATGGAGAAAACTGTATCTGGGGAAAGACCAAGTAGCATTTCAGCCTGCTCCACTGTCTCGACAGAATTTTCACAATAAACCCCAACATGATCTCCAGTTTCATACCTGATACAAAGTTCTAAAGCATATAAGCTGCTATACTTGAGGTAACTACTACACCAGGGAAAAAAGTGCAACAGTTGAAATTTAGAACACAAAACGTTAAGTATCATTTGGCTCACAAGATGCTTCCTAGATAGTCTGACACGGAACCTCATGGACATAAAGAAAGAGTGGAACTTTTCAAATTTTGTATAAAATTCTGGGCAATGGATACGGAGAAACTTACACAAGACCAGTGCCTGAAATATCAAATTCCAGATGAATACATGAGCGATCTGAAGCTGGTTTATGGAGTTCCTTCCGAACAGCAACACTAGACCTTCACAACCAGCAACATGACGGGCTATATTGTAAATACTTAATTCTAACTGAATAGAGGAAGCTGCAGGTAAATCTTTTGACATATGAATACCTGCAAGGGTGCTGGGCATCAATAACACCATTGCCATTGGCAAGTGTCCAGGATCTATCTTCAAATGCTAGATCTGATTTATCAATAAATACAATTCTGTATTCAGGTATGGCAGCAGTGTAAGGAGTGGATGCACCAGTAGTATCATCGTCATCGCGGAGCAGTTGGTCCAATTCTGGCCATACTAATTCTTTCCTACAAATAATAAGACAGACAGAGAACAATACTCGTTCAAGCTACTCCAGCACAGCTATAGAATGTGAAAAATAACGTAATGTGTGTCGCAATCATCCATTACAAACAAAATAAATATCAACACCTACTAGAAGTGACATTCAAGCAGCCTGTTTGACAAAGGCAACATAATAAAAGAGAGTACTGTCTATGTGCAGAAGATGGTTTAATAGAGCTTATGCGAAGGGAGAATATATCACACAGGCTTTCAAGAACAGATCAAACACGATGACATTGTCAGAATCCATGGAGAGATGATAGAGAAATCAAAGTAGTAACACCAACAGCAAAAGCTCTGAGATTTTGAACGAAATAATAAAAGAAATTTGCATCAATAACTAATCAGAAGGTGCACGTGTCCTGTCAGCCTTTGGACAGGCTAGTTTTATTTGAATCATCAAACATCAATATTTTCCAATAAAAAGGTTATTACTGGCTTTCAAAAACTTGATGGGGTCCAAAAAGCCTTTTCCCTTGGGCTACTTCGGCATTTGAGCATTGTGTTGTGCTACGCTTTTCTACAGGAATCTGGTCACAGAGTCTTCAATAATTCCATTATAATCTAAAGAAGTTTCTGCATGCAGAAGTCCAAATATAGTAGTAACATAGTACTTCTCAAGGATCATTAATGCTTGACATCCACTTTAAACCATACATGCAACCAAAC
This sequence comes from Poa pratensis, assembly GCA_947311845.1. Classification (NCBI taxonomy): domain Eukaryota; kingdom Viridiplantae; phylum Streptophyta; class Magnoliopsida; order Poales; family Poaceae; genus Poa; species Poa pratensis. Next base: position 56,875,461 of record CAMZMU010000051.1, on the reverse strand, counting down.
TAAATCGAACTTGGAACTTTCGCTAAGTTTGAATAAGAATATAGAACGGATATGGACAAGATATCGATATGCTTGCTGGTTTTATTAATTATTATCTTTACAAGGAAGAAACAAATACATCTTTGTATCAAAATTTATTGGCGTACTGACAAATGTAATACTATTCCACATAATTCGAGACATCAGAACTGAAAACTCTAGTAATTAGATCAATTTTTTTTTGCGAATGATCAATAACAAATTTAAGCTGTCTAAACTATTACATATAACAAAATAAGTAAATAATGATACTCTTAGCAACAGCCTGATGTTATATTTAATCACATCTTAGGTAGTTAAAAATGCTATGATAAAACACATCAAAAGAGGATGTCAAAGATTTCAGCATCTGAAAGTAACTACGCGAACTTAAGATGACAGCTTTCTTACGAATATACCAAATGAAAATTCTACAAATATACTATGCAAACTCTTTACTCCATTTTTTCTATACCACAAGCTTGCTAAGGCGTCCATTTTCCTTATCCAGATTCGCCAAAAAGCAGTCCCAGCTTGGGGTACGACAAAAAATTAAGGTTTGTTCATATCAAGACTCAAACCAATCAAAGCCGGCACTTGGCATCCCAAGCCTGAATATTGTGGGCATAGAAACAGGCCAAACAGATATTATCCAAATCCAAACCAATCAAGCAAAGACTTGGCAACAAAGACTGGATCCTGGCATCTCACAGACAGAAAAAAGGAGCCAAACAGATACTATCCAGCCCACTTGTGTCCCCACATAGCGTATGTACCATACAAAAAATGCTCAACATATCATATCATCTGTCATTTTCATACCATGCGGTGAAGTCATCCTCAATGCACTGATCGTCATCACCAAGGCCGCAAGGAACAAGACGCTTGCCACCTAGATCACAAAAAAAAAGTAAGTGAATCATTACAAAAACATCCAACAAGTGGAAGCTTGTTATGCATCAAGAAGTTGTAACAAATGTGATATATGCAGAAATTAGTCACTGGGTATAGCACCAACAAAGAAATGTATGATGGCGGCATAATAGAGAAAAAATGGACGCATGTAAGGGATGGGCATATCATATGCCAAAATGAACTTCAAGCTATAGACAATCAGATAACTACATGTACCATAGCAGACTCTTAAACATGGCGAATTGCTTGGTAATATCACAAAGATCACCTTGGTTGGAAAACAGATCCTAGCGTGTCACAAACATGTGGCCCACCATCTCTGATGAAAACCAAGCATTGTATTCTCAAAATCATCCATACAGACTATTACCATAGCCATTGACTCCCAAAAAGGAAATGTTAAAAAAATCATCCGAATCAGCAATTAACTGTCCGATTAAAAAGGTGCTAGGTAGGCCACTGAGTTGAATTCGCTATGATCTGCGTTACTCGTCCAGGCTTATTAACTGGTCTGACAACCCGATTATTGGTGGATTCCTGATTAACTTGTGGTATGGGGGGTATAGGAGGGCCAATTTCTGCCTGACCCCTCCCAGCCATGAACTAGTCAAATTGATTAGGGTTGGGATGCTCCCGCTCGATTCCCCCTGCCTGTCCAGTTTCTCGCCACCCGTGACCAGATCTCACCCACCCCCCAACCGCCGCGCCTCAATGAGTTTGAGCCCGCCTTATCTTGTCCAGGAGCTCGAGGCCAAGCTCCTCCACGCCCTGCTTTCTCACGCTGCCTTCCCCTGTTCTAGGAGCTCGAGCGTCTCCAGGAGCTCCTCAAGGAAGGATGTTCTCTCTCTCTCTCTCTCCACCCCCACAAGGCACCTATCCAAGCCTCCAGAAGGTTTCCTCTTCCCGCCTCCCAAGCCGCTGGACGCTCTGCCACAGAACACAGCAAGGTACGAGAACGAGCTACTCCTGTGCTTCAGTTCCCTCTGCTCATGAGTTTATTTACTAGTTAACCAAATCCCTACTCCCGGCCGAGCGAACAGTTACTGATATCCTTTCCGCTGCAAAGAGGGTGTTTCTGATGTAATAGTCCAAACAAATTCTATTTCATTAAAAGTTGTCAAAAAACAATTTCAAACGTGGCAAGCGTCCAGCGACAGAAACTGCTATATTAGAAAATGTGTTTGCATGCGACTGCAATAAATTGTTCCAACACAGTAATGCACTATTTTTCCAAAAATTCTTGGAAAATAAAGTGTAAGGAATTACTTACCCTGCTCCAGTAGTAGATCATCCACCACTACTGCAACCTAATTTCACAAGGAGATAAGCTGAGTATCAATTACCAGAACACCAATCAACCTTTCTTAATTCAGGAACATCTCATATTCAATCAAGCAAACCTTATTAAAATGCTCGTATTGCCTGTTCCCAAGGCCAAATACAGCATAATTAAAGTCCTTAAGCCAAACTTCCTTCTCCTTCCCCTGGTTCAAGTGCAAAAATAAAGGAAACCCCATAAGACACTGTAGCGACTAGTGAGCACATGCTAACTGCACAAATTTCACAAACCTCGGTGAACCATTTGTAGAATCTTGCCGCATTATCAGTGGGTTCCCCATCGCCATATCTGTGGTCATCGAACATAATTATCAGCACAAGTTACTGATAAAAGTATCTGACTACAATAGCCAAATATGCATAACTCGTAGAAAACAACAGTTTTGGTGGAGTTGGTTGCATTCTTTCACATAAAACAACAAGCCCACTTGACAACATTGTACTATTAATTTGCGCATTAATAAATGGATTCTGTCCAGATTTTTTTTCTTTTCTGCCAAGGACAATTTCAACTCATATACTAATGAATGCCGCTAGCATCAAGCTATGACGCCATTGCCAATTGTAATGATCACTATTGGGTCAACATAAACATTCTCAATATTATAGACTTATAGTATCTTATCCGATTTCGAATAAATTTTGTACTAGCATATAGTTCACTTGGCTATACAACCAAAAAGGGCAGGCAGCAGCGTCACGGAATTTACGCGCAAGCGACAAAAAAGGCGGCAATTCAGCAATCCACGAATCAAAAAACGTCTAAGAGCTCACGTCGCTAAGAAGAAGAGCGCAAACGTTTCCTTCTTAAGCTTCTCCTCGTACTCGTCGTCCTCGGCGGCGTAGTCATCCTACACACACGTGGTCCAAGCAACAACACCTCTCAGAATTCCCAGCATAAGCAAGACAGCTAGCTAACAGCCAGCTGAACACACACACATAGTGCTAGTGCAGATCGTGAGCAATTACCAGATCCACCACTCTGAACACCACTTTCTCGTACCGCGCCTTGGCCTCCTCCACCATGGCCTGGGCCAATCAAATCGCGGGAGAATCAGAACCGGGTGGACAATAATAAAAAATAAAAATAAGAAAAGCAAGTGAGCTTTAGTTCAGATCGTGGGCGAGCGGATCGGATCGGACAGCGACCTTGGCGAAGCCCTCGGCGGTGCCGGTCTGGGTGCCGAAGAAGATGGTGACGCGCTTGCGGCCGTCGTCGGCGTCGGCGTCCTCCCGGACCTTGACGGGCGGCGGGCGGAGCGGCGCGGCGGGGGCCTTGGTTTGCCCGCCCGCGCCGGATCGGAACCAGACGGCGAGGATGATGAGCCCCGCCAGGAGCGCCGCGGCCGTGGCGGCGAGCGCGGCGAGCGGGTCGCCCCCCGCGGCCGCGGCCAGCTCCGGCGGGAGCACGGACGCCGCCCACGACCTCGCCGCCTCCAGCGCCATCTCGTCCTGGTGCGGGGAGGAGATGGGGAGGGGGAGGAGCTCGTGGGGGCGCGCACCTACCACCACAACTGCTGCTGCCGCTGCTGGAGAAGAGGTGGAGAGGGAAGGGGGAGGTGGGGGTTAAGTGCGGACTTTCATTTTCTTTCTCTATTGATTTCTTTTTGGGCAAGAGAAACGAGGGGCGTGTGTCTCTGCGCTAGCCTTGCGATCGAAAGTAGTTTTTCCCGATCTGGGACGGAAGTTATAGCCGTGTCTGAGTGAATCTCAGGCGTAGCGCCGGCCCTGCTGTCCCGGGCCCGGGCGCGCTGTGAACGCAGCGGCAGCAGATCCCAGATAGCGAATGGATGGAAAATGCAACCACGAGGTCCACGATTTCGAAAAATTAATCGTTATACTATTAGTGTTACAAGCTTTTGTTTGCCTGCCTTGACAGAATTCGAGCTTTAGAGAAGCAATGGTCTAAGAGAAGGTATATGTATTTCTTCCCCGGTGCAAGGCCGCGATCCAATTGGGAAGGAGGGAGATCGGTGGTCAACCGGCGAGGTGATGGTAAGTGTTACCTCGACGACAACATACCATCCTCAATTGCTTGTCGTCGCCCATGAGGAATGACATGTTGTGGGGCGTTGGCATCCTCCTCGATGCAAATGGCGGTTGACGGCGAAGCGGCGTGAGACATGCTCCTCCCCTCCCGACGAAAAATGGGGAGAGGAGGGGCAACCCAAAAAGACATGCTAAATTTTGAACATACTTTCATATTTAGGTTGTACGATTAAAGTTCTTATTTATGAACTAGGAAAGTTCGTCCCGTAAACGACAAAGTAACGGTCTGGCACGAGGAAGAAGAGGGAGCACGAGAGCATGTAGAGTTACAAGGTGAGCATAGGTTGCAAACAGCGGTATTGTGTTGCCGTTTGTTGCCACTTTTCAATAAAATATGGGGACTAGGATGAAGGAGGAGGAGCGCCATGTGTCCAATTAGCAGGAAGTTGCGACAATGGTGGTGATGCCATAGCGCATCCCTTGTCTTATGGTTAACACGTGGCCAAAAACATAGGAACTACAAGAAGAAAGAATGTGGTGAGCTCGCCAATAGAACGATGATCGACGAGGATAATTAATTAGAGAACATGCCAAATTTTTTGAGACCACACAAAATAGATTAAACTCCGATTCACAAATTAACACGTGCTCCCTCCATCCTGATTAATCAAACATCCTAAACTTTTTAGATAAATTAGGCCTTCATTTATTCAATACAAACATGACTAAAAACCATAGCATCACAAGAAACAAATAGTCTTCTTACTTACCCAAAACTTCATTAGCATGCAATTTGCATGGAAAATGTGTTTACCAGGGGATGAAGACAGATAAGTGTGTTTTGTGTTGATGTGATGTAATGCTATCATATTTCCTAGGGGCATACTAGTGAAACCGCGTTTCTTAACCTTAGAATGCAAATTAAATCGAAACTACAATATGGCCCAATATGTTGATTAATCTGGATTGGATAAAGTATAACATAAAGTAAGTCCAAACAAATAGTCATCAAATGAAATATAACATAAGACCCAAAAATCATAAGGCAACTCTTTGCCGCAACTTCCTGGATAAAATCATGACTCTTGTTATTCCTGGTCCATCTTAAATCAATCGTCGGTCCATAATTTCACATGCAAAAAATATAAGGTCGGTCTAGACACTATAACTTAATTAGCACGCAATTTGCATGGAATATGTGTTTACCCATGAGCATGAAGACGGATAAGTATGTTTTGCGTGGATGTGATTTAATGGTGAGGTATTACCGAGGGGTATACTAGTGAAAACCATGTTTCTATCCTTAGGATGCAGATTAAATCGAAACTACAATATGTCCGAGTATGTTGACCGATCTGAAATGGATGAACTGGAAAATATGTAGGCCCAGACTTTTTTGCGCCCTATTCAAACGTACGATTAAGTGAAAACAATAATCATAGAATGAAAAATAACAAAACTCCCAAATCATAAGGCAACTCTTTGCCGCAAATTTATAGATAAATTGTGCCTCTTGTTATTCTTGGTCCATTTTAAATAAATCATCGATACACAAATTAACACGGAAAAACTACAGTCGGTCCAGACATTTCTCACCATATTCGAACGTAAAATTAATTGAAAACATTAATCGTCGAATGAAAATAAGATAATCCAAAGATCCTACGTGTGTATATTATAGCATTTTCACACCCCCCCCCCCCACCCCCACCCCCACCACACACGCACACCATTTAGACATTCTCCTTCTTTGTCCTCGAAATAGATGATGAAGCGGAAATAACCTCTCTGTGATATCCATTTGCGATATCCATTGCAGTTGAAAATATATATATGAGAGAGAATATGTATGGTATGATTTAGATGACATGATTGGCATAGAAGAGATATCGATGAAGAATTCTTATGGAGGATAAACTATAAATAAGATATAGACAAGTATTTTATGAATTTAGATATGCTAAAGAAGGTCTTACGATATGTGGGGGTGGTATGGTAAGAATCAATAGTGTTACAACGACTATACGATTCTCAAGCTTATGACTATAAAGTTCTCAAGCTTGGAAGGTTTGGGCTTACTTTGACCGAATATTTTTCTAAAATCAAAATATTTTAAAACCGCTCCATCAGCTCCAGTGAAAACTTAGAACCAGGGTGAACAAAATATATACAATTTATACTAAACTTTTATACTTATCTTGTTTGCATGGTTAACAAAAATGAAAATTTAGCATGTTACAATATTCTAAGTATAATTATATAATTGTTTGCATGGTTTAACCACATAACAGGTAATATTATTAAATATTAATTGTTGTTTGTGTTTGTACTGAATATCATAACTATATTTTGTAACAAAAGTCAGTCCAAACTATTTTTTTTCTATGAGGCGAAGTGTATATATAGTTTATACATTATATATATCCACAAATAGTATGACCTAACGAATATTTCAATAGCGATTTCTAGTGTATGATTAAGTAAACATATTTATAGAAAACACTAGAGTACTAAGATTATTGTTGTCAAAATTGTTTGACAGGTGATAATATAATAAAGTGTGCATTCTCTCTACTTGGTATTGAAACGACATTGCGTAGAGCAATCACCAATGAAATAAAATGGTGTCGATTTTAGTATGTTTGCATATGTGAATTTTATTGTTCGTATGCAATGTAATTGTAATCATCTAGTGTACACAAGTCCCGTAGCAACTTATGAAATAGAATTGTGTTGCACGTGACTAAACATGAAAAATCTAATTACATGGATTTTCCTAAAACCTACATGACTTGGCACTGGAAAGAAAATAGTATGCTAAATAAATTTGTTGTCGCTAGACACATTGGTTTGCTCAGTAGTACTTTTTTGACCTCAAAGTGGTCGTACCCACCGCCCGAATAGATAGAAAGAGTTGACCCAGTTTATAAGGGAAACCGGGTCCAAAAACCATACAATCTGTACAAAAGAATGACACAAACGAAGCAACCCGCCGCCCACACGACCCAAGTCGACAAACGCCACAACACACACCACCTGCTCCGGGGCCGCCGCCCCGGCGAACCAACCAAATCGACATTCGCATTGCCCGAAAGTGATCCAGTTATGGTTGACGAACCCTCTGCCCACGCAGTCTTCATCCAGGTTGCCACCAAAACCACCTGCTCCGGGGCCGCCGCCCCGGTGTAGCAACCAGATCGACCTTCGCATTGCCCGACGACGATCCAGTCAGGTCGACGAACCCTCTGCCCAAGCAATCTTCATCCAGGTCGACACCCAAGCCCACACTAGACAATGGTTCTGCCTCATAGAACCGTCGTAGCGTGGGAGATCGAGGCCGCCGCCTCGACGCACCACCACCTTCCGGATCCGCCGCCCCGACATCCACCGCCCACGACCACACGCCATTCTGCACATCCGTCGCGAAACCGTTGCACCACGCTGGCCAAGGGCTCCAAAGCGGCGCCTCCAACAAGGTAGTGACGAGACCGTCACCGCTGCCCGCTCACGAAGGAGCAAAGGTTTTCACCCAGATAACTTGGAACCACCACGCGTTAGACGAGGTCGAAAAGCTCCACGACGACGCAATCAAGAAAGGGAACGACGCCCGAGGGCGCCGTCGTTGTCGGCACTGACCGAAGTCCATGCGAGCTTTCGCCCGGAGTTCAACCCGACCGCAAAGCTTCGGGAGCAGCAGGATGGCATCCCGGCCATGTCGTCAACCACCGAGCTCCACCGCATGCCGCAGCAGCCGCGGCACCACCTTCCATGGCCGCTGCCAGGCCATGCCCGCTTCAGCCGCTCCGCCGGAGCACGGCGGCAGGAGAGGCCATCTCCTGCCTCCGCGCCAGAGTCTCCGCCACCTCCTCCTTGCAGCTCGTCCAAGCCTTCTCCGGCCAGCCGCACCGGTCATCATGCGCTCGGGAGCGGCCAACCTCCTCGCACGCCGCAGCCCTCCTGCGCATCGTCGTCCCCTCGCGGGCCACGCAAACCACGGTCGCCTGCTTCCCGCCCTGCTCGCTCCACGCAGACCGGCCTCGCGCATCCTCTTCCAGCTAGCTCCCTCCGCCGCTTGTCGCCCGCACGGCCCGCCAGGCCCAGATCGAGCCTGAGCGGGCCCTATCTGCCACAAGCATCGCGCACGGGCGAGGTCCTTCCGCGCCGGTGGCGCCCACGCGCCGCACCGCCGCCAGACGACCTTGCCCGCCTCCAGCACCGCCCGAGCCCGCTGGCTCGGCGTCCCAGCCCCGACCGCCGCCGCCCCGCGCCGGTCCGCCACCTATCGAGACGCGAGGACTGTCCCCCGACCACCCTTTTGGCAGCGGGGGGTGCCGCCACCGCCGCGGACAAAGCCGGCGACGGCGGCGGCAGGAGAGCGCCGGACGGGAAGAGGGTGTGGCGGTGCGGGATTTCTCCCCTGGCGCCGCCGGGGGGAGCGACGCGAGGGGTTCTCTAAATGCTACTTTTGCTTCCACCCGCAGTACGTTTGCTCAGTAGTACTACCATGGTGTGTATTTTCCTCCATAAATTAACCTTTTTATTAAGTCGATATATCTGTTACAAAATGTAAGGCGCACATGATATTTTACCTTTTTTTATTAACGTCTTTCACCACTAATGTACTCTGAAGTGTACGGTTAAGTTTTATTAATGGTATCGTTGCATTTTGTATTTTTAAATATATTTTTATATGAGTTTGCACTATTTTTGTTTGTCAAAGTCGTGCGTTGCTAACCAGAAAAGGTCATTCATCCTTTAACTTTCTTATAGGGGGAGTATTAAATATTTCCTTGGATGCAATGGATAATGTCATATTCTTTTTCTCTATACCGTAAATAATGCGGTACTGTAGATGCTATGGCATATAAAACTATAGTTTTAGGTTAAGTCAAACACCTCACACAGTATAGAAAATCACGTTATTAGTAGAATAAGACTTTGCTCTCAAATGCATCCTTGCCCATTTGGTGGGTGAAACATAAGTGCATCGGGGTACAGAAAGGTATGGGACTCCATGCATCGCTGTCATGTCTTCATGCGGTGCATGCCACTGACCACTGACGGAAAGATTAGGAATAGAAGATCTCTCTAAAAAAAGATTAGGAATAGCTGAGTTGAACACTACAGTACAACTTACTTCGCCAAAAGAAAAAAGAAAAAGATACAACTACTTCGACAGTGTTGCGAGCGGACGGCGGTCTTTCGCGGAACTTACCGCGACGGATCTTCTATCGGAGCCCAAAGACGAGCGAGCAGGGTGAGATCGCGCTTGCTTCTTTCCGCTTACTCAGTTTATTCTGTACTGCAGGTCTTCACCAAATGTCAAACGCGAGGCAGTTTGGCATCGGGTTCTAGAGAAACGCCCTCGCCGGCTGCTAAAGCTAGCAAAGGCCAAATCAGCCACTGACGATTTGGGTAGAAGGCAGCAGGTACTACGAAATTGCGTTTCAGTTTCAGAAAGCTTTACGTCTGAACCTCTTCCGCTTCCCGGTCTCCACCGCTCACAGATAGAGAGATCGTTCAACGTATGCCCGGCCGTGAATATTGACTTACATGGGCCCACGCCCATTGCCAAAGGAGAAGCCAAGTCACCGTCGTCGTCCAAACTCGTCCTCCGCCTCTTGACCGACGGGCTCCTGCCCCAGCCCGCCGCACGCGTGCTCCCTGCCCGACCTCGCGCCGTCGACAACTCTCAGTCCCCGTCGTCCCTCATCCCTCCCCCCCTCGCTCCCCGCCCGCCCGCCTGCCGCACCCGATCGCCTCGCGCGCCGTCGCCACTGTAGTAGCGATCTGAAGGGCACGCACGCCAGGAGTTCGAGGGAATGCGTCTCTGAAGCGTCTGCCCTCCTTTGGCCTCCACGAAACCCAACGACGGGCGTCAGGGATGGCGTTCGGGTCCGTCATCGAGAGGAACGTGGCGCGGCCGCTCATGAGGCTGGTCACCATGGGCGGCGCGCCCATCATGCAGCAGCTGCACCTGGAGGAGCGGCTGCTGCGCCGCACCAGCGACAACTGGTGCATCGTCAACCATGGCACGGCTCCTCCCACCATCGTCATGGGCGTCTCTGGGTAATGTCCTCTCGGTGGTCGTCTGTAATTTGCCCCCTTTGGTGTTGCATGCGGGCCTACTGGAGTTCGGTTGTTCATATGGTTTCTGTGCCAACAGGAAGGTCTCCGAGCTCGTTGAGATACCGCCTGTCCTTCAAGATCATGTGCCGGTGATTAGGCGGTTCAGTGGAGGTGGCACTGTCATTGTTGACCAGGGGACAGTGTTTGTCACCTTCATATGCAATAAGACTGCTGTTGCTGGGTTGCAGCCGTTTCCTCGCGACATCATGACGTGGACGGGTCAGCTGTATGGTAAAGTGTTCCGTGGGTTCGGCGAATTTCACCTGCGTGAAAATGGTAAGTCAAAGTAGCACAGTATTTCATCACTTGGCAGTTTGGTCTAACAGTTTCGTTATTTTATTTTAGTCAATGAAAATTTTCAGTACTATTGATCATGCCTTTGACTATTCATATGCATGTGTGATGAACTCTGAAAATTTATATTTAATTTATGTTTACTATTTTATTGACTGTACGAAGGTTTTAATATCTCATGGTTTCCCAGTTGGCAGTCGCCATGTATGGAATTTTGACAAGTCTAACAGTGTCATTATTTTATTTTAGTCAATGAAGCTGTCCCTATTCTTGATCATGCCTTTGACCTATGCATTTGCATGTGTGCTGAACTTACTCAATTTTTATAATTTAATTTCTGTTATACTATTTTATCGACTGTGTGAAGGTTTAAATATCTCATGGTTTCCCAGTCATCATGTATGGAATTTTGACAAGTCACAGACTAAATGTATCTACTATCTACTAAATTATCTATGTAATCTACAACTTCACATGCCATTGATTGAAAGAAAGCCATGAAATCCCATATCAGTATATCACTCTAGAACCAGTTTTGATTTTCATTGTAAATTTGTAATCATTAATTCTTATTCTAAAATATCATCTTTAAATCTGTTTTTCTCCTTTTATTTTCATGTTTTTGTCTTGCAAGTATTCCTGAAATGATTTAATGTGTGACTTTTCTACTAGTGCTATTGATGTAGACAGGCGCTACTATCCAATATTCGCCACATCTCTTTTCTGAATTTACAATTATGTCCGTAGAAGATTGATCCTGGATTTGTATTGAATATTCAGGGACGCCAATTTGTAATGTAAATGTACCATAAATTTTCCAACGCTAAACTTATGCATTTTTGTGCAGACTATGCATTCAGTCATCGAAAGTTTGGTGGAAATGCTCAGTCTATTACAAAAGATCGTTGGGTACATCACACATCATTCTTATGGGATTATGATGTGAAAAATATGAGTTATTTAAAGAACCCACAACGTGCTCCTGAATATCGGCAGGTACACAGTTCTCTCCATTATATCTTGCCTGGGACCAACCAGGTTATTAAAATTTCAACCTTTCTAAACAGAACATGGAATTTAGCGACCTTAACTCTGGCTAATTATGTCTGCATATGAGCTTTTATTGTCTGTTTTGTTACCAAATTTGAGGCTGATAATTGTTGGTATATATCCCCAAAAATAGAAAAACAAGTTGAGCTATTAGTAGCGGTGCAGTGGCATCTTGGCTAGAGAATGATTTCGCTGTTTCCTGAACAACTCAGGATGACAGTATATGTAAACCACTAAACAACTGGCATTGGATACTACTCCATGGTTTTCCGGTCAGGTATTTTTATTGTTTGTACTACCTAACTGTCAACTGAATAATAAAAAAATCTTTACATAGAATAGTTGCACTTCCGTAAATCCTGGTGCAGTCCTTACCCAGGAACTGATTTAACCGATCAGTTACTTCCAGTTATAGAAACATCAGTGATAGTTGCACTGAGAGGCATAATAAGAAAGCGTAAGAGCGGGATTGCTGTTTACTATTTGCTGATATTGATACTTGAAGGGTGAATTAGGTATTTCAGTGTAAGTATTTCTGTCTATACTTGAGCATCATCTCGCTAAAAGCAGTGAGTTGAGTATTGCATATTTTCTTACGCACAGTATTGGCTACATTGATCTGGCACTGCCCAAAATGCTGTGTGAAGTTTAGTGCCAGCAAGCACCACATTTTGGCTTGTTTCTGTTGAAGCGTGACGGATAAGCATTGATCCCCAAGTGGCCCAATGACCGCTGAGTACTCTGTTTCATAGGCATAATGGCATTGTTATAATTTTTATATTGATGGGCCGATTAGAGGAAGTCTTTGTTATGAAAAATCGGTTCTGATTTAGAATCTAGAAAAGTGGTGCCGAGCATAAGTCAGAAACGGTGTCATTCACTATCTTGCTAATGTAGGCCTTTTAATCCTTCAGAGTATTTGAAGGTCTGTCATGGCGATTTACAAATTAATACCTTGCTTGTTTTCCAGGCGAGGAACCACACAGATTTCCTGTGCCGCATGAACGAGTACATGCCATCACGGTCAGTTTTTACTGAAGGGATAATTGGCGCCCTTGGAGACCACTTCACCGTCCAAAGCACGGAGCTAGAAACAGTTCTTTCCGATGACGATGAGTTTTTGCCTTCTACGAAGCTTCTGTCGCCGCAGGACTTGCAAGATATTATCTCCTCAAAAGAATCCCCTACATTACAGAGAGTCCAAGGATGGCCACGGTCATGAAGACAACTTATTTTGTGACCTATGATTTTTATGTCATCTGGTGAGCTCACAGGTTTTTAAGATGACTTGTTTTGTAACATGTGACAATTGATGATGAGCTCAACTTGGTGTTTAGGGGGCAGTTTTCTGGCCATATTTATTGCTTCCAACACACAAACAACTTCTGTTGAAGTGGGCTGGGCCTGTATGAAACATTGCTCAGACTTCAGACAGTTGTGCCTGCTATATTTATTCTTAGATAGATAACGTCACTGGAATGAAAAGGCGCCAAACAAAACTCAGTATATTCAATCACCTTTATCGGTTGTGCTAGAGGAGCGAAATAAAAAATCTCGAGGAACCAGGTCGCTAGGTTTGTACAGCCAAAATCGTCTCACTCTGTAGACATTGCTATTGCACCTGAAGGTAATCAGGTATGGCAATGAAACCAGTGCCGAAACACAGACAAGGAGTGACGCGCACGTCCATGATGCGGAAGGCATGTTCTCCATCTTCTTTCCTCATGTTCAGTCTTCGTCCTCTACATTGCTACCTCTGCGACTCAGGAGGAATGCTAGGATATAACCCGCACACACCGTGGAGATTAGGCACAGCTCGAATATGCATGCTTAAAGATAGATTGGATAATTCATCTTCTTATACCCGAATACTGTAGTCTCAATGCCATATCCAACGAATCGCGCAATATTCACCCCGTCTCATAGCTTCAGGGCTATACACTGGAGAAGCTGTGGCTCCGTGAGTGGCAGGTTAACCAGCTCCATGATCAAAGTCATCTGCTGAACTTCTGGATGGAACAATTAGCAGGCACAACAGTCAAATCCTACTGACCTGGAGATAACAAACCAAACGGAGAGTATGTAACCTGTACATGCGAAGGCCAAGAGCAGCGCCACTGAGGAGCTCTTGTTGTAACCCCCGGGGGCGAAAACGATGGCAATAACCTCTCCCCGTTAGTTCCAATGCTCGCGCCGAGGGGCGAGGACGATGGCAATTCACAAACAACTTGCACAACACGTATTTCATGTCTTAAGGTCACATATTCTAATATGTAATACTGCAAGTAGCAAAAGAGTAGCTGAAAACAGATTATCACCACATGTTTCTCCATAGAAGGAGACCCTCATGGCAAATCTTCTTTTGATTTTTAATTGATGATATTTAAAAGGGAAAAGACCCGCTATGCATGGTGGTACCTGCACACCCTATCGTTGACCGACACAAACTCACAACAGTGAAAAGAAATTACTCAAGAGGACCGGGGGATGTCACTTTGTGTAAAAAATGGAGAGTAGCTATTTTACACAATATTATTTACATTTAATTCAATAAATCATTTTTTGACACTTACAAAATAGAAAATCGTTTGTTTTTTATTAGAAGTTGGAGAGTCCTGGCACAATTGTTTTTTTTTTGGCATGGCAAGATGGAGTACGGTGATTTGGCTCTCAGGCTCCACGTAGCTCGTTTTCCATCGTATTTGAAAATTTCTATTTTGAAGCTACAAAAAATTCAAAACAAATATCATGACATATTCAATACTAGGCACTACAAGTGTGTAATTTTTTTATGCAAAATACCTTGTATTCTAGACTCAGCAAAAATAATAAATATGCAGATCTTTTTTGCTGAGCCTAAAATAAGAGGTATTTGACATTGAAAATTTGCATGCCTAAAGTGCGTAAAGTTGGCTACATCCAAGTATTTTCTTTCAATTTTTTTGAATCATTTTCATATAAAAAAAGTCAAAACACGCTCCGTGGAGCCCGTGCTCCATGTAACATCCCCTATTTATACTACGAGTAAATAAGACCCAAATTTCAGAACCAACAAAAACTTTTTGAATTATTTCATAAATGATTTTGCTTTCCTTTAAATTGTTCTGGTTGACCTTGTGTGACTTGATGTTTGTGATTGGTTGACTAGTAAATGTCAACCCAAGAGATCAACCTAAGTAAAAATATATTTACAACACTGGTGACCATGTTATGACAAGAATATATTCCATATATCTTTTCCATTCTTATGTTGGCCAAAAGTTCATTTCAATAATGATTTGGTTCTAGCAACAAATAAAATACCCTTTAAATTGAGACAGTAAAGGTATTTCCAAAATTTATGTGTAACCAAGAATATGGGGATTCATATGATGTCTCCTATCTATTCTTCAACCTTGATACTTTTACAATTCCTATTTTTAAAACTCCTATGTTTCAACTCCTTTTTAAAAGGAATACTAGTGGGGAATATATTACCTCACATATTTCCCTTTATCAAACCATTTGGAAACTATTAAGTTATGAGTTGATATATCCTTTAAACAACGTCTTGTCATAATTGAGTGTGACCATTTTTACAAAATAGCATTGTTGATTATGGAAAAAGGTGTGTGACTTATTCTTGTGGTTTGAAGTGTGTGGTCTTGTTTGCGATGTGGGTATTGATGTGTTGTTGATATTGTGGTGCTGATGCTATTGCTGTGTTATTGCTGTTGTGTGTGATTCTCTTGTGAGGATAATTCCCCAGTGGTGTTATTACTAAATTAGGACACCCTTGGCAACCAAATTTGGAGTGCGACTTGAAGAGGAGCAAACTCTCTAAAAATATGCACCCCAAGTTAAACTCCTAAAATTTAGGGAGATGAACTCAACAAAATTCCCTCTCTATC
Source organism: Poa pratensis (assembly GCA_947311845.1). NCBI lineage: Eukaryota > Viridiplantae > Streptophyta > Magnoliopsida > Poales > Poaceae > Poa > Poa pratensis. Next base: position 56,859,838 of record CAMZMU010000051.1, on the reverse strand, counting down.
TATTCCTCTATTCTATGAAAACAATATTATACTTTCTTTATCAAAATTCTAGAGAAGGAGATGAAAGGATAATCCTCTCCATTTCATATCTCTCTCTCCTCAAGTAAACCTACTTGTTGATTTAAAACAACCCCCCCCCCCCCTTCTTTTATTAAAAAGGGAAATGAAGGTCATAAGTTAAAAATGATCTTCATAAATAATTTCCCTCCCCAAATTCTCTATTCCTCAAAACAAAGGTTTTCTCTATGAAAATAAAACTTATTTGAAGTTATCATATTTGTCAAAGAAGTTCCAAAAGTTCAAAACCATATTTTATCACTGGTTTTAAATATTAAAGGAGTATCAAATTATTAATTTCCAAAATGATTTATTTAAACTCTATGAACAAATATTGCGCAAAACATTTTATTTTGTAAAACCAATTTTTGTGGAGCTTCCTCATATATATGGGAGGCTACATGAATTTTCTCTAATTTTTGTAAAATGTCTAAGCACCTCAATAAAATTCAGGAAACCCTACTGGTTTTGAAAAGAAAATAAAAGAATTAGACGAGGACCTATCGGTGAGAGGAGAAAGAAGTTCAGGGGGCGTTTTGCAATTCCTCGTTGACCTCCTGTAGCAGCGGCACGGCGCCGTGCCCCTCACGCCGGCGTTGCCGTGGTCGCCCCTTGCCGTGCACCTCTCCCTCGCGAAGCCTGGCCTCTGGCTGCTCTGCTCTCCCCCTTCACCTCAGCTCTGCACCCGGGACAGCCGTGGCACCTCCCGCACGCTGCCGCGCCCACGCCGCCGTGTTCGCACGCTGCCGTGCTCCTCCCGTCGTCAATGCCGTGGCCCCCTCCCTCCTTGCTGCGGAGGAGAAGATAAGAACCACCCCACGCCACCCTTTGCTCCCCCAGCTCACTCTTTTCCTCCACTCTCCCTCTCTCTCATTTTCCTCCATGAACACGAACCCCGGCCGAAGCCGCCGGCGAGAGAGGCCTCCCCGACCAAATCCAAGCCTACCAAAAGCCGTACCACGTCGTCCTCTCTCTCTCCATGCGAGGAATCGCAGATTGGAGCCCGGGATCGCCGTTGCCATCCTCAACTTCGTCCTCCCCGGCCGCGGCTTGTCGAGCAAGCTCGCGAGCAGCTCAGCCCACCATTCCTCGCCATTATCGCATCCATGTGTTCCCCTTGCCGAGCTCTTCCTCACGGACATCCCCATTTCCTTTCAGGTCGCCGAGCCGCCGATGCCGTCGCCGCCGTGCTCCTGCCTTGCTTCGCTCTGCTCTGTCCATCGAGAGGAAGAAGGAAACAGCCCGGTACCGTTTCGCCGCGCACATGGGCCGCTGGATGGGCCGCCGTCTCCGTGGCTCGGCTCGGATCTGGGCAGATCTGGCCCAACTCCTTTTTTTTCTGGAGGTTAATTCCTTTCTAAATATTTCTGTTCTGTCCTCTTAGTTTATTTCAAAATAAATTATGAAAACCCTGGTTCTGCTCAAACCAAAAATCATGGAGGTACCCTAGCATATTCCTAGCCAGATCCAAGTGGTAGAAACACTTTTGGATAAATATTTTTGGAGAAAATAAATGTGAGCCAGAACTACTGCTCCTCACCAAATTATCAATAACTATTTTTTTCTAAAATAGCTTTTGATGCAAACTCAACTGATTTGGAAAGATCTAAGAGATACCTAGCAGTAGCAATTTGCCTCTGGTGCAAAAGAGCTTCCTATCAAAAATGGCATGCATTTTGGTAAATGACCAGAGAGCCATTTTAGGATTTTTGTAAATTATTTGGTGATGATTTTTGGTGTGAATCCACTTGTGTGAGCTTCTGTATGATTAGGAGTACCTAATCCTAGCTTGGTGTGATTTTTAGAGCTATATATTATTTTTGGTGGATTTAACTAGGTGTTATGCTTTTCTGTTAACTAATGTTCATAGTTTTATTTAACTATATAGGGTGTGCTAGTATCCCTTTTGTAATTTCTAGCATGTATAGGTGTGGCACTAATTACTAGGAGTGTGTTAGCTCTGTATGGTAGCACTTTGGAAAAAGTTTAGTATTGCATTTAGTCCTCTAGTGTTAATATCACTAGGATAGTATTTTCCTAGATTCTCCTAGTTAATAGGACTTGTTTTAGTAGAAAATCCTTAGTGTGACGTTAGTTTTAGTTAGTGTTACTAGATCATCAGTAGCATGCCACGTTGCTACTGGTTTGATAACTTGCTAGGAAGAGTTTAGTGTTGCTGGTGTTTATTAGGGGATAATATCCCTAGTATGGATAGTTCCTTGATTTTCCTAACTTTTAGGATTTGTTTGCAAATAAAATCATTTGTGTGCATTATTTTAGAAATGATGTTTGAACATCAGTAGCTTTTCATAGCTACTGATATTGTAGCATGTCATCCCTTGCTACCTAATTATTTGGCCCTACTTTGTATATAAGTGGTAGACCATTATTTAGTATGAGGCCCCTGTAAGTGTAGATCCTAGTTTGTTGCTTGAATAATTAGTTTGATGCTTGTGGTTGTTATTTGTTTGTGCACCACTTGTGGTTTTGTTTGATGTATTGAGTGTTGTTATTCCCTGTTGCGACGCTAGATAATACCGATACCGGAGTGGTCTTCGGAGAGGATTTATTGAAGGAGAACCGGAGTTTATTTCTTTAATCAGTAAGAAGAAGACCAAGGACATTATGCTGAAAACAGGCAAGCTACTTCACTGAGCTTGCATCTATATACACCTATTTTGATTTACCTGTTTTACTTATAATTAGCATAATGATTTACGTGGTGTTTGCCGCGCAAGCTATGATTTAGAAAACCCTTTTCCAAATTACAAGTATATTACTAAGACACCCGATATAGAGGTGTCAGTGGTATACAATGATTTCGAAATGAATTTGTTTTACTCCAAAACCTCTGTGAAAGATCTTTTGGTGGGATTACGAACCACCCAAGTTTTGGTTAAAAGTATTTTGCTAAGAAAATTGGAAATGATCGTGAAAACCTTTTCAAAAGTTTATGAAAACTATTTTGTCACTCTATGTAGAGATATCAGTTGTTTATATAAAACTATAGGATGGGAAAAACATTGTTTATTCAAAACTCCTTTGAAAATCCTTGGATGAATTATGGTATACCGGGATGTCGGTATGGAAGTGGAGAAGTGAAGTGTGGTGATGTTTATGAAAAATGCACATTGTGTCTTTGTACCATGACTACCAGCCGATAACCTGTGCGACCACATTTACCCACATATGGGCAAGGGCGTAGTCATATAATTTGCTCGTGTTAGTACTGGATGCCTCAATAACGAGGATAACCTCGTTCCATGAGGGGATGGTCTGAGGACCTACCCCCTGACCTGGGTCCTCTTAATAGAAGTCTACCGGAAGCCGGTATGAGCGTAAAGAAGAAAGAGGATTGAAGGGCTCCCTTGGGTCCGCCGGACAGAACTACGAGTCCTCACACTTAGTTTCTGAGGATTTAAGTGTCGATGGAAAGTGTCGTAGAGGCAGGGTCCTATACTAGCATGAGCAAAGGACAGGCTATGGCCGGGAACTCAACTTCGCATACCTCTGGTATGGCGGGACGTGGCTGACACGATGAGTGACCGGATGGGTGTGGGAAAAGCGTGCTACCTCTGCAGAGGGTAAAACTATTCGAATAGCCGAGTCCTCGGATATGGACAGTTGGGAGGCTGTCCTAAGACCATGTGCAAGTTTTACAAAGTTTTGGGTTTGAAAGGAAAATGAGTGGAAATTGTTTTATGCAACTATACCGAGGGTATGGTCTGAGGTTGCTGGTAAAATAAGTAACCATGAAGGGGTATGATCAGAAACCAGGAGGTTTCGGAGAAAGGGACAAGAGGGTGATTTTCGAGGAAAAAGTTTTAAAGGGTTTTCTCACCTTTTAAAACGAAGGTATATTTGCGGGGGAAAAAGGTTTAAAAAGACTTCTTACCTTTTTCAACAAAGGTAGGTGAGAAAACTACTTTCCAAAATGTTTTGTCTTCAACAGGATTACAAATCTACTCTTCCCTTTTTAAATAAGGATATAGTGATGTTTTTCTAAAATAAAAGTCTTTTAAAATTAAAAACTAGTGCATGCTCCTGTTGGGGTAGTTTGCGAGTACAATCAAATGTACTCATATTGGTTTCGTCCCTGGCTATTGTCTTAGCCAGATTTTGGAAGAAGAAGCAGTTCGAAGAAGAGGAGTTCACTGACGTCCTTGCGAACTAGGGCGCTTCCCAGTCAGCTGCCTGTAGGGTTAAGGCGAATGACTTGGGCTCCACGTTGTTTGGTGATTCCGCTGCAAGTACCTGTTGAAGCTTATGACTTCAATCACGTAAGTATATTTATTCGGTATTTTTGGGGTGTTCTGTGATACCAATTCGAGTTATGTGCAGCAACAGACTGATCACGGGATTGTTGCAGGAAACATAACGAGTATCTCGGGTACTTAATCCGGGGTCCTCACAGACTTGGTATCAGAGCCATCCTGACTGTAACAGACCTTAGTTAGCATGGACGTTAGTTAGGAAGAGAATATTTTGTTAAAAATATGTTAACACCAAAAATATATCCTTATCTAGGGAAGTCCAAAAATGACTCCCGCTCTTCTCGTCTTCTCAATTTATTTCTGAGTCTTACCTTTCTATTTTAAAATTTACCAAGGATTTCTCTACTCCCTCTTATCTGTTCAAAATACTTGACGCTGAATCCAATGGAGACCTAATTAGCTAATGCCTACAAGAAGAAGTTTCCGCCTCATATACTCAACATCCAACCTCAAGGGGATTGGTCTACAAACGCCAAGATCATCGACATCAACAAAGCAAGAGACCTCCGAAGACCTCCGCTCAACATCAACAATTCTACTCAAGTTCAAATTCGACCCTCTCACTTCTTCCAGCAGAAGCCTAAGGAGACAAAGTGAAGACTTTATCAACCATGTTTACCCACAACCCATAGGAAAAACATATAGGAACTTTAGTCATATTACCCGACTACCACGAGTATTAGGCGTCCATCGGTACTAAATGTACCTTGCGTGTTTATTGTCTGTTTGTGACGTTCCCCTACAGTGAGTCAACGGATTTGACCCATCCCTGCCTAACAGCATGGCCAGGCGTCGGTTCACAGTAGAGTACAGTAGGACTTGTCCCCACTACATAAGAGACGCCCACCGGGTTCTTCCATAGAAAGGAGCCGACACAACCTAGCTTATATAAGGCCCCGTTCCATCTTCCGTCTATACCCACCCTCACTCCCCGTCCTTAGCAACCCAACTCTCCTGAGGCAGGAATCCTGCGTTCTTATCCTTTCTCCCGAGCCAAAACAACCCAATGGCAAACCCAAGGGTCATTCTGGAAACCACCGCCGAGGAGCATGGCGGATTTCCACTGATGCTTTGGAAGGCCGTCTGCCATATTCTTGGTCGGCCTGCCCGTCCTCGATATGTGGTGTTAGAGAACTCCCTCCCGCCTGCCGGGCGTGAATTCCAAGTCGACGTGCACATCAACTCGTGTCCGTTGGGCACAAGTCAGGCCTACTTGATCCATGGTAGGAGCATGCCTACTCTAGATCAAGCCCTCCAGGTAGCAGCCTGGGAAGGCCTTGTCCGTCTCCGGTATGCAGAACCGGCGATGGCGCAGAGTCGAGCTTTCCAACTTCTTCCCGTCACTCCTCCGCTTGGAGTGGAGCCTGCTCAAATTCCCATCGGAAGGGAAGTCGACCCTGCCGTAATCACCCTGGTTACTTACGGACCTCAATGACAAGATTTTTCCACTCCCTGATGGCGGAACTCATAATCACAAGGCGCCACCTTGGTCGAGCCCACCTGGAACTGAGTCGAGCAAGGAACCTACCCACTCCCACCGTGGGCAAGCTCAGGAAGCAAGACAGTCGATCCTAGATGATTTGCTGGACCACAGTGTTGATGCATCTGTGACGCAAGCCCTAGCCCGAGTTCAGCAGCCACCCCAGGAGCAAGGTGTAGTCTCGAAGGCGTGCCTGTGGTTCCCCACCCCATGGAAGATGGAGATGTGGACACCACTCTTTGTCTCGGCCACGCTTCACCGACTCCTAGAACCTCTCAGGCAGAGTAGAACCCAGGTTTAGTCAGCCTGACCAGCGCTTGTATGTTTGTGCGTGTGGAGCAACAAAGTTGTTAGTCTGTTGTTTGTTTGTTGTTTGTTTTCTCGTGTTTCTTGTAATGGAAGGTTGTTGTCTGTTCCCAGGCTGATGTCAAATCAGCCCGAAATAAAAACTTGGCGTTCTTATCATCTTGTTAACCATTTGGTTGACACCTGATGGAATGTCATGCTCTTTCTTCAGTTAAAGGTTTTAAAAGAAACAACAGGTCACTTAAACCAGGAACCGTATGTGACCCCAGACGCATACCCCTGTGAATTAATGCAAACTTTGAATGGGACTATTTTGTAGTATGCAAATTATTTTGTGTGTGGTCTCCTACATGTCTTCATCACAAGGTTCCTCACCCCCTTTATGAACCTTGTGCTCACTGCATGTTAAAGAAAGGGCCCGAGCCCTCCACGAGATGTAACCCTCACAAGCCTTAAAATGCTTGCTGAGTGTCAATGCTCGCTGGAACACAGAAGGATTTCTTGTAGGGTGTTTTTGGTTGTTGTGTTCAACCTATACGGTTGAAATGTATGCTACCACTGCCAATGGTTGAGACCATATAATGCAGTGTTATTTTCCCTTAAAAATATATTTTTTTTCTCACTAAAGCAAGATTATTCTAGTACATCTGCATCCTATCTGTGCTGCAAGACCAGAGTTGTGGCAACCAAGAAAATTTCGACAATGCAAATCTTGTCCCAGGTCATCGGCAAAGACAAGATCGATACAACCACGGGGTGCAGTACAGAAGCGAGAAAATTCAGAAAGAAACCGAGGATACAAACTCTACTCCTACGAAGAACACTGCCAGCACTCAGCCCGGATGCAACGGCACCCCAGAGATTCTTACTCCCTCTCGAGCTCCATGGCGCTACCAGAGGATGAGCCTGGCTCACTCAGAGCCGAGTCGCGCGCCGCCTGACGGCGACGGACGGCTCGGGCAGCCTGCTCACCTCCATCAGGAAGATCTGCCACCTCACCCACCGGCACTGCCGCTGGTTCCTCCACCACAGCCTGCTCCACCGCCGCCGCATCTGGCTCCTCCGGCGCAGCTGGCGCCACCGTCGCAGCACCAGCCCCAGCGCCAGACCACCAATTGCACAAGGCCACGGCTAGGAGGACCACTGCCACGAACAGCATGCTGTACGCCATCGAAATCAAGAACACGAAGAGCACGAAGATGAAGAAGCCTTCGATGAAGCCCGCATTCTCCATCGTATCAACGTAGGCTCTGAAGAAGTCACTAATGAAGCCCATGGCGACGATGCGGTAGGAGAAATGTTTTCGAAGGTTACTAACTTATAACCAGGGCTCGGATGCCGCTCCTCGACACCGCGTTGCGCGGGAAAGTGGAGGAATCGCGAGCAGTACTCGCCTTAATGGCGCGAAACCCTCTAGGCGTCGTGTCCCAAAGCCGTGTCTGCCGCTGCATCGACGGACCGCACGCGCAGCAGTGCCGCGGATGAGTGCTCTACGCACTGAAAACGGGGCGAGTGCGGAGCCAGGGAGAGCGAGGAAGAAGAAGAGAAGAAAAGGAGGAGAGACCGCCAGGTGGACCCCGGCCCCACCTGCCAGTGAGTAAGCAGTTAACCTCCGTGTCCCTCTATCCTTTATTCAAAACCGTATCCCTCGCTTTTCCAGTAAAAACCCCTGCAAAATTAATTCCTCGGATAAACCAAACCCACTGTGTCCATAAGCCAATTATTGGTGGCACAGCTATGGGTATTTTAAAAAGAAACCCTATTGTTTTTCAAAACCTGTGTATACACGAAAGTGAATATACAACTTTTCTAAAAAAAAAATTTGCCCCCGTATCTCCCCTGTACCCCTGGGCAAATCTCGAGGACGAGATTTATTTTAAGGGGGGAAGGATTTGTAACATCCCCTATTTATACTACGAGTAAATAAGACCCAAATTTCAGAACCAACAAAAACTTTTTGAATTATTTCATAAATGATTTTGCTTTCCTTTAAATTGTTCTGGTTGACCTTGTGTGACTTGATGTTTGTGATTGGTTGACTAGTAAATGTCAACCCAAGAGATCAACCTAAGTAAAAATATATTTACAACACTGGTGACCATGTTATGACAAGAATATATTCCATATATCTTTTCCATTCTTATGTTGGCCAAAAGTTCATTTCAATAATGATTTGGTTCTAGCAACAAATAAAATACCCTTTAAATTGAGACAGTAAAGGTATTTCCAAAATTTATGTGTAACCAAGAATATGGGGATTCATATGATGTCTCCTATCTATTCTTCAACCTTGATACTTTTACAATTCCTATTTTTAAAACTCCTATGTTTCAACTCCTTTTTAAAAGGAATACTAGTGGGGAATATATTACCTCACATATTTCCCTTTATCAAACCATTTGGAAACTATTAAGTTATGAGTTGATATATCCTTTAAACAACGTCTTGTCATAATTGAGTGTGACCATTTTTACAAAATAGCATTGTTGATTATGGAAAAAGGTGTGTGACTTATTCTTGTGGTTTGAAGTGTGTGGTCTTGTTTGCGATGTGGGTATTGATGTGTTGTTGATATTGTGGTGCTGATGCTATTGCTGTGTTATTGCTGTTGTGTGTGATTCTCTTGTGAGGATAATTCCCCAGTGGTGTTATTACTAAATTAGGACACCCTTGGCAACCAAATTTGGAGTGCGACTTGAAGAGGAGCAAACTCTCTAAAAATATGCACCCCAAGTTAAACTCCTAAAATTTAGGGAGATGAACTCAACAAAATTCCCTCTCTATCTATTCCTCTATTCTATGAAAACAATATTATACTTTCTTTATCAAAATTCTAGAGAAGGAGATGAAAGGATAATCCTCTCCATTTCATATCTCTCTCTCCTCAAGTAAACCTACTTGTTGATTTAAAACAAACCCCCCCCCCCCTTCTTTTATTAAAAAGGGAAATGAAGGTCATAAGTTAAAAATGATCTTCATAAATAATTTCCCTCCCCAAATTCTCTATTCCTCAAAACAAAGGTTTTCTCTATGAAAATAAAACTTATTTGAAGTTATCATATTTGTCAAAGAAGTTCCAAAAGTTCAAAACCATATTTTATCACTGGTTTTAAATATTAAAGGAGTATCAAATTATTAATTTCCAAAATGATTTATTTAAACTCTATGAACAAATATTGCGCAAAACATTTTATTTTGTAAAACCAATTTTTGTGGAGCTTCCTCATATATATGGGAGGCTACATGAATTTTCTCTAATTTTTGTAAAATGTCTAAGCACCTCAATAAAATTCAGGAAACCCTACTGGTTTTGAAAAGAAAATAAAAGAATTAGACGAGGACCTATCGGTGAGAGGAGAAAGAAGTTCAGGGGGCGTTTTGCAATTCCTCGTTGACCTCCTGTAGCAGCGGCACGGCGCCGTGCCCCTCACGCCGGCGTTGCCGTGGTCGCCCCTTGCCGTGCACCTCTCCCTCGCGAAGCCTGGCCTCTGGCTGCTCTGCTCTCCCCCTTCACCTCAGCTCTGCACCCGGGACAGCCGTGGCACCTCCCGCACGCTGCCGCGCCCACGCCGCCGTGTTCGCACGCTGCCGTGCTCCTCCCGTCGTCAATGCCGTGGCCCCCTCCCTCCTTGCTGCGGAGGAGAAGATAAGAACCACCCCACGCCACCCTTTGCTCCCCCAGCTCACTCTTTTCCTCCACTCTCCCTCTCTCTCATTTTCCTCCATGAACACGAACCCCGGCCGAAGCCGCCGACGCGCCCCGCCGGCGAGAGAGGCCTCCCCGACCAAATCCAAGCCTACCAAAAGCCGTACCACGTCGTCCTCTCTCTCTCCATGCGAGGAATCGCAGATTGGAGCCCGGGATCGCCGTTGCCATCCTCAACTTCGTCCTCCCCGGCCGCGGCTTGTCGAGCAAGCTCGCGAGCAGCTCAGCCCACCATTCCTCGCCATTATCGCATCCATGTGTTCCCCTTGCCGAGCTCTTCCTCACGGACATCCCCATTTCCTTTCAGGTCGCCGGAGCCGCCGATGCCGTCGCCGCCGTGCTCCTGCCTTGCTTCGCTCTGCTCTGTCCATCGAGAGGAAGAAGGAAACAGCCCGGTACCGTTTCGCCGCGCACATGGGCCGCTGGATGGGCCGCCGTCTCCGTGGCTCGGCTCGGATCTGGGCAGATCTGGCCCAACTCCTTTTTTTTCTGGAGGTTAATTCCTTTCTAAATATTTCTGTTCTGTCCTCTTAGTTTATTTCAAAATAAATTATGAAAACCCTGGTTCTGCTCAAACCAAAAATCATGGAGGTACCCTAGCATATTCCTAGCCAGATCCAAGTGGTAGAAACACTTTTGGATAAATATTTTTGGAGAAAATAAATGTGAGCCAGAACTACTGCTCCTCACCAAATTATCAATAACTATTTTTTCTAAAATAGCTTTTGATGCAAACTCAACTGATTTGGAAAGATCTAAGAGATACCTAGCAGTAGCAATTTGCCTCTGGTGCAAAAGAGCTTCCTATCAAAAATGGCATGCATTTTGGTAAATGACCAGAGAGCCATTTTAGGATTTTTGTAAATTATTTGGTGATGATTTTTGGTGTGAATCCACTTGTGTGAGCTTCTGTATGATTAGGAGTACCTAATCCTAGCTTGGTGTGATTTTTAGAGCTATATATTATTTTTGGTGGATTTAACTAGGTGTTATGCTTTTCTGTTAACTAATGTTCATAGTTTTATTTAACTATATAGGGTGTGCTAGTATCCCTTTTGTAATTTCTAGCATGTATAGGTGTGGCACTAATTACTAGGAGTGTGTTAGCTCTGTATGGTAGCACTTTGGAAAAAGTTTAGTATTGCATTTAGTCCTCTAGTGTTAATATCACTAGGATAGTATTTTCCTAGATTCTCCTAGTTAATAGGACTTGTTTTAGTAGAAAATCCTTAGTGTGACGTTAGTTTTAGTTAGTGTTACTAGATCATCAGTAGCATGCCACGTTGCTACTGGTTTGATAACTTGCTAGGAAGAGTTTAGTGTTGCTGGTGTTTATTAGGGGATAATATCCCTAGTATGGATAGTTCCTTGATTTTCCTAACTTTTAGGATTTGTTTGCAAATAAAATCATTTGTGTGCATTATTTTAGAAATGATGTTTGAACATCAGTAGCTTTTCATAGCTACTGATATTGTAGCATGTCATCCCTTGCTACCTAATTATTTGGCCCTACTTTGTATATAAGTGGTAGACCATTATTTAGTATGAGGCCCCTGTAAGTGTAGATCCTAGTTTGTTGCTTGAATAATTAGTTTGATGCTTGTGGTTGTTATTTGTTTGTGCACCACTTGTGGTTTTGTTTGATGTATTGAGTGTTGTTATTCCCTGTTGCGACGCTAGATAATACCGATACCGGAGTGGTCTTCGGAGAGGATTTATTGAAGGAGAACCGGAGTTTATTTCTTTAATCAGTAAGAAGAAGACCAAGGACATTATGCTGAAAACAGGCAAGCTACTTCACTGAGCTTGCATCTATATACACTATTTTGATTTACCTGTTTTACTTATAATTAGCATAATGATTTACGTGGTGTTTGCCGCGCAAGCTATGATTTAGAAAACCCTTTTCCAAATTACAAGTATATTATAAGACACCCGATATAGAGGTGTCAGTGGTATACAATGATTTCGAAATGAATTTGTTTTACTCCAAAACCTCTGTGAAAATCTTTTGGTGGGATTACGAACCACCCAAGTTTTGGTTAAAAGTATTTTGCTAAGAAAATTGGAAATGATCGTGAAAACCTTTTCAAAAGTTTATGAAAAACTATTTTGTCACTCTATGTAGAGATATCAGTTGTTTATATAAAACTATAGGATGGGAAAAACATTGTTTATTCAAAACTCCTTTGAAAATCCTTGGATGAATTATGGTATACCGGGATGTCGGTATGGAAGTGGAGAAGTGAAGTGTGGTGATGTTTATGAAAAATGCACATTGTGTCTTTGTACCATGACTACCAGCCGATAACCTGTGCGACCACATTTACCCACATATGGGCAAGGGCGTAGTCATATAATTTGCTCGTGTTAGTACTGGATGCCTCAATAACGAGGATAACCTCGTTCCATGAGGGGATGGTCTGAGGACCTACCCCCTGACCTGGGTCCTCTTAATAGAAGTCTACCGGAAGCCGGTATGAGCGTAAAGAAGAAAGAGGATTGAAGGGCTCCCTTGGGTCCGCCGGACAGAACTACGAGTCCTCACACTTAGTTTCTGAGGATTTAAGTGTCGATGGAAAGTGTCGTAGAGGCAGGGTCCTATACTAGCATGAGCAAAGGACAGGCTATGGCCGGGAACTCAACTTCGCATACCTCTGGTATGGCGGGACGTGGCTGACACGATGAGTGACCGGATGGGTGTGGGAAAAGCGTGCTACCTCTGCAGAGGGTAAAACTATTCGAATAGCCGAGTCCTCGGATATGGACAGTTGGGAGGCTGTCCTAAGACCATGTGCAAGTTTTACAAAGTTTTGGGTTTGAAAGGAAAATGAGTGGAAATTGTTTTATGCAACTATACCGAGGGTATGGTCTGAGGTTGCTGGTAAAATAAGTAACCATGAAGGGGTATGATCAGAAACCAGGAGGTTTCGGAGAAAGGGACAAGAGGGTGATTTTCGAGGAAAAAGTTTTAAAGGGTTTTCTCACCTTTTAAAACGAAGGTATATTTGCGGGGGAAAAAGGTTTAAAAAGACTTCTTACCTTTTTCAACAAAGGTAGGTGAGAAAACTACTTTCCAAAATGTTTTGTCTTCAACAGGATTACAAATCTACTCTTCCCTTTTTAAATAAGGATATAGTGATGTTTTTCTAAAATAAAAGTCTTTTAAAATTAAAAACTAGTGCATGCTCCTGTTGGGGTAGTTTGCGAGTACAATCAAATGTACTCATATTGGTTTCGTCCCTGGCTATTGTCTTAGCCAGATTTTGGAAGAAGAAGCAGTTCGAAGAAGAGGAGTTCACTGACGTCCTTGCGAACTAGGGCGCTTCCCAGTCAGCTGCCTGTAGGGTTAAGGCGAATGACTTGGGCTCCACGTTGTTTGGTGATTCCGCTGCAAGTACCTGTTGAAGCTTATGACTTCAATCACGTAAGTATATTTATTCGGTATTTTTGGGGTGTTCTGTGATACCAATTCGAGTTATGTGCAGCAACAGACTGATCACGGGATTGTTGCAGGAAACATAACGAGTATCTCGGGTACTTAATCCGGGGTCCTCACACTCCATATCAACTATTTGTGGCAAGATGCACCTATGTGCCAAATTTGGTCACATTATCATGTACTATACCATGGATATAGTCATGATCTTAAAAATTTGTCTTGAAAGGCATGAACTGGAAGAAAATAGCTACCTGTTTCAGAAATTATTTTTTTCTCTATTAACAATTTCTAGAAAAGTGTAATTTTTATTAAACAAAATAAACTAAACATTCAAAAATTTCTTTTCCGTGCCGCCTCCTTTATAAGCCTCCACGGCGATGTGTGCATCCACATCACACACTTACATAGATATGAAACTGAGCACATCAACCAGTCGTTGTTTCTTCTTCCTGCAACCAACTTTAGCTACCTTGTAGATCGATCAATTATTTTCTAAGTCAATCAATTTGTCCAATTTTTAGCACTGTCCACATACATCTCACATATCATTGGCTCATCGCTGCCCTACCCTGTTCTCCTGTAAATGAAGGTGTTGAGTTCCATCTTTCAGCAGACAGCACATCCTAGACTGCCATACTTCTTGATTTCTCCGTCGCCACCTCCTCTAACTGGAAACATGGAGACATCAGCTAAAACTACACACAGTGGCTGATATGTACCTGCCTGCCTTGGGACTGGTCCGAACATGTAAACCAACTTGTGTAATTTAACTACAGTTTTCTATAACACTTAATCCATTTATCACTTTGATATTATAAATACAAATTTAAGCTAAAATAATAATTATTAGTATTCAGTACATCAAACAATTAACATTATTCCTATTTCCAACTTTTGGTGCATTATTCGTAGGAAACTTTTAGTCAAACAAGTGCATTTAGATCCAAGAAGAAGAAAAAAATACGATACTGCAGAACCAATATATTGATTCGTGGAAGTCAAATAAATCATCGTGTATATGCACATATTGAGGTCCATTTTACAATCATTATGTAAGTTGGCAGAGAGGTCTAAATAGTATTTCTGAAGAAAACCTATCGATAAAGGCTTATAGAGTTATGTTTGTCTATCTTAAGGTGCAAGCGTAAATAGAAAGTTCTAAGGTATATGCCATGTATATTTTAGTTGCAAAAAATATAGACAATTCTAGATTCTACGAGATGCCTACAATGATTTGTTCCGTATGTACCGTTGCTCCTTTATTAGCTATTTCGTGTTCTTGTCTCTATACTAGTAAGTACTAGCTCAATACCCGTGCGTTGCTACGGAATAAAAAAATCAAGACACACTAAAGTGGTGTTATAAAAAAATCAAGACACACTAAAGTGGTGTTATAAAAAAATCAAGACACACTAAAGGTATAGTCTAACTCAACTCACTTCAATGAAATTTTATCCCTATAATGCCAAGTTAAAATTCACCAATCCGTAACAAACATGACATTTCGTCGTAAGTGCATTCTGTAAAATGAATCCCATAAGTGTAGCATTTCTTGGAGAAAATATAGTAAAGGATCTTTTGGGTTTCGACGTTTATAAACCTTGAAAAAATTCTGGACATTCTTGAATGGGCTCTGAACTGAAAATCCAAGAAAAAAATAAAGCAAACATACAACTGAGAAAACACATTATCTAGAGAAATAAATCCTCTAAATTCATCTAAATCGTCGGTAAATTAATGAACTCTCTTCTAGTATTCATATTACCTTCTCTTTAGACAATGTGGGAATGCTAGAGGGAACTCTTAACATTAGATTGAGCTGCTAGCACAATTATCCATGATTGTTACTCCCTAGCACCGTGTTGTGACATCCCGACGCCACATTGTTCTGGAGAGATCCTTGAAAATAACAGGGAGGCTCCATGGGAGATGGAGAATCCAGAAAAGCTACCGCCGGTGTGCTTAGGACATACTCAGAGAATTGATCTAGTTAGCACATGCAGTTAAACTGACTGTCACCCACGTACGTGAGATCAAGGCATCATGCAATTTTTTTCTCCATTTTAAGAACTAAGATGCAATTACCTTAAGCAACATCCTGACAGCACATCGATCAGCTGAACCTTCAGGTCGTCCCGGAAAAACCTGAGTTTCTCTTGGACGTTGCATCTCTTACCATCAGAATAGTGAGCTGTGACCTGAATGCCTTGAATACCTCGCTCTTAGAAAGTTCGAAGCTCTGGTACAGCGCTGCCCGCTGCCATAACGCCTCCCTCTTCACCTTGGACGGTCAAAACAAGCAGTTCACGAAGCGGGAGTCCGTGATGGACAGCCCAAGCGAATGAAGGTACTCCATGAACTTCTGCAATTCGGTTGGTCGCCAACGCGAGGACGCCCAAATGTAGACGAAGAAATCGAGCTTGGGCCAGAGAACCTTGTTAGGGTCCGCAAGGACGAGCTGGGCGGCGGCCCTGGCGAGCATCCGCGCGATGTCGGCGTCTGAGAATCCACGGAAGCGGAAGAGAGCGAGGCCGACGTCGGAAAAAGGAACGTTTTTGGTTCTTTGATAGCTTTCCATGATTTATCAGGACCCCCCTTGATTTCACGATCTTATATATTGACGTGTCTTGGCATGGAAGCAAATGCAATTGTTTCCAAATAAGTTCAAATTTCCATTATCATAGCGATTGATATATTGACGTCTACTGATAATAAGTAAAAGCAATTCTCTACAATAAATTCCCTGATTCTGCCATCGTTATTTTGGCTGCCCGATTGACGTGGATGGTTCTAGCGACCGTGATTGAGCATATCGTGAGAGGTTGAGCGATCGGACGGCTTGGATCATTCATGTGTTTAGTGGGAGATGTTTTAATTGATCGGAGGGTCAGGATACGTTCAATGATGAGTGTTGAGTGTTTTAGAGGTGACGTCAACTCCCATTTAATAGTAAAGATTAGCTGGCAACACATGCATGTCATATACTTGGTATTACAATGACATCTCTTCTAACAAACACACATGAGAACATATAACATAACGTTACTTTATTTGTCTCTCTCCTCGTTAGTTAGCCGACATATCATCTTTTTTAAAGTTAGGTGGCATGCCTGTTGGCCAGAATTCGGAGGCTCGAAGAGAAATTAGAACTCGATGGCCCCTTGAAGTATAAAATACTAATATCTATATATACATAGGAAATGTTATTAAATAGAAGCTAATTGTGGCTGTAAGTGGCAACGGGTCTTTTCCAGCTCTCAGCCACGAATAGTCGAACAACGTGGACGATGTCAGATGGAGAATTATAATCGTATTTAGCCATGCCCTTGTAGTTCTGTGGTTGCCAACGGTTAGAGAAATCAACGGATGAGAGAAAAGAAATTGAGTCGACCGTGTGCGCATCCCCTTTATTGGTCTCCAGGTCATGGTTTAACCGTCTAGCAGATTAACTAGCCAAGTATGATAATTGTTATACAGGTAGTGGAAACAATCCTACGGTGAGCCCTCCAACTATCCTCTCAGAGTTCAGCGCTTTCAGATCGTTAGATTTGCTCCATACGACGGATCTTCGCCGTTCGTTCGAGCTGGCAGAAGTGCTGGAGCTCAAGATGTGGATGTAGATGGACCGCCTCTCTTCATCACCTCCTTAGCCTTCTGAATGAACTGCTCCGCACCGGCACAAATGGCCTCCTTATCTTCTGTCTTGTATAATTCTGCCCAGTTTAAGGCAGTGGTCTCACGCGAAGGAGACTTTTTTTTTTTTTGCTCCCGAGCACTAGTGCTCCCTCCTCGTTAAAAACTTTGAAAATCATATTTATAACTTTCAGAAAATCCTGAAAAAAATCTGAGTATAGCCAATAATATAACCCACTAATGTGCAAAATATGAACTTCAAAAACTTTGTATTCTGAGCTACAAAAAAAGACAAATGTGTAGATCTGAGTATGTATATTTTCAATTCTCTAAATTTAATCAGATTTGTTATTTTTTTGTAGCACATAATATTAAGTTTTTGAAGTTCTTATTTTGCACGTTAGTGGAATATATCATTGGCTACACTTGGAAGTTTTTTCAAAAAAATTTGAATATGATTTTCGAATTTTATAAATAGGACTGAGTATTGGTGCTCGGGATCAAAAGACACTTTCCGTGGCCTCACGCCCATATTCACTTTGGATATCTGATGTATTTCAAAACCAAATCCAACAGCGATAAGCGTTTACTGTTTGCTCTCGCTGATTTATACTGTATTTTTACACCCGGAACTTCAGAAGGGATCTGGATGACGTGATTGCTGTGCTGAAATCTATCTTTCCTCAAGTGCTGCATCCAAATCAGCAGAATGACTTCATCCTGCCGGGCCCCGACACCAAAAAAGATGGACGGATCATCGATGTCTGGTCGTGCTCGCAACTAGATCCAGCTGCAGATGCATGCGTCTTGTCTTTCTTGGCATCATGACTAGCTCCTCCGAGTTCGATCCCAATTCCTGACAAGCACACGCGACCGCTTCGTCGATCAGCCGGTACGCCGTACGTGCGCGTGCTTCTTTTTCTTCGCCGGCTGCTAGTTGAGTCACGTACGTACGTACGTGCGCCGCCCCGGCCGGCCGGGTCAAGAGATCGCCCAACATGCCGCGTGATAGCCACGGAAAGTGTCTTTTGATCCCGAGCACGATGGCTGTGAAGTGTTCAGAAGCTAGCTGGGTGCGCGTTGTGTTGGAATAGGCTTGTGTTTCAGGTCGACTATTCATACGTGGGGAGTCGGCTAGTGTGTTCCGACTTTGGGGAGTGTCCCGAGTCAAGAGAGTTTGCCCAAGTCGGAGTCTGTTCCGGGTCGAGACAGTCGGACGTCGGTTCCAAGTAGAGAGCCGGATGTCGTTAGCCGGGTTCCGGGTGCAGGGACTTTGTTCTGTAGCCGGTGTCCTGAGGTGGTGCGTCAACATCAGTACAGAGTAGATAGATAGTACGTGCTAGACATCATCCACGGAGTTTCCGAGTCCTGACGTCGTCAACAGTGGCGGAGTCGGGACGTCAGGGTAAGGCACATCACATCGGTAGGATGTGACCGCATAGTTCCGCCAGCCGGTACAGCCCCTATTTTGAGTGAGGAATACAATGAGAAAATTGAGGCAAACCAAAACAGTTCCACTTTGGCACACACTCCCCTCACTTCCACTCTCTCACTAACCGCGAGCCGGAACGAGTCTTTCGGGACAACACGTTGCATGGCAAAATTGCTGACGAAAGCAAATAGGGGTAAGAGCATCTGGCCCCGGTAATCTGTCCTAGTTTGTTGGGGTTTGAATAAAAAAATCAGCCTCTCACGGAGCCCTTATCGGCTCAAGAGTGGGCCGTTATCCGTGCTCAACTTTCAGGACTGGATAGGGTTATCTAGACATATCCGTACATTATGTCATGTAGAATTTTGTTTCAACTATGTAATTTTCAAGTTAACTTGGTCCACACGTCTCTTTCACTATCGTTTAGACATGGTGACCAAAATATCCAAATAGGCAGATTTTAGGAGTGCCCGGATAAAATCTTGGAAACGTCGTTGGAACCATCTCGCCCCGCGATACGAATAAAGCATTTATTCCCCGTAATGCTCGTTCGAAAACATATGATTGTAGATACAAGCATACATGGAGGTATGTATACGTTGGGGGGGGGGGGGGGGGGGGGGGACGCCCCCCAATCATTGTGGGTAATCTCCACCACTGGATCATACAAAACCCCAACTCCCAAAGCCATTTGCCCTGGAAAATAATAGAAGCCGCCCAGTCCCACATCAATTGTGCGCCCGTCCACGCGAAGATCGACCAGCTAGTTGGGCGCGCGTTGCATGGTAAAATGCTGACCAAATGCAAATAGGGGTAACATCATCTTGCCCCGATAAACCGTCCCGATTCGTGGGTGTTCAGATAAAAATCCAGCCTGTGATAGATCCCTTATCGGTTCAAAAGTGGCCCCTTATCCGTCCTCAGCTTTCAGGACTCGATAGCGTTGTCTGGACACTATGTCATATAGGTTTTTGTTCGAGCTAGGTCATTTTCTAGTCAAACAAGTCCACCCATCAACTCTTTCACCATCTTCCTAACTCATATATGTCGGGACATCCTATCAGGAGCAGCCGTTAGGGCGGCCGCCATTGTGTAGGAATGGAGTCCAAACTATCCAAATAGGCAGAATCTAGGAGCGTCCAGATTATATTTCAGGAACCTGTTGGAACTATTTCGTCCCGCGACAAGAATAAAACATATGTTTCCCCCATAATGCTCAATCGAAAACACACGCTTGTAGATACAACCATACGCGGAGCTATGTATACGTCGGGAGAGGGGGGGGGGGGGGGGGGGGGGGGCTCCAACAATTGTGGGGGCAAGCTTCGCCACAGGATCATTCAAAGCCCCAACTCCCAAAGCCATTTGGCCAGGGTAATAATAGCAGCCAACGGAGGAGTGTCTCCGCTCGTCCACGCGAAAATCGACCAGCTAGCTGGGCACGCGTTGCATGGCAAAATGCTGACCAAATGGAAACAACTAGGGTTAAGAGCATCTGGCCCTGATAACCCGTCCCGGTTCATTGGTGTTCGGATGAAAAACCGGCCTTGAATAGAGCCCTCACCGGTTCAAAAGTGTGCCCTTATCCATCCTCAACTTTCAAGATTGGACAGGGTTGTGTGAGCGCGGCCGTTGTGCACCCGGGAGCATGTGCTCCCGGTTTTTTCGAAAAAATATAGAAAATTGAAAACTTGTCAAAAAATTCCGAAAAAAATCATGCACGTACCTGAGCATGTCACGCACCATCGTGTCAAATTTGGCGACGAAACGACATCGTGGCCGCCCTGTGCAAAAATGACAAATCACATATCTGAAAATTCAAAATTTTGGATGCTATGTTCTGTCAGAATTTTGTCATTTTTGCATAGGGCGGCCGCGATGTCGTTTCGTCGCCAAATTTGACACGATGGTGCGTAACATGCTCAGGTACGTGCATGATTTTTTTCGGAATATTTTGACAAGTTTTCAATTTTCTATATTTTTTCGAAAAAACCGGGAGCACATGCTCCCGGGTGCACTTTGTAGTTTCCGGTTGTCCGGACACTATGTTATCGAGATTCTCTTCGAGATATAGGTCATTTTTCGTTCAAACAAGTCCGCCCCTCAACTATTTCTCCCTGACACATTTCGTTCCGGACACCCTATCAAGAGTTGTCGTTGGGCCATCGGCCCCAATTGTCTAGACATATGGTAAATTTTTGGAAACGCCATTGGAACCATTTCGTCCCGCGACAAGAATAAAGCATATGTTTCCCCAATAATGCTGGATCGAAAATACACGATTGTACATACAAGGCCACACAAGTCATGTCTGCTCTTTCTTCCTCTGTCAGCCCCCAAAGCCATTTCCTCAGGGAAATAATGGATGCCAACGGAGGAAGGTCTGCCAATTCGCACGCTGTTGATGACAGTTGCGTGAAGTCTCACTCTCACATCAACTGTGCGCTGGTCCGCGCGCAGATCGACCACACGCCCGGCCGGCCGGCCGGCCACGCCGTCTGTCGTGTCGTCTACCACCAACCGATCGAGCAAGCAAGCGCTTACAAGAAGCGACACCGACATGTTTTTCCCACGCGTGGAAAAAGAACACACATTCCATCTCGTTCCACGTCAGATCGCGTGTCGCCGGCGGTGGCGGACTGGCGGTCGACGGCGACGCATATCCGCATCACTGTTCGTCCTTAAACGGAACGGCGTCGCCGCTGTTTGAAAAGGGAGATCCTAACCGTTCGCGACGGAGCCGGGTGGACCAGATCGATCTCAATCAGAAGCGGATGGAGCGGAGACTAAGTATGACTCCAACGGGGCGACGCAAACGGACGCGCGTTTGGTCCGCGTTTAGTCCGTTTGCGTCGCCAAAAGGACGCGCGTCCGGCCCAGTTCCGCCCCTTTCCGGCCACTGCGCCCAACGGAGCCGACGCATTGAGTCCGCTTGCATCTTTTTTTCTCCAAACTTTTTTTTTAATACTAGGATTACATTTTTAGAAACTGAAATTACATAATAAATCTAGGACTTTCTCCTAACATTAAATCCTAAAACCTAAACCTAAACTTGAAAAAAATTAATAACCGACAACCGGCCGACAAAGGGGAAGATCAAAGAGGGGCTCCGGCCTTAAGGAACGTCACGCAGCATGCCCGTTCTGCAACGGACTTGCTGGCTCTTCCTTCATCGCGGCCATGGCCAGCCCAGGACTGGCTGACTCATCTTGTTTGATCATTTCGTAGCTACGAAACACGTAGCGGACGCCGGTATTAGTGGAAAATGAGCCGCACATAGGCGGCCACTCCGGCAGGGGTACCACACCACTTGGATCAGTCGGCGGCCGCCTTGGCCTCCCGGTGCCGTTTGCAAACTCGGCCTCCACCGCCGCGTCGGCGCAGACGCGCGCTGCGGAAATGATCGCGGCCGCCCTCTGCGCGTTCAGCTGCATGTGGGCTGCCTGCACCGCCTCGTCCTCGGTGCTGGGGACACAGCCGCCCACGACGATGGGAGGCTCGGGCGGCGCGGTGCCCGCCGCGACTCCGGCGGCGTACACGTACTCTTCTTCGTCGTTGTCGATGCAGTCGAAGTACGAGGCCTCCGCCGCCCTTCTCTCGTCGGGGTGCTGGATCGTGCCGGGCCATGCCGGGCTGGTCGGCATCCGGCGCCGCGCGCCCTCTGCCGCGCGCGCCCCGCCTGGTCCAGCAGATGCTGCGGCGCCGGCTCTCCAGTCATTCCGGCGCGTGGATCTGTGGTTGGAGGTGGTGGCCGCCAGTGGCGGAGCCAGGCCCCAGGCCACCCTGGCCTTCGCCCGGGGCGTGGCCACAAAAACCAGGCTAGACTGTAGCTACAGTCGCGTACTGTAGCATACTGTAGCTACAGTCCCCTGAAGGTGGCCTGGGGCGTGCAGGATTCCTGGCTACGGCCCTGGTGGCCGCAGTGGTGGGAGGAGGAGCTCTAGGGTTTGTGCTCTAGGGTTCGCCGGCCGGCTCCTTTTAAAGAGCTCCACCGCCCACAGTTATTGTGGGTAGATGGCTGCTCTAGCCGTTGGGATCGATGACACGCGGGGCCAGGGCGGACACGGGGAGGACGCAGGAGCGCTCCGCGAGTGTCCGGGCCGACGCATCGGTGACCCAAATTTGGGGCAGGAATGCGTCGCGGCGGACCAAAAAAGGACCGCGATCCGTTTGCGTCGCCCCGTTGGGCCGTATTTTTGACCCCGCGGACAGGAACGGAGGCGCGCGGACTCGATGCGTCGCCTCGTTGGAGTCATCTTTAAGCAGGCAGGCAAGCAAGCCGGCCTGAGCTTTCGCGATGTGTCATCCTGGCCTGCGAGGGGTACGTGCGCATGCTTGGACGGATCGCGAATTGACGGGCAACGGCACGGGTACAGTGTTCCTGTTAGTGACACTAGTGGTCATCAGACAAGACGCATCACGCTAATGCATACCAACACAATCTAATTAATTAAGGACACAACAAACTTGATTTTTTTCTTATTGACATCAATCCATGCAAGGAAAACTGCGAATGATCGGGTTTAAATCTAGGGAGAAGGCAGGCTTGATCGTTTCTCAAAAGTTTTGAGATTTGAGCTGACAGTGGGGAGTGAAGTGAAGCAGAGGTATCGCTTAATTACACGTGAATACGTGATGATCAGCCATCAGGCGTAATTTCTCTTCCTCCTCCTCATAGTTTGATCCTTCGGTTTGACGGTTTCGCCGGGATTATCCTGATCCTCTTCGCCACACGGACGAAATCCCTGACAGATCAAAGCAAGAAATGAAACGGCGTCTCAGCAGCACAAAACTTCAGTATACGAAAGAAAAATCCAGCGTCAGGACTGGACACGTGATCAAGAAGACAAGAATTATTACTTCCAGTTGAGATCGCCGGCGAGGAGGAGGTCGTCCTCCATGTCCTCGTACGCCACCACGTGCCCCGGCACGGCATTGGACAGGTCCAGGAGTCCGTCTTCACCCGCCGCCTCGGCCGCGCCGTCCTCCGCGTCATCATCAACGAACAAGCGGCGGAGCGCCACGGCCAGGCTGCGGTACCCGGTGTGCGTGCTGAGGTGGACGCGGTGGCAGATGCAGCGCCCGTCCAGCACCACCGTCACGGGCGGCACCACGCCGCCGCAAGCACGTCCTCCTCCTGAACCGACGACAGCCGCAGCAGCTTCCGCCTCTCGCTGTCCGGTGGCGCCGGCGGCCGCCGCTTCGTGTATTGCCGCTCGATGCCGGAGCTGCTGGGTCCCGCGCCGCCGCTCATCATGGCCACACGCGCCGGACGGGAGGAAGAAGAACGGGAGGAAGGAGAGCGGCCGGGGTTTGTGGACGGCGGTTGCGTGTGGGGTTTTGGGGAGGTTGCCTGGTCTTGTTGATGGTTGTTCGTTGCGGGGGAAGTGCGGGAGGATTTATAGGAGGCCGGTGGTGATGATGATGATTAGGGGTGGGCATATAAACCGAAAACCGAATTACCGAACCGAGTTAACCTGAACCGAACCCGAAGCAACTGAAACCGATTTCTTCGGTACTGAGCTCGGTTAGCGATCGTGAGAAACCGAATTTACTTCGGTGAGTTCGGTTTGCACCCTCGGTCAACCGATTTGACCGAAGCACCGATGCACACCTACTCCCGTATGCGTATACTCGACCACACGCATGCTGAGCAGACCGAACCAAGCCCATCGATCCAGCTAGCTGGGCCTATCTCTCTCACCTCACGTGAGTTTGCTAGTCCAGACAACACCTAGCCCATCCCAACGCATTAGCAGGTTTCCAGCCAACGATATCAGATCAGCCAAGCCCAGCTCCGATACTAGCAGTAGCAGGCCACATATCCTAGTTGGGCTGGCCACATGCACTTCGGTCTGTTCGGTTAGAACCGACGACCGAACCGAACGATCGAGAGACCGAACTCTCGGTTAGCTTAATTAGCAAAGACCGATCGGTACCTATTTTCTGAGAACCGAAAATTAGAGAATACCGAAGTACCGAACCGATCGGTTCGGGGGAACCGAACGCCCGATGATGCATGATGGGACTGTGAGTGAACGCGAAGCTAGGGCTCCTAGCTTTCTAGGGTTACTGCACACTGCATTTAATACTAGCTTCGAGTACGTGTTTGTTCACCGAAATATTCCTACACATAAAACTCTTTCACGTACGTACCACGACTTCTGAGACCAGCACTGCTGCCGTGTACCGGTGTACAACACCGCTCCAAGAATCACGAATGTAGTGGTACTAGCAATTCTCAACTCATATTCACACTACGATATTGAAAGGGTGAGAATTAGATTAGTTCTCAGTCAGCTCCATCACCGTTAGATTGTTGTGCCAAGATTCATGCAGTGGGTCCCACCCGATCTAAATTACCTCTTCCCATCCTCCTCCACACGGCTTCTCTCCCCCTCATACCGGACGACCTGAGAAAGAAATTGAGAAGGCAGGCCACCCACCTCGACGGAGGCAGGTCCGATGACTGACACGGCTGGCCGAACACCGGCGAGGAAGAAACTTATCGTTTGGGGATGGGGTGCGGTGTCATTGGCGACGGAGAAGAAGGGCAGGTTTAGAGGGATAGCCGGGTTGATGAAGGAGATCGGTGCAGGGGGCGTGTAACAGCCCAAAGTTCGGAAACCTAAAAACCCGATTAAAATTTCCGCTTTTGTGTTGCATTGCATCATTGCATCCAAATTTAACTTGCTAAACAACCCACAAATGGTTTGGCACAATTTAAAAACCATTGTCAAACTGTTTCAATTACAAATTCAAAGCAATGGAAGTGTTCAAACTTGCAAAACAAATTTTATCTTGGCATCTTATATTTGTCAAGGAAGTTTCAAGAGCTCAAAATTAATATTTTTCACTTGCTTAAAAATCCTAAAGTAATAACATTTTGAATTTTGCAAAATGCCCTACATAAACCCTATGGACAAAGGTGGGGCAAAACATTTTATTTTGAATTGCCAATTTTTGTGGTGCTCCTACTTGTTAGTATGAGGCTACTGGAATTTTCTCAGAATTTTATAAAATGTCTTGGTGCCCTAATAAAATTCCCTAAAGCCACTGGATTTAAAAGGAACAGCACATGGACCAATCCGTGATGAACTTGAAAGTTCCAGGGGCCTCTTTGTAAAGTTATCATCCCCTTCCTCTGTAGCGACCGAGGAGCTTGCTCGACCGCACCCGCCGTCACTGCGCACCACGCCACTGTGCCGCGTCCCCTGCCGCGTCGAGGAGAGAAGGAGGCCCCACGAGCCGCTCTGCTCCCCTCCCCCACTCACCTGCTCCCCAGCTTCCCTCCCGTTCTCTCTCCTTCTTTCCCCACCACGGGCGGACCGAGCTCGCCGTTGACGTCGTCGTCGCCGTCGACTGAGCTCACCCCGAGCGAATCGGAGCCGACCAACAGGTCCGCCGCGCCATCCTCTACGACCTCGTCCGAGGAATCGCGCCGAGCCGCGGAGAATCGCCCGCGCCATCCCGGACACCGCCGCTGCCGCTCGAGCTCCGCCGTGAGCAAATACGCCGCCGTCGCTGCACCTTCGCCGTCCCCGACCTCTCCACGCGCTCAGGGTGAGCCTGCCGCTCTCGCTGGCCCCTTCCCGTCCCCCTTCACGCGCTAGCTCGTGCCCCACCGCCGCAGCCGTACGCCGGCGTTCGTCGTCGTTCTTGTCCTCGCACGCCCGGCCGCGAAACCGGCTTAGCCGGGCCACAGACCGGCCTTCTCTGGCCCATACCCGGCCCCAGAGCCGGCCCAGACCGGGCAGAAAGCCGGAAGGCTCTGTTGCCAGGCCGGCCTGTCAGCCGGCCCAGCCGGGCTGGAGGCCGGTTGTTCTGTTTTTTTTTGTAAATTCTTTTTTCGTTTTCCCTTGTAGCACATGCCTCCCGCTTCCCCCCTCGCGCAAGTAGGAACATCGAACCTCGATGAACCTCCTGTCCCATCCCTCTCTCGAATTCGAGTGATGCAATGTTACTGTTGTTGAACATAAATTAATTAAAAGCAATTAATTAAAAGAGGAAAGCTAAAAATATAATAACTTTTTATCTGGACATCAGAAATTTGTGTTCGTTATACCGAAATGTTCAGAAAAATATGAATCACCCAGAATCATCATCATCATGCATAATTGATCACAACTACAATAATGTACTTTTAGTAGCACTAGAATCATTAAGTTTTAATATGGGGTTATTCCAAATAATGCAAATAAATATAACGGGGACCCCATTTAACTTGAAGATCATGTCTAGGATCTCTTAGTTGCATTAAACTGTCATATCATCAGTTCTGTATGCATTGCACAATTGCCAAGTGTTGATTGTTGTTTTTGCTTTCCGGTGTTGTTTGCTCTCCGGTAGATCACGAGTTCGGAGTTGAGCATCATTACTCCGACAAGCAGTTTGACTACTCCGCTCAACAAGGCAAGCGTAATCCCCCCTCTGAGCATGTCTTATCCTATTTTCCGCAAATATTTTCTCCACTATAATATTGCATGCGGTTCCAAATGTCAATTTTATTGGATTAGAGTATCCTATAGTTGCATTAAGATTCCGATGCCAATACCTGTTCCCCTCCTATTAACCATAGGTTTGTATTGTTGGCCTGAGCTACTAAATTATGCTATGTTGATGCTTAGCCATGCTTAGTAGATGCTTAGCTGTACGATGGATGGTTTATGTTGGAAACAGGTGTTGAGATGTACAGATGATGGTGGAGAAATTGTGGTGACGGATAATAAAATGCTAAAAGGTGGGGATGAGAGGCCACTGTGGTTGTGGTGCTTTGTCTCGTTCCCGTCGCCTAGGTGCGAGTTCTTTACCTCCCGAACCAAGACTGAGCGTGCAACCATGCGTGAGGCCTATGCATTCGCAGTGCAGGAACCCTCATAGACTAAATAACTCGGGCGGGACTAGCCAGGGTCCTCTAGTTCGGGCTTCCATTTGCGCGTGCGTGATGATGGTGGGATGAACTGAGATGAGGATGGTGGTGTTAGGTAAATGAGTGGCCGTGGGGCGGGTGTTGCAGGCACTGGCAGCCCTGCCGCCACTGATGATCCTGGGTTAGTCCTTAACGGGGGAGAAGTCGACACCGCTCCCACCCAGCCGGCTTTCCATGTACGAGAGCTAATTGTACAGGCAATGGGCCGGACGGTACGCGTGGCAAACATTTGTACACCCCTGCAGGGTTAAATCTTTTCGAAAAGCCGTGTCCGCGGTTATGGACGACTTGGGAAAGGACGATAAGATCATAGAATAACTTGAACGGAATGATTAAAAACTGGGTACTAGAGGTACCACTCACTGATGCAAGGTTGACTTCCTCGAGGGTGATTCGGGGAGGTGCCTTTGACGAACAGGTACAGTGGTTGATGGTGGTTGATGATGAGGAAAGTGATCAAAGGAAAGAGTCACTTCTTACCTCTTTTGAAAATACTCTGAATAGTCGATGCCATTGAGTTATGTTTTCATAAATAAAATCAGCTTTCTGCAAAATAGCCATAAAACTTTGAAAGCCTCATCGAGGTAAAGCTCTATATATAATCTTGCGAGTTCGTCGAACTCAACGTCGTTTGTTTTGTTTCAGAGGAGGACTTCACCGACCTCGAAGGTGGGTTCTTTGTGGACGTCGACGAGTAGTCTGGGGTTCCCAGGTGGCAGCTTGGGACATCCCGGAACAGCTGGCGCTTGGATGTTTATATGCAGGCCTCTTAGGCCATAATTTGGTTCTTGTTGTTTAGAACAACCTAATTCGCTTCCGCATGTTGTACTGTTGGGTCTGTGACCTCTGGTTGTCATTTGCTATCTTTCTCTATTATAAGAGTTGAACTATATTGATTTGTGTCGTAGAGTCTGTGATGTGCCAGTTGTTCCACAAGTCTTGATCTCTCTATTATGCTTTGAGGGCTGAGCAAGTGTTAAGGCATAAATCGGGGTGTTGCGTTGCCGGTGATCAATTCCGAGCAACGCTTGCCAAAGGTTTTGGCCGGGGATTGGTAAACCCGTAACCTCCGGTTGTATCGCTTAACCGGTGACACTCAGCATCACTGTATAGCAGTCAGGTCGGGGCGCTACAGGGCGGCGAGGCGTCGCTGTAGCACTCTGACCCGAGCAGGGTGGCCGACGGTAGGTGCGGGGAGGCGCGGCGGAAGAGGTGTAAGTTTTTTTTAGAAAAGGGAATTTTATTAATCCCAGCCTCTGCATCGAGTGATGCACACAACCAATTATTACAAAGTTCAAACGTATCGTATTCGTTATTACATCTCAAAATCACCAAGATCGAGACACGCCTCAACCGACACTGACCAAACTAGAGAAGAACTACGAAAGCCGACTAGTATGCTGCCAAGTATGTCGGGAGAAAAAATCCTGTGCCACGCGCAGCAGTCTCATGCACCCAGCCACCATAAGGTCCCGCTGGTCCGAAGGCAGCAGGAAAGCCCATAACTGTATCCAGTGAACCGCCCTGTGAATAACCTGTAATACATGAAAAGTGTCCTTCTTGTTAAAAACAATATCATTTCGACAATTCCAAATAGACCAACAAATAGCGGAAACGCCGATACGAATCCTATTTTTGGTCTTTTTGTCCACTCCATTTAACCAATTTCCAAACATATTAGAAACATTGGTGGGTGGAGGAATATTATAAGTACAAAACACAACACGCCAGACAAGTTTTGCAAACGGGCAAACAAGAAAGAGATGTTCAATAGTTTCATTGCACCCACAAAAGGCACACTTACTATTACCATGCCAGTTTCGCTTGGCAAGGTTATCCTTCGTTAGCAAGACCTTTCTATCAAGGAACCACATAAATATTTTAATCTTAAGCGGAATTTTGAGCTTCCATAAATATGAGCGCAAAAACCTCGTATGACCGTTCATTAGGTCTTCGTACATCGACTTAGCAGTGAAAATCCCATTCTGAGTTAAACTCCAATGAAATGAGTCAGGAACATCATTCAAAGTAATATCCATAAGCCTATCGACTAAATGAGACCACATGTCCCATTTATTCCCGGTCAGCGCCCTCCTAAAACTCAAATTCATAGGGGGTGCAGTGTGTAACACCTGATGCACCGAAACATCCTTATGTTGCACAATGTTATAAAGGAGTGGATATTGATCTTTTAATGGAGATTTACCTAGCCAAGCGTCCTCCCAGAACCTCGTGGTCTCTCCATTACCAATTTTAAAGTAGCCCTTAGCGAAAAAGCTCTCTTTGACCCTCATAAGACCCTTCCAAAAGGGCGAATCTGTTGGTTGTGCT
Organism: Poa pratensis; assembly: GCA_947311845.1. Lineage (NCBI taxonomy): Eukaryota > Viridiplantae > Streptophyta > Magnoliopsida > Poales > Poaceae > Poa > Poa pratensis. Next base: position 56,830,251 of record CAMZMU010000051.1, on the reverse strand, counting down.
TCAACTTGAGCTAAAGTTTTATTAGAGAGGTATTTGTTACGTAGGAGTTCCTGCCAAACTCCTTCCTCATTTAACAATTTAAACAGCCATTTGCTGAGTAAACATTGGTTCTTAAGCTCGAGCACTTCCACCCCCAAACCACCCTGGTCCTTAGGTCTACAAATGATGTTCCACTTAGTTAATCTATACTTTCTTTTGTTCTCATCACTCTGCCAAAAAAATCGTGATCTATAAAAATCGAGTCTCTTTCTTACCCCTTTAGGTATTTCCAGAAAGGACAACATAAACATCGGTAAACTTGTTAGGACCGCATTAACCAAAACTAACCGGTCTCCATAGGACAGAAGCTTCCCTCTCCAACACCCAAGTTTGCCCTCGAATCGACATTCTACTGGGTACCATTCGGAGTTACGCAATCTCCTATAATGAATTGGTACTCCGAGGTATTTAAAAGGTAAAGACCCAGCTTCGCATCCGAAGATTTGTTTATACTGAGGCTCCTCCTCTTTCGCCTTCCCAAAACAAAAAATTTCACTCTTATGAAAATTTATTTTGAGGCCAGAAAGTTGTTTAAATATGCAGAGTATGAGTTTCATGTTAACCGCCTTCGCTAGATCATGTTCCATAAATAAAATCGTGTCATCCGCATATTGTAGTATGGATAGTCCTCCCTCCACTAAATGAGGAAGAGGTGTAAGTGACGTCATTCGACCTGAGAATTAACGTAGTACTTAATCGACTGGGCTTTAGTCGGACCTAAGAAAACCTCATATTCACACATATGTACCGTACTTACGTGTACAAACCGATGGATATTAATTAAAGTTTTTTAAGCTACAACAAAACCCGCAAAAATGGGATCCTCCTCCTAACAGCTGAAAAATTGCCAGTTGGGGTTGCTTGCAAGTGAGAAAAAGGAGGGAGAAATTAACAACGGTACACACACAAAAATATAGCGTTATCTTGCGGTGTAACCGGCCCGAGACACAGAAAACATAAACAAAACGTCCAGATCGATCGGCTACAGCAGTTTCTGGCTGTTGCCGGGCATAGATGGCCGTGTCAGTCTCGCGTGTGCCCGTGTGTCGCTGGGCATAGATGGCCGCGCCGCGCGTGCGAGTCGAATGAAGGCCGGCGCGAGGCGCGGGAGTTTGTTCATGATCGTGGGTCGCGACGTACGTCCCGGGAGAAGCGGCAGCAATATCGGTTGCCGAACGGCCGGCCGGCTCGCCCGCCGTTTGACCCTCCGGCGGTCCTTCACTTCGACCCAGCTCGATCTGCTCGCTCGATCGCCATTATATATCCCGATTGATCGTTACTCGGAAAAACATGTGCAAGCATGTGAGGAGCAACCGAGCAAACCTTAACGGCAGAGCCCGTACGGAACGGCAGCTCCATTGCACCGACAGTTATGTAATTCGGTTGCATGGCATGCATATGAAGTGAGCATGATCTCTGCTTGTTGGGTGGAACAGTGCGCCATAACTGACATCTGGCACGCGTGTTCCTCGCGCCTTTCTGTTCTGTTTCTTTGGGACGATCCACGGGGCGCGCCGGCCGGCCGGCGCTGTTCCTGTGTTGCATGCAGGCATGCAGTGATGCTGCAGGACAGGACAGGACAGTGGATGTCCATGGATTCGCCGAGCGCGTCGCCGCACCGCGCATGACGCCCTGCCGGGAGGGACTGCATGCGGCGCACTGCACTGTGTACAGCTCTCTTCTTCGTACGCACTATATATGCGCTCTTTGTTCCGGCGAGGAGGGAGGGCCCGTATGTGTCTTCGGAGACGGATGTACAGTGAGCCTCGATGTACGTACTTGTCTACTTTGACATCGATGATCTACGATCCGGTACGTACCTGATGCCCTGCCTGCTGCCTACGTACGCATGTAATTCACACATAGGAAGGCGGTGGTCACTAATATATGGAGTATTGAATTGATATACTCACTCCGTCCACTAATAACTGTCTCAAGTTTGCCAAAAAATGGATGTATCTAGACATGAAACATGTATGGATACATCCACTTTTTGACAAACTTGAGACACTTATTAGTGGACGGAGGGAGTATTATGTTCCTGAAACAACCATCGTCTATGTCATGTCTGAATTTTCTGAAGAAATACTGCACAAAGCTGTCTCTTGTACGCATGCACCACGCACGCAGCATGGTTTCCCTAGACAGTCGCGCCGGGCACATGCACGCTACGTAACAGATAATAAGGTCGGTCTAGCTAGCTTTGTCCCAAAGCCACCCAAGGCCACTTTCGGGACAGATTTGACGTTGTCTATGGCGATTGGTGAAGAAAAAACCCTACACCGAATCTGGAACTTGTCTCGCCAATGGTCTGTTCGTCGTTCGATCGCTCTGCGCGCCCCGGCTCGCTCGATCCGGGGGCAACACCGAGGTTGTGTGTGGATCTGCGACCGCGGCGCCGCTGCCTAGTTTGAGTATTTTCTGACACCCACGCGTTGCGACCTTGCTTTCGGTGTCACTGCTCCTCCTCGCTTACAAGATGCTACGTCCAGTGTATCCGTATTCGTAGGGATTCTTCCTTGGCAAAACTATCTAGGGTAAACCCTTTCGATCAAGCGAACGAGACTGCCAAAACATATATGCATTGATTTCATATGATTTTTAGGTGAGAGGCTAGACCTCATGGTAGGTATATTTTATATTTTCGTATGCACATTTTGTTAAGATAAAAGGCAAGAAACCCGACGTTAAATTAGTAACACCATGACGGCGAAACGAAATAGGACAACGAGGAGACTACAGCCGTGTGCGCAAGACATGAGAGGTGACCACTTACGGAGGCACACCAACAAAGGCTGCACAGCGCCAGGACAGCCAATTGTAGATTTACGTTTTCATTTCCCTCAATGATCCCTTTTACCTTTTTATTTATGTTTTGTTTAAATGGTGGCAGGACCGTAGCAGACTGGGGCTCTATGGACTAAAGGAGAAAAGGCAACATTGGAGTGAATTTCTGGTTAGGTAGCACCTTTCTCAGCCGACTGGCAAAGAAGTTGACCAATGCCACAATGATAGGTAGCATACCCACCATGAAAATTTGCTGGCATCGATCAATATTCACAAGTATGTAGGACTAAAGTACGTATATATGTAATCCGACAAACCAACCCGAGAAAAATAAGGAGAAGGAAAAAAGGGCCTTTTAACTCAACAAATTGAATACAACAGGCTCTACAGTGGGACGCCTCGTTGTTTCTGTATACATCACGATGATTACCACTAGTGCTCCTCAAGAAGCTTCAGTTTGCAAGGAACCCTGCAGCGCAGTTCAGGAAGGGACCAACGACTTATGATGTTCCACCCGTGCCGTCGCGCCAACTGTCAAGGCGCTGCTTTAAAGGAATACTGAGCTTTTTCTATGGAGGAGCAACGTAGCTCATCGTGAAAATGAGATTAGCAGGTAGGTCTTGAAGGGTATTTTGGTACAGTAATTACAGTGTTGTTTGTGGTAGCGTCAATCATCATCGCCTGCAAAAGGATCAACAGTCAAGATTTGCCATGGCATACGCGTTCAATATTCCATTGACCCTTGAGGCAGTATAACTGAAATGACTCAAACATGGAAATTCGAGGAAAAAAATAACTGGCAGATTGCTACTTACTGGATATTGGATCAACATGAACAAAGAAGCTTGCAGCGACTATTAGATAGCACAGGATCAGCATAAACCCTTTCAAATAGTTCGCGATGCCATCCTGCAAAGACAAAGGATTATAGAGATTTACCAACATATATGTCTCCATTACACCAGCCCAAATGGTAAACTATATATATGTTCTCAACAGGTACAACAACCAAAACACCTTACAAGCTCAGCCACATGTTTTACGTAAGTATATTTCTTATTACTGTCCAGTTAAGACCTACCTGAAGCATAAATGCCACAACAAGTACTGTTATGAAGAGGGTTGCTGTCTCAAATAGTTGAAAATTCAAGTCCATCTTTTGCCCCATCATCCAACCAACGACAACACAAAATGGAATCTGTATTAACAGAGAAGTACATAGGTCAAATTTCCCTCAAAAGACCAGCAGTGTACTAGGTTGAACAAGTGCTGAGATATCATATTCAGATAATAGTTTAAAAGCATACCACAAACATTGATATCTGTGTTGATGATCCAATTGCAACACCTATTGTTATGTCCTGTAGCAGAGAAAAGCAAATGCAGAAACAGTTAGGAAGGACACTGAATGGTAAAGGATCGACAGTACGCATCAAAACACTTACAACTTTATCTTTCATAGCAAACATTATTGCGCTAGCATGTTCTGCTGCATTGCCCACGATAGGAAGCAAAATAACACTGATAAAAGCCACTGGTAGGTTCAATGAATCAGATGCTCCCTGGCAGCAATAGAGCAAATCAGTGACCAATAACATCATTGCAAAGGTATACAGTTAACCTGTAAAACTAACATTATATTGGTACTATGGATCCATGGGAAGAGTAGTTAAATCTGTCTTAAAAGGTAGTTATTACATATATGTCTACTGTTCATGTATTTGCCATGTCAATTTAGTAAGCACCGATTGTCATCAATGATACATTCATATAAAACCATTTAAAGATTTAAGATGCATTTTCCAAGATACGCGGACGGGAATGGCCCAGTATCAAGAAAACGGATTGCTTAAGTCATGACCTCATGAAGTATACAGGTTAGCTGTAACTAACTTCAGATATATTTTGTGTTGTATTTTTCTACTGGGGGAGAAAGAGAATACCTCAATGGCATTAACAAGGTATTCAGAAAGGACAGAAATCCATATCGTTAACACTGCAAGCCACGTAATAGCCTCCCACATGCTAATTTCTATCTCTTCATCTTCCTCGGTGGCATCCTCATTAGGTACCTCTTCCTGCAGCATTTATAATGTAGGTGAGACTTTCAGCAAATGACGAATCATGGTTTGCAACTTTATTTTTAAGTGATCTAAATAGTTCATGATCGAGGAAAGCGCTAAGATGATTACTCAAGAAAAGCGCTAAGATGATGTGTTAATAAACAAACATAGACAGACCCACAATAGATACTATAGCCTATGCGCTAACAGTTATAGTCTTGTAATCAGCAAGGAATAAACAATTGAGGTACCACACTTACACTGCCAAGTTGATTGTAAGTGTTGTTCCTTCCACTTAGTTGAAAATAAAGATAGCTTGCATATGCCACAAGCATAACACAACTACTGAACCTTGAAAGAGAGACCTCAGAAGTTCCTTGCTGCACCTCTGAATGTGTGAAATGAAGAACAGCAGGAAACATCAGTCCCATAACAGCCATCAACAGTAAACCTGAGTTAACAACAGCATTTGCCTGCAGGAAATAAATTTTTAGTTCCACTATCAGAGACTTCCCACGGAAAAATATAAAATCAATTGTACAAACATTACCTTGCTGAAGACTTGGTCTTTGTTGCGATGAACAATACCACCAGCAAAGAAAGCACAGCCGACTACCAATAGCATATTTGACAATATAGAACCCAATAGTGATTGCTGAACTATTCGGATCATTCCATTTTTCAAAGCATATATTGCTATTATCATCTCAGTTGCATTTCCGAACGTAGCATTCAGAAGGCCTCCAACTGCAATTTCCAGAAACGCACGATATTTTCATATTTGATTTGAACAGAGTCGATATTTTAATTGGTTATAAACCATAAACCATAAAGATAAGGACACATACGTGTTGGTCCAGTGTATATTGCGAGTTGCCTGTAGAACAATAATTCATGTCAGATTATTAATAAGGTGAGGAAAGTAAGTAGAAAGTTTAGTGACTCACTCAGTTGCATAACCCAACCGCTCGGCTAATGGTGTTATTCCTAGCATGCTGAAAAGGAAAATCATTCCCTGCAATTTCGGAGAAGTAGAAAACATTTCAGCATTGACTGACTCATCTGTAACATGAACCTAACGTCCAACTGAACTTGTCTATGAATGTTGAATCATTACAGCATAAGATAAACTACTGATCAAACTATGTATAACTGAAAACCAGTGATTAGAACCATAAGCTTTGGATACTGTTACATGACTACAACTTATCAAAGGTCTCCAACTGATGTCAACTAGTGGCATATAAACTAACGCACCGCATAGAAAAATCAACTCCCATGAACAAACTTACATGCCAATTTGTAAGGTAGTACAGAATGATCGTTGCAGGCCCAAATGGCAATAGCAAGTTGAGCTTGGAGGTGAATATGACGGTCCTGATGCTCTGCAATACTCTTCTCACAGCCCAGTGCAAGCTCCAGGACGGCATCACGCTTGACCGCAGCCCGCCATTTGGCACCTCCAGACCGTTTGCCTTGAAAGCCCCCATCTCCTCCAGACCGTTTCCCTTGAAATCCCCCATCTCGAGTTGATGATTCTCCATCATCATCTATCGACAACCACAGGAAAGAACATTACTGGTGAGAAAACAATACTAAAAAAGAAGCAACCTTTACCAAAACGAGGTGCCAATTTTGATTCCTATACTGTGTGCAGGTGCGGACTTGACGTGGGATACGCGGGATCCCCCGATTTTGTTTGTAAAAAGGAAGCTGCGCCCGCAGCAAGGGCACGCGAAGTCCAATGGGGCCATGGGGTGAAGTATTCAAAAAAAAGGAGAATTCCTGGGTCAACTCAAGATCGGTCTGGCGAGCTGGCAAAGAAGAGCTAGGATAACTGAACCTTGATTGGATTGGCGCAGCCATGAATCAGATCGGCGACTAGCTAAATGAAGAGAAAGAACTGTTGGGATCTCGATCGACTGCTCACTGCGCCAGCAAACGAAAAGAATCCCCAAGAAATCTCTTGCAGGAAACAAACAACCCCGTCCCATCGAGCTAGCTTTCCTCACCTACAGAAGAAGAAGAAGCCAATCCAGGCCTGTCCTGTCCTGCAGCAGCACTTGGCCTGGCTAGCTGCGTTCAGCAGCTGTCGGCACCAAATCGCGAGGGAGAAGAAGAGAGGACAGCAGCAGCAGGGGAAGGGACGGATTCGGGAAGAATCGGAGACGAAGAGCCGTCTCGAGCAGGAAGAGCATTGGAGTATTAGGAGGAGCCGGCGAAATCTGGGATTTTGTTTTCTAGCACCGAGAAGGGATTGTGTGCTCCGAGAAGGACGCACGACGGCACGGGAGGAAGGAGACGCCCACTAACCGAGCACGACGGAGGATGAATACAAAATTCGAAAATTCCACTACCGGTCGCCCCCTCGACCAAAATCCGAGAGGATATTTCCTACTTGACAGACTCCAACCGAATCTGACACCAGCAAGAGCAGAGCAGCCAGCACGGACTCACCTCGTGCACTCGCCGCGGCCGGCGGGGGAGGCGGCCGGGCGGGATCAGCTGCCGCTAGTGGACTAGTCAGTCGTCGCGCGGGGTCTCCGGCAGTTCCCTGGGGATCATCATCCGCCGCCGCCGCCGCCCGGAAAGCTCAAATCGGAGCAGTACACGAACGGGTCGCCGAGGAGTGGGGGGAACGGGAACGGTCTCTTTTCCTTGCAGGTTCGGAGTGGGTAGAGCGAGCTAGGAGGAGCTACAGAGTAGGTCGGTCGCTGCCCACGACGCCCGCGCCCGCGCCCGCACCGGAAATCTTGGGCTGCGATTTCCTCGCGGCCACGGTGTATCGGGACGGCACGTTCTCTCGCTTCGGGCCGGGGATTATTGCCTAGGACGTCTCCTCCTCCTCCATGTGATTCTGACTGACTTGACTCGATTTGGCTTCCGTTTCGATTCGTCAAGCCGTGCGGTCCTGGTATTCAAACTTCCTTGCCGGCTTGCCGCTTACTTGTTTAAACCTCGGTCAAACGTGGCACATAGTATATGAGCGTGATGTATTACTAGTAAACTTGGGATGGAAAATCTTAATGATATTTTCCTTGAAAGAAAAGCATGCTAGCTGTTCCGGGAGAAAATAGTGTCCTTTGGGGAAGACTTGAGTAAATTTAGGTTAAGATGGAACATCTTACCGATACTTTTCATCCCAAGTTTACTAGTAAGACTTTAGGGAAGACTTGAGTAAAGTCATGCAATTGCTCACCGAGCAAATAATATCCATTAGAAAAGAAATGAGTAAAATCACTAAGAACTCGTTTGACACTCGCCATTTCATTTCATTTTGCAGGAATAAAATGAAAGACACTGATGTAATCATTTCATTGTGTATAAATGAAATGACATGATTAGGGACATGAACTGGCTTAACATAGCAAGACATTCACTGAAATTCTAATTAAAACGACGTTTCAATTTCATGACAACCAAACATGTTGAGTAAACATGATTTTTCGAAAATGATGGCTACCAAACGAGCTCTAATACTATTTCATGTTAGTTCATATAGAGAAAATCAATATATAAGTTGGGGAGTGTGAACCTAGTTATGCAAATGTCGAGAGTGGGCTCTATGTGTTGAACCATCTTGATGCGATGTTTGACTAAATTTTATTTATTGCAAAAAAAAATTTAACCGAAAAAACCTGTTTTTGAATAGGGTGGACCAGTACTTGGGAGAAAGGATGTTTTTCCATCTAGTCACAACCTTAATGGATGCAGGATGCCAAGTAGCCAGCTAGAATACACTGATAAAGTGCACTCTCATAAAACCGTACACGTACATTGAACAAGATGCATCATTGGGTGGGACAATGTTGCACCTATGAGTACATGACTCGACGGGTATGAATTAAATGTCACTAGACATCACTTTTGTACAACCTCTTTACCAAAATATAGTGCACCTTAGTTTAATTAAAGTCAAATTTCACAAAATTTGACTAAGTATATAGGAAAATATATCAACATCTACAATGTCACATGTAGTATAAAAGCATATTTCATGATCGTTCTAATAACAACCATTTGATGCTATAAATGTTGATGTATTTTTCTACATATTTGTTCAAATTTATAAAGTTTGATTTTCACTAAAATTAAGATGCACTGAGAAGAACAAAAAATGCTCTAGGGGGAATTAAGTGGGAGATGTACGACAAAGTTGGGCCCGCCATGCGCCGTGTGGCGGAAACTGTCCACATTTATGGTCCCTTTGGCTCAAAGGTATTTGAGAAAAATGGAGGAATGTAATTCTTATAAATTATTCTTACGTTGGTTGTTTGATTTGTAGGAATTTTCACTAAGTAATCATTTTTACTACATTCTTTTTTCATAATTCCGATTTTTTCTGTTGTATGGAACACTATCTGGTTCAAATTCTTGTGTTTGCTAATCCTATCTGATTTAATTGGACATGCCACTTCAATCCTGTATTTTTTCCTATATTTTGAAATTTCTTTAAATAAAAGAGTATTGAGCTCACCCATTTCGAGGAGAGATTTTTTTTTAATTTGATTGATTGTACTACATTACACCAAACCAAATCTCCAGCTAAACGACATCCATTCATGCGTCCCACACGCGCTGCAAGCAACTGATCAACCTTCTAGACAGCTCCCTCTGAGGGAAAACTGGGCCCACACGCAGTGTCACACCAGTTTCCTGGAAATTCCCCATCACAGCTCACCACCGGCCCCCAAACCAAACAGGTTGACCCCCACTAAAACCCAGCTCGAGCACCCACCCGAGACGACCATGGCCCTCGCCACGACCCCACTGCTCGCGCCTCTCGCCCTCGCCCCGGCCCCGATCCACGCCGCCTCCCAGTGCTCCCTCCTCTTCCTGTGCGCCGGTCCTCGCGCCCCCAACCTCCTCTCCCTCCGCTCCCCGCGCCTCCTCGCGGCAGTCGCGGCCAAGGAGCCCGAGCTCGGCGGCGGCGGATCGGAAGGCGGCGGCGGTGCGGGATCTGGGAGCGGCGGTGCGGGAGGGAGCGGTGACCCGCAGGGAGAAGGAGAGGGGGAGGAGGAGAAGATGGGGGAGGGCCTCTCCATGTCGCAGAAGCTCACCCTCGCCTACGCCGCGCTCGTCGGAGGTAAGCGCCCCGGCCTGCAGTGATAGATTTATTTTTCCGTTGTGATACGTTGCTACGCGTTGGATTAGAGTGATCTGCGGTAGTTTAATCGCGAATTCCTGTCAATTCATGCCACTATGGTTCACATGATCTTGTTGGTACTGAACTTTGATCATCTGCGGAGATCAGATGACAGCATGGACTGTGTGTACACGCTACCATGGCATTTTTTAACTTTGTGTACAAGCCACACATGTTTATTGGATCCATTTTAGACAAGATTACAGCTTTTATGTCCTTAGAGCATCTCTAGCAGAGCATGCAAAACTGGTCAAACCTGTAACTTTACAGTTTTTGTTGAAAAAACGTCCCGAATAGAACCCGTAAAACTGGTAAAACCCTTAAAAGTTTTAAGGGCGCCCGTGAATTCCTAGCCTAGACCTGCAAACATGAAGATTTGGAGGCAATTTGAGGGTGCGTTTGAGGGTGCCTGGGAACTGGTCAACGCTCGCGAGATGGGATGCCCACCGTGCGTTCCCCATCCTACGGCCGCCGTTCACCGGCCGGACTCCGCCGTCGGCGCATGGGCGGTGGCCGCTAGGACCGGCCGCGTTGGCTACCTAGCTAGCTGAGCTGAGCTAGATCGATCCGCACCGGCCGGCCACCTTGGCTAGCTAGCTAGTTAGCTGAGCTGAGCTAGATCCATCGATCCGCACCGGCCGGCCGCGTTGGCTAGCTAGCTAGCTGAGCTAGATCGATCGATAGACTATTGGCTGTAGTAATCTGCAACTAGCTCAACTCTTGGATGGATCGATAGATTCATTGGGGACTCAGACGCAGCGGCAGAGCGAAGAGGCGCCAGATGCGGCGGCTCGGGACTCGGCGGAAACGGTGGCCGACAGGGGCTGTGGTACGCGGATGGCCGGGGCGCGCGAGGTGGCTGACGGGGCGAGGGTCGAGCAGGCAAGCGAGCGGGGTGGGGAATAGCAATGGCTGAAGCGGGGTGAGGAAGAAGACGAAGGAATATTCTACAGCATATTCTGTTTTACAGTTTGGTTTTGAGGTTTCTGTTCTGCGCGGCGTCGTTTCGAGCCAAAAAACGCGCGTTGCGCGACCTGCAAAACAGTTTTGCGGGTTCACCTTTTGCGGGCTCTGCTAGAGATGCTCTTAGACAATCAAGCTAAAGGGTCTAATTTCATGAGGCACTGATCAAAATTGTCTTTGACATTTGTAGAAACTAGTAGGCAAACTCATCAATGCTCAATCTGTTCCTCATTTTATCATAGCAACAATAAAACTGGGATGTGCTCAGTATATTGCAAATCTAGAAATGGATTCCGTTTCTGTATGTCATGGGATGCTCTTGTGGCTTATAGTGTTAAGTGTTAAGTGAACACTCACTTAATTATAGGCTTTACCAGCAATCACAGTGTATGCTATATATATCTCCTTGGACGTAGGGTACATCATTAGCATCCAAATTCCAGGTGATTGGCTGTATTGAACACAAGGGTCTTTTTAATTCGTAACAGAGATGTGGCATTCTTGCTATCTGATGTCTTGGCTATTTAGAGTTTCTTTTATCAATTGTTATTATGTCTCTGAAACTTAGCATAGGGCAACGGACTACTAACATTGTAAATTTATAATAGCTCCATCAAACATCTTATCTTGGCTATCAGGTCCTACAACCTTTTACTGCAATGTTTCTGAAAATGCACTGGTAAGTGCAAAAATTAAAGTTGCAACATTTGTGGGAACTGATTGTTGTGCTAATAACTTTGTAGCGGGTGGAGTAATGGGTTACATGAAGAGTGGAAGCCAGAAGCCATTGGCTGCAGGAGGCATATCAGCCCTGGTGCTGTTCTTCGTCCACACTCAACTCCCAGTGAGACCCGTCTTTGCATCGTCGATCGGGCTAGGTATGCAATACCTTTTTCCCTGAGACATATTTGGTGTGGTCCTTCTCATCTTGCTTGGGAATTGCATCAATCTAGATTCTTCTCCTGGTATCTGATGCCCTAATCTTCATTTGGCTTTGCATCATAGGTATATCGGCTGCACTGATGACGGTCATGGGATCTCGCTTCAAGAAGTCTGGAAAGATATTCCCAGCCGGTGTCGTGTCCCTTCTTTCCTTTGTCATGGTCGGTGGCTACTTCCATGGGATTTTGCGTAGCTCACACTAGTGATGCGCTGATGCAGTCAGTCGCAGTTACCATGTGCACTTCTGAGACTTGACTTCCCATGTCGCTCGTGTTTTTGTTCAAGGCACTTGTCCGCAAGTCCTTTCTTTCGTGTTGTAGGATCTTTGTGACTGACTATCGTTACCTGCCTCCTTGTTAAACTCATGTTATGCTACTAGTGAACTGTTGATAAGTGTGTGATCCAATGGTGGTGCCAATTAATAATTTGGAAAGATTATGTGTGACTGTTAACGCCCATCTTATAGCAGCAACATGAAGTTGGATTTTTTGGATGGAGCTCTGGATTGGTTTCAAATTGTGAAGGGCACCGATGTATCTGTAGAGGAGATCCAGTAACCATGAAACTCGTGCACTTCTTCCATTTTTTGCTTCGATAATCAGGTGACAAAAATGTAGGGATGTAGTGATAAACTTCTAACACTCCTATCTAATATACGGTATTACTGCAGTGCGTACCATCGAATGATGATCGGACTCGAGTGGTTTTCGTTGATACATCGTTCTAGCTGGCTGGTGAAGGAATGCAAAATCAGAAATCCAGTGTGGTTCCACATTCCACTAGCAATGCTGTTGTTGCCGTGTTAACCAGAGTGTGTCGCCGGGATTATGTGAGCGCCAGGAAACAGTGCGGGAAGGATGCCTGGGGTGCGAGCAAGACAGCAGCGCAATAAGCTAGATGGCTGGTCGATGGCGTGTTGAACCTTAGAACGCTCGATCAAAAGCAGGTCTCCGGTTTCTCGTCGAGATAGGTGGGACGTGCGGCACAGAAGGCCACCGTTGTCCTGGCACCGTGCCGAGGAGCTGCGGCTGGAACGTCGATGCATATTCAGTTGCAAGCTCTCCTCCTCGGCCCTGGCAACAGTTCGACACAGCCACAGGTACGTAATTCTAGTGGCAGAAGCACACTAGTACTCCAGGTTCTGCTCTGGGGTTCAGCCGAGGCAGATAAAAGATTTCAGATGATATACGGATAAACACCATCCTTCTGCTCTTGTTTCTGACACAACACATGGCCACATTTCCAAACCGACAGACATTTGAAACTGGTACGACACAGATGGTATCATTGACTACAAGATCAAATGTAGCAGTCAGACTGATACACATCGCATACACGATTTACAGGGACACATATCATAGCAGTTCGGTTCATGGCGGAGTAAAATAACGGCACATGAGAGACAGAACAACAATGGCGGATAATAGAGGTTCTGGTCGAATTATTATTATCACAGACGATTCTAAGGTGTCACACCACATCAGCTTCCGAATGTCAGGGCTGTCTTCCACCGGTTACTGCGCCTTGCCCTCCGCGGCGGCTACTTCCATCCCAGATGCTCCCATGCCTTCGGATGGTTTCGAGGCGCTGTATGGAGCTTTGCTCACAACCCTGCATCGTAGGACCGTTTAATCAGTTTTGAGTCAGCACAACGAAGGATGCCTGAAACTGATTACAAGTTTACATAACCAAAAACAGGCATGCCATCTAAATCAGACCATAAGACATTGCTGAGATTCATAACATGTTTGTTTCTTTTCCATATAAAACAATACAAGAACACCCAGAGATACAATCTTTAGCTGTTTAGTGTCCTCATGGAGAGAACTAGCTTAAAGGCAGAATTAATGGACGAGACTAAAATGAATTAAAAGTATTCTCCTGACAGGTGCTGAAGAGTTGTTAGGTGCAGAGTTGACCTAAAAAAACATCAGATAACAAATGCATGAAGCAAAATCATTACTTTTGTCTCATAAGTCATGTCAAAGTTCAATAACAATCATATCCAAACCTACCAGCTGCTATGTTCTGTATTAGGGAACAATGCTCTGTGATGATCCGACCATAAACAAATCTTACATAATATCATCAGGTTTATTTCCAACCAAACTAAAGGAAATGTTCGCTATCTTGCAAGTCTATTTTCAACGGACCATGCAGATTTTCTATCACATTATCATGGAGCACTTGATTAGAAATCATGTATATCAAAGTTCTCGTGATAGAACATTCAAGTAGAAAATAGAACAATTATTTAAATAGAGCTGGAAGGTCAAATTGATTAATTTGACATGATCCTGAAGGGGGCAGTAGTAAAAGACTTGGTTTTCAACTTTTAATGACTTGGCCTCATACAAATGCATTTCTGAATGATGTGGTACACCATGAACAGCATGTGGAAATATAAGCCTACAAATGTAAGGAGGGATAATACTAATAGTACGCTCCAGATGAACGTAGACTGCTACTTCAACTCTCATTCATGCTGACCTGTCACGACGTTTCTCCAGGAAGCGCTGAAGGGAATGCCTCCTAGCAATGGGGAGATCTGCAAAGTGGGTAAAATTATTTTTATTTAACATATTAGATGACATGAAGAAAGATTAAAACATTCAACTTCTAGACTTCATAAAAAGGATTTAGTGCTTTACCAGCCTGAAGCTTGCAAATCGAGCTAGGATCTGCGAGAGCCTGAAGTTGTCCAGTTGCTACAGAAGTGCTCTGTAGTGAGGGTGACCGTGTAAGCACAGGAGAGACTGCAGCATTGGTTGCAGGCATTACTAGAGGCTTAACAACATTAGTGCTGTTGCTCCTTGTGGCCGCAGCGGCAGCTGCTGCAATAAGCATGATTGCTTGAGCCTATTGATACCAATGTCACAGGTAGCGTGTTAGCATACAGTTTCAACAATTTAGCCAAGAACATGATTTATGTAAGAAGTGTAAATATTACCTTCTCTGGAGGCACTGAGTCATATACACACACTGATCCACCATAGAAAATGGTAAGCTGTGCAGGATTAGCTAGGGGTGTCGACATTGGCAACATTCCAGGCCTAATAATTAAAAACAGAAGTGGTAAGAATATGCAATGAAGAAGTAAACGAAATCACAACTTCATGAGTGCATTGCAAATTTAGAAAGCACATCACATGTGGCACTCCACTAATTGTATAGACGGAAATAAATAGAGTGATGCACAATGTTCAGTTAACATATAGTATTTACTAACCCACGATGGCATATTGCCATGTTGAAACAGCATTACTATGCACTTCATCTGCAAGCAGGTATCCATTTCAAGGAGTAATTGTTCGACGCTCTAGTCAATGAATCCATACGCACTGAAGACTCGGCTGTAATCATGGCACGCGTAGACTAACAAAAGCCACAGAAAATATCCAACACAAATTCTGCATATAATTCATGGGTTACACCAAGTACAATTTTTTTTAAATCTTTCTATCTGTCAGAGTATCTAAATGAGCAAGCTCGAACAATTTTGAATTATTTAAAACTTTCCTCTTAGCATAGAATGAAACTCTTGAAATCTAAGATTTGAAGTACATCCAGGATTGGTCATTCTGAATCTAACAACATCTCTACTACATGATGTGTGATCAAGCAACAACAGACTATGATTGGAATTGTGGTCCACTCCGAAAATACAAGACGTGGTGGACGGGTATGTGCGACCTACCATCCAGTTACTTGTCTGACTAGTTCAAACACTTCAAAGACTGACCAAGGTTGATGGACCTAGCAAATTATATGCAGTGGAGTTCATTGTTTTTTCCAAGCATTATCTAACATAAGTATATCAAAATATCTTGCAAATATTAGGCCTAAATATTCAGGAAATCGCGGGAATTTTTATTTGGAGTGACACATTTTTAGTGTCACTCCAACCTTATTGCTTCAAACAATAAAAGGTCCACCGTCTTGCAGACTGGCGCATAACCAATTAACTGAATGTAAACCAACGACAGGTAAACAATAGACAAACCATACAGAAAACCTTCTATGATACTACGGGCATACCAAATTAATGTGCCATAGATATGGTGAATAGCTGAATAATGTACAGCACTGCAGCCGACCAATATGCCGAAAAGCCCAGAACAAATATCAAGGATTAGCAAACCGTCCCATTTGCACGCTTGCAACACAGGGGGGGTAGGCAAAAGGGGTCTTAACATGTCAGGAGATGTCTGATGGACTAGTTGGAAGTTGTGATTACGGGGCCAGAGACTAAGTCGTTGGTCCCCAGCTTAACAATTGGTGTTGAAGTAAACATGTGGAGAAGTTTGTCTGTTTTTTTGTTTGTTCTTTTTTGAAAATATTTCCTTTCACTTAACTTTAACCAGATCTATGCTTCTACCCTGTTTCTCAAAAAGGATAGCTCCAGGTGTATATCACAAAGAGTATAAGTGACTTTAAAGATTTCTCCACTGAACCTAACTCGGTAATTTAACAAAAAAAAAACTAACTTTTCAAAACGCTTTCAAGAAATTGTAGAACAAGAAACTGAACCAGTGAGGGGGGAAGGACAGCTTGGATCTGCACTCATCTTGGCATAGAATGAAAAAGTTACTAAACTCTTACCGAAATGTTCATCACCAAAATTATTTCTTGACATTAAATCAACCATGAAGGGTAAGGACAGGCAGAGCGAGATTTCCAGCAACAAAACGACCTCCCAGCATCCGGACAAGAACACGAGGCACTAAATTTGGCTCTAATTTTATCCTACTCGAAACTTCAGAACAGAAAGTAAGAGGTTGGTTGTTTCTCCAAGAAGAGGAGAGTAAAGTTTGGGAGGGAGGATCAACAGCAATAAACAAAAGAACACGCATTCCTGAACCAGCACTCGCCACACGCAACCCAGCCAAGAACCACCACCGCACTCAATTTCGACCCTCCGGGAGCAAGGGCTCTTCCACCATAGCACCGAACCTCGAGGCCCCAAGCACGAAAGCGCGTCAAGGCGAAGAACATGGAAAGGGAGAGAGGAACGAAACGAAGAAGAATCGGTGCACACACATATACAATCCGGCAAAATCACACCGGCAGACCCGAAATCCTCGAAGGATTCATCCACGGTTTGCTAAGAGGGAGAAGGGGATAGAAGGCTACCTGCTGCTGCTGCCGTTGGCGAGCGGGGGTCGGGTGAGTCCTTGTCCTGGCTGGGTCTCCTCCTTCTGCTGCTCCTTCCTCTCTGCTTCGTCCGCCTTAATAGTGCTCCTCTCCAGCAGATCCATCCCCTCTTGGTCCCAACAAACTGCTCCTCTTTCTCTCTCGTTGGGACCGTTGGGAAAGAGACTTGGAAATGAAATTGGACGAAATGGGAGGGGTAAGAGGGAAAGGGGGAGAGGGAAGGAGGAGTGGGTATGTGTACAGCCAAATGCGCACGTGAAGTTCGTGACGAGCTATAAAATAGGGCTATAGGCATTTATTTTTTATTATGTGTCCTTTTTATATTGTGTTGGCAGTACCTGTTAGTGATAAAAAAATCAAGAAAACAACCTGCCTGGATGGAGGAAATTACAAAAAACTACCACAATTGGGGCTGGATTAACGGGTCAGTACCGATTGTACTAATTTTTTCAAAAACATACCAACACTGGGGTAACAAAAACGGATGGCGCTGATTTCTGTCTAACTGCATTTTGACTGAAGTGCTGACTGATAGAGCCCACCAGTCAGAGCTGACTAGGCAGCACACGTGGACGACGAGCTGACGTGGACATGGGGCCCACCTATCATCCCCCAATTTTTTTCGCTTCTCTCTTCTTCCTCCTTCGTCTCCGGCCACCCACCCCCTGCACATCAGTGCAGATCTGGGTGAGCTTGTCATGGGGAGTCAAACGAGCGGCGGAACAGACCATTTGGTCACCGGAGCTGTAGGGGGCGACCGAAGTTGCAGCGGCGTGTGGCGGCGCACGGAGATACGTCAAACCAAAGCTAGAGGGGGGGGCGAGGGAAGAGTCCACGGGGACTAGCAGCTCACCAAGAACGCGACGACTGGTCGGGAAAGCCGGAAGGGCTACGGTGGCGTCGAGATCCTGCGTGGCGGCAGCGGCCGGAGATCGAGAAGACGGGTCCGATTTGACGTATTTCGACCGCCCCAGCAAGCGGAGCTCACGGGCGAGGAAGATGAGAGCGAGGCGGAGCTGGCGGTGTGGAGGGAGGACGACACCTGGTCAAAATCGCCCTGCCATGGCCGGATATCGGAGGTCCCCGCCGGACTTGAGGATGGAGGCGGAGCGCGGCGGCGGCGGCCCACACCTCGGGGAGTCCCCCCACCGCCCGGAGCGCGGGCGCCGGCATCCGCACCACGGGGAGGCCCCCCCACGCCCGGAGCGCGGCGGCGGCCCGCTGATGACCCACAAGTATAGGGGGTGTATCGTAGTGCTTTCGATAAATAAGAGTGTCAAACCCAACGAGGAGCAGAAGGTGTTGACAAGCGGTTTTGATGAAGGATTCACTGTAAATGCTCACAGACAAGTTTTTAGGAGTTTTTGATATGACAGATAAATAAAGTACAAGTAAATAAAATGCAGTAGTAATAGTTGCAGCGAGTGGCCCAATCCTTTCTACAGCAAAGGACAAGCCGGTTGTTGTACTTATAATGACCAAACGTTCTTGAGGACACACGGGAGTATTGTCAAGTGCTTTCGCTTCATATAGTTGATTAATCTTCATTGTTTTGATAAGTGTTGTGTGGGTGAACCTATGCTAATGCACCGCCCTTCCTAGGACTAATACATACTTGTGATTATACCCCTTGCAAGCATCCGCAAATATAAGAAAGTAATTAAGTTAAACTAACCACAGCCTTAAACTTTGAGATCCTGCTATCCCTCATACATCGATATACCAACGGGTGTTCAGGTTTCTGTCACTCCGGCAACCCCACAATTGGCAAACGAATACACAATGCATTCCCCTAGGCCCATAAAGGTGAAGTATCATGTAGTCGACGTTCACATGACACCACTAGAAGAATAACACCACAACTTAAGCATCAAACCATTAAATATTACTCAACATAGTTCACTACTAACATCAAGACTTCTCCCATGTCCTCAAGAACTAAACGAACTACTCACAAGACATCATACGGAACATGATCAGAGGTGATATGATGATGAATAACAATCTGAACATAAACCTTAGTCCAATGGTTCCACCCAATAGCATCAATAACAAGAGTAATCAACACCGGGAGAGTTTCCCCTATGAAATAGACAAGATTCAGCCCTAGATGTTATAGCGGAGACGGAGGGCAGCGGCGGTGATGATGGTGTTGGCGGTGGAGATGATGAGGATGATGATCCCGATGAAGTCCAGCTCGATGACGGTGATGATGGCGACGATTTCCCCCTCCGGGAGGGAATTTCCCCCGGCAGATTTCTTCCTGCAGGGGAGCTTTTCGCTCTCTGGTGTTTTCCGCCTCGTGGAGGCGGCGGAATATTTGATGGCCCTCCTCCGTGTGTTAGGGTTTCGAGGGGGTCAAGTACGCGAAGGGGGACGGCTGAGGTGGGCCAGGGCCCCCAAACCACCTGTCGGCGCGGCAGGGGGCCCCACCGCGCCAAGGGGTGAGGAGGGCCCACCATGGCCCATCTCAGCTCCCCCTTTTGGCCTCCTCCATCTTCTGGTAAAATAGGAACTTCCATATGTCTCCTTCGATTTATTGATCTTCAGAAATAGTGCATCTCGACGGTGCTTTTTCCAGCAGAATCCTGACTCCGGTGTCCAATTCTCCATTATTCATCAAACATGCAAAATAGGTAAAATAACATAAGTAACACTTCTAAATATGAAATATATCGATGAATAGCAGTAAATTATGATATAAAATAGTGATGCAAAATGGACGTATCAACCCCCCCAAGCTTAGACCTCGCTTGTCCCCAAGCGAAAACTGAGCTCAGTAAACATGACCACAAGTTTATGGAGCAAAGTGTCGATAAATAAAATACGGACAAGAAGCATCACATTCATTGATACACAAATCATTCTAGACAGCAACTTCCCTTCATATAATCTAACTTGAAATAAGTAAAGGGAACCACGATGAAGTGCATAAAGAGAACCATGATTGGTGAAGGCAAACTTAAACTCTTGGTCAGAGAACAATTAACAGATCATACTTATCTTTCGAGAAGAGTCTTTATATCAGAGCTTATATAGCAGAACTTACATGTCTTAATCATAACAGTCTCCTTACAGTCATTGATAACTTTCAAAGTTATATTCATTCGGATAAAAGCTATTGTGCGAAACAAGGAAATGAGAGATTTGATTAGAAGTATCAACACATATAACTAATTGGATCTCAACAACTCAAATGCTTGCTTGAGATAGAGAGGAATGGGTTTACTGACTCAACAATAATGTAAAATATAGGCCCTTCGCAGAGGGAAACTGGGATTAAATCATGTGCTAGAGCTTTTAAGTTTTGCAAAGCATATAGAGAGTATGAAAATAGTTGTTTGAGCTATGTATGTCGTTGTCAACGAATCGTACTAAAGTGAACACTAACCCCTTGTCAACCAGACTTTCAAGAGCGGCTCCCATGAAGGACGTTATCTCTACCAGCAAGGTAGATCATCCCTCTTCTCTTTTGTTTACACATGTATTTTAGTTTCTTTTATAGTTGACACTCCTCCCAACCTTCTGCTTACACAAGCCATGGCTAACCGAATCCTCGGGTGCCTTCCAACATTCACATACCATGGAGGAGTGTCTATTTGCAAATTAAATTGCTTACTGATAAATCAGGGCAAAACATGTGAAGAGAATTATTAATGAAAGTTGTAGTTAATTGGGACTGGGCACCCCATTTGCCAGCTCTTTTTGCAAATTGTTGGATAAGCGGTGTATATGCCACTAGTCCATTGGTGAAAGTCTGTTTGACAAAAGTGCTAGAGAAACTCTACAGAACCCTCATGAGCTAATAAACAGTGACACAAAACTAGGAGTAATAAGTTTTGAATGATTTAAAGGTAGCACATGATGTATTTACTTGGAATGGCGCAAAATACCATATAGTAGGAAGTTATGGTGGACTCGAATGGCAATGGTTTGGCTCAAGGTTTGGATGTATGAGAAGCATTCCCTCTCGATACAGGTCTTTGGCTAGCAAGGTTATGTAGCAAGCATAAGAGTTGAGGGATACAAACAATTATACAAGTGATAAGAATAATCATGCAATCTTCCTTAGAAGCACAAATAGTTTAACTTAAGAATACTAAGCTTATGAGCCACAAAGAAAGAAAGATCATGGAATAATATATTTGCATGCACTCCCTCTCTCTCTACTTAAGTCTCAAAGTATTGTCTACTACTGACCAATGCTAAGTTTGCCAAAACCAAAAAGATTAACTTGGTGCTCTAAAAAGTGATCCCTATACTAACAACAAGGTTATCAATATGAAAGAGAATTGCAAGCTAAAATAAAGTATGCAGAAAGTAAATGATAAAACTTCTCATTAATATTTCATAACGGCAACTCACACCAAGGGATACATAGATAACCAACTAAAAGAGAGATACTTCCACATTGCAAACCATCATATAAGATAACTTCCCTACTCACGATATGACTTTATGGAAAAGTAAAATGTAAAGATAATGATGTGATACCGCGGCACTCCCCCAAGCTTGGAACAAACAAAGGGATGCCAATACTTATGATGAATCACTCCTCGGTGGTGGTGGTGCATTGTCCTCATCATCAGACTTCCAGGGGGGTCTTGAGTCTCGTCTTCCAAAGGCTCCTTGCCCTTGTTGTTGTTGTTGGAGACCATGGCGCTTCTAAATCTGAAAACAATATCTGGACAGAAACAGCTCGAAACGAAACACGATGAAAAGGCGAGATACGAACCTCGGGGGTTCGGGTGAGATATATAGCAAAAAGTTTTACAACATAAGGAAGGTACAGGAGGAAACCTGATCGGAGACGAGCTCCGGGGTGCTCAAACCACCAGGCGGCGCGGCTGGGGGGCCCACCGCGCCGACCTATGGTTTGGGCACCACGGGTGCCGTCTCCCATCCGGTTCGGTCTCTTATTTTTCCATATTTAATAAAAACGACGAAAATATCTTCTAGAAAGTTATTCGCGAAACTTTTCTTACCGAAACTGTTACCTATTCGAATCGAATTCTGCAGTCCCAGAAAAATGTTCTTCAATGAAAGTTTCCGGAGTCACCACTTTAATTGTATCAACCTCTTCATTAATAGAATCTCCAGAAATATAATGCTTGAGTCTTTGACCATTTACCACTTGTGTAGAGTTATCTTTCAATGAAGCAATTTTTATTGCACCTGAACGATACACCTCCACAATAACAAATGGTCCTTCCCATTTTGAGAGTAACTTTCCTGCAAAAAATCTGAGACGAGACCTATACAATAGAACTTTCTCACCAACATTAAATTCTCTTTTAAGAATTCTCCTATCATGCCATCTCTTAACTTTTTCTTTAAAGAGTCTAGCATTTTCATAAGCCTCACTTCTCCATTCATCTAAAGAACTTAAATGCAACAACCTTTTCTCACCGGCAAGTTTAAAATCTCTATTAAGTTCTCTCACTGCCCAATAAGCTTTGTGTTCTAATTCTAAAGGCAAGTGACAAGCTTTACCATAAACCATTTTATAAGGAGACATGCCCATGGGGTTCTTATAAGCAGTTCTATAAGCCCATAAAGCATCATTTAACTTACTAGCCCAATTTTTTCTAGATTTATTAACAGTCTTTTGCAAGATAGATTTAATCTCCCTATTTGACAATTCTACTTGTCCACTAGTTTGAGGATGATAGGCTGAAGCAATTCTATGATTAACACCATATTTAGCAAGAGTCTTTCTAAAACCACCATGGATAAAATGAGAACCTCCATCAGTCATAAGATATCTAGGTACACCAAACCTAGGAAAAATGACATCTTGAAGCATTTTTAAAGAGGTCTCACCATCAGCACTTTTAGTAGGTATAGCTTCTACCCATTTAGTGACATAATCAACAGCAACAAGTATATGAGTATTACCTTGTGAAGAAGGAAAAGGACCCATGAAGTCGAATCCCCAACAATCAAATGGTTCAATAACAAGAGAATAACTCATAGGCATTTCATTGCGTCTAGAGATATTACCAACCCTTTGACATTCATCACAAGATAAAATAAACTTTCTTGCATCCTTAAAGAGGGTAGGCCAATAAAAACCTGATTGTAGAACTTTCTGCGCAGTTCTATCTCCAGCGTGATGCCCTCCATAAGCACTTCCATGGCATTTCCTCAGTATTTCCTGTTGTTCATATTCAGGAACACATCTTCGCATAATACCATCGACTCCTTCTTTATATAAGTGTGGGTCATCCCAAAAGTAATGCCGCAAGTCATAAAAGAATTTCCTTCTTTGCTGAGCTGAAAAGGTTGGAGGCAAGTACTTGGAAACAATAAAGTTAGCATAATCAGCATACCAAGGACTATCTCGCGAACTTACACTTATTGCAGCCAATTGTTCATTTGGAAAGCTATCATTAACAGGAATAGGATCATAAGGAATGCTTTCCAATCTAGACAAATTATCAGCAACAGGATTTTCAGCACCTTTTCTATCTATGATATGCAAATCAAATTCTTGCAAAAGAAGTACCCATCTAATAAGCCTTGGCTTAGCATCTTTCTTTTCCATAAGGTATCTAATTGCAGCATGATCAGTATGAATAGTGACTTTCGAATCAACTATGTAGGGTCGAAATTTGTCACAAGCAAAAACTACAGCTAGAAATTCTTTTTCAGTAGTGGCATAATTCTTTTGAGCAGAATCAAGAGTTTTACTAGCATAATGAATAACATTTAACTTTTTATCTACTCGCTGCCCAAGAACAGCGCCTACAGCATAATCACTAGCATCACACATAATTTCAAAAGGTAAATTCCAATCAGGTGGTTCAACTACAGGAGCGGTGATTAAAGCCTTTTTCAAAGTTTCAAAAGCTTCCTTACAATCATCATCAAAAACAAAGGTACATCTTTTTGAAGAAGATTAGTAAGAGGCTTGGAAATTTTAGAGAAATCTTTAATAAACCTCCTATAAAAACCAGCATGACCAAGAATACTACGAATACCTTTAACATCTTTGGGACAAGGCATCTTTTCAATTGCCTCCACTTTAGCTCGATCAACTTCAATACCTCTTTCAGAAATTTTATGTCCAAGAACAATTCCTTCATTAACCATAAAGTGGCATTTCTCCCAATTAAGAACAAGGCTAGTTTCTTCACATCTCTGCAAAACTTTGTCAAGGTTGTGCAAACAATTATCAAAGGAAGTTCCATAGACGGAGAAATCGTCCATGAAGACTTCCACAATTTCCTCACAAAAGCCATGAAAAATAGCAGACATGCATCTTTGAAAAGTAGCAGGAGCATTACATAAACCAAAAGGCATACGTCTATAAGCATAAGTTCCATAAGGACAAGTAAAAGTAGTTTTCTCTTGATCTTGCGCTCTCACAGCAATTTGAGAAAACCCAGAATACCCATCAAGGAAACAAAAGTGAGTTTTCTTGGACAACCTCTCAAGCATTTGATCAATAAAAGGCAAAGGATAATGATCTTTCTTAGTTACTTTGTTAACCTTTCTAAAATCAATGCACATCTATAACCAACTACTACTCTTTGAGGAATTAGTTCATCATTTTCATTAGGAACAACGGTAATTCCTCCTTTCTTAGGAACACAATGCACAGGACTTACCCATCTACTATCAGCAATAGGATAAATAATACCAGCTTCAAGAAGTTTTAATACCTCATTTCTTACCACTTCTTTCATCTTGGGTATTAAACGACGCTGATGCTCAACAACAGGCTTTGCATCAGGTTCCATGTTGATGGCGTGCTGACATATAGTAGGAGAAATTCCCTTCAGGTCATCAAGAGTATATCCCATAGCTCCGCGGTGTTTCCTCAACACTCCCAATAACCTTTCCTCCTCTGTACCTGAAAGTTTAGAGCTGATAATAACAGGATATATTTTCTTATCATCAATATAAGCATATTTAAGATTATCAGGCAGAGGTTTCAAATCAAAAACAGGATCCTCCTTGGGTGGCATTGTGGTACCCAAATCTTCCACAGGTAAATTGTGTTTGAGCATAGGTTGACGAAGGAATACTTCATCAAGCTCATTCCTTTCTTCCCTGAAGTTCTCACTTTCATGATTCTCCATATGTTGCTGCAAAGCATTGTTAGGAGCAAGAACAATAGATGCAAGTTGAGCAATTTCAAAATCCTCACTAGGCAATTCAGTTTCATAAGGTGCTTTAGCAAATTTAGAGAAATTGAATTCATAAGATTCACCAGCAAATTTAGTAAAGATTTTCTCTTTCTTACATCTATAACAGCACCACAAGTATTCAGAAAAGGTCTACCAAAAATAATAGGACAACTATCATTGGCAGCCGACCCAAGTACAAGAAAATCAGCAGGGTATTTAGTCTTACCACAAAGGACTTCGACATCTCTAATGATACCAATTGGAGAGATAGTTTCCCTATTAGCAAGCTGAATAACCACATCAATCTCTTCAAGTTTACAAGGAGCAATTTCGTGCATAATTTCCCTGTAAAGCTCATAAGGAATAGCACTAGAACTTGCACCAATATCACATAAACCATAATAGCAATGATCACCTATCCCAACAGAAAGCACAGGAACACTAGACTTCCTAGAACTTTTAGGATGTGAGACAATATTAGAAGCATCCTCACAAAAGATAATGTGTCTATCTTCTAAATTTTCAGTGACAAGATCTTTAACCAATGCTACAACAGGTTCAACAGTTATTTGCTCATCAGGTTTGGTAGTTTTCTTATTACTTTTACTAACAACACCAGTTATGATAGTATGTTCCTTAATCTTATTAGGAAAAGGAACTTTTTCAATATAAGGTTCTGGAATAATGCGATCACAACATTAACCTCAACACCTTTAGATATATGAGAAACAGATTCATCTTTATATGGTTCATGATAATTTTTAAAACCCTCCTTCGGCAAACCGAAATAGGAAGCAAAGGCTTTATAAAAGTTTGCAACAATTTGAGAGTCAAGACCATAAGTAGTGCTAATTTTGCGATAATCATCAGTATCCATAAAATTTTTAACACACTCAAAGTCATAGTTTATACCTGACTCCCTACCTTTGTCATTCTCCCATCCTTCAGTGTTCTCCTGAATCCGATCAAGAAGGTCCCACTTAAACTCTTCTTTATTACGAGTGAACGATCCAGCACAAGTGGTATCCAATAGAGTTTTATCTTGAAAGGAGAGTCTTGCATAAAAGTTATCAATAACAATATTACCAGGAAGCTCATGAATGGGACATTTGAGCATTAATGCCTTCAATCTCCCCCACGCTTGAGCGATACTCTCTCCATCATAGGGCCAGAAGTTATATATGAGGTTCCGATCCTTATGAATCTCACTTGGAGGATAGAATTTGGAGTAAAAGAGAGGTACAATTTCCTCCCATCCAAGAGAATACCCATTCTTCAGCAGTTTATACCAATGTGCAGCTTTACCAGACAGTGATAGAGAGAATAATTTCTTCTTAACTTCTCCCATCGAGATACCTGCACACTTAAATAACTCGCACAATTCATGCAGAAATAACAAATGATCTCCAGGATGGACAGTTCCATCTCCTGCATAGCGGTTATTTGTGACACGTTCAACAATTTTCATAGGAATTTTGAACGGTATTACCTGCTCATCTGGCGCCTCCTCTACTACCTTAGCAGTGGTAGTTGTTTTCCCAAATAGGAATTCAAGAGAAGACCCCTCCATAATGAGATATAGCAGCAGGCAAAAATAAAAACAGCACGTACAATAAATGTTTCCCTTACCAATTCCACTTACCAATAGCGCTACACTCCCCGGCAACGGCGCCAGAAAATAGTCTTGATGACCCACAAGTATAGGGGGTGTATCGTAGTACTTTCGATAAATAAGAGTGTCGAACCCAACGAGGAGCAGAAGGTGTTGACAAGCGGTTTTGATGAAGGATTCACTGTAAATGCTCACAGACAAGTTTTTAGGAGTTTTTGATATGACAGATAAATAAAGTACAAGTAAATAAAATGCAGTATAATAGTTGCAGCGAGTGGCCCAATCCTTTCTACAGCAAAGGACAAGCCGGTTGTTGTACTTATAATGACCAAACGTTCTTGAGGACACACGGGATATTGTCAAGTGCTTTCGCTTCATATAGTTGATTAATCTTCATTGTTTTGATAAGTGTTGTGTGGGTGAACCTATGCTAATGCACCGCCCTTCCTAGGACTAATACATACTTGTGATTATACCCCTTGCAAGCATCCGCAAATACAAGAAAGTAATTAAGTTAAACTAACCACAGCCTTAAACTTTGAGATCCTGCTATCCCTCATGCATCGATATACCAACGGGTGTTCAGGTTTCTGTCACTCCGGCAACCCCACAATTGGCAAACGAATACACAATGCATTCCCCTAGGCCCATAAAGGTGAAGTATCATGTAGTCGACGTTCACATGACACCACTAGAAGAATAACACCACAACTTAAGCATCAAACCATTAAATATTACTCAACATAGTTCACTACTAACATCAAGACTTCTCCCATGTCCTCAAGAACTAAACGAACTACTCACAAGACATCATACGGAACATGATCAGAGGTGATATGATGATGAATAACAATCTGAACATAAACCTTAGTCCAATGGTTTCACCCAATAGCATCAATAACAAGAGTAATCAACACCGGGAGAGTTTCCCCTATGAAATAGACAAGATTCAGCCCTAGATGTTATAGCGGAGACGGGGTGCAGCGGCGGTGATGATGGTGTTGGCGGTGGAGATGATGATGATGATGATCCCGATGAAGTCCAGCTCGATGACGGTGATGATGGCGACGATTTCCCCCTCCGGGAGGGAATTTCCCCCGGCAGATTTCTTCCTGCAGGGGAGCTTTTCGCTCTCTGGTGTTTTCCGCCTCGTGGAGGCGGCGGAATATTTCGATGGCCTCCTCCGTGTGTTAGGGTTCGAGGGGGTCAAGTACGCGAAGGGGGAACGGCTGAGGTGGGCCAGGGCCCCCAAACCACCTGTCGGCGCGGCAGGGGGCCCCACCGCGCCAAGGGGTGAGGAGGGCCCACCATGGCCCATCTCAGCTCCCCTTTTGGCCTCCTCCATCTTCTGGTAAAATAGGAACTTCCATATGTCTCCTTCGATTTATTGATCTTCAGAAATAGTGCATCTCGACGGTGCTTTTTCCAGCAGAATCCTGACTCCGGTGTCCAATTCTCCATTATTCATCAAACATGCAAAATAGGTAAAATAACATAAGTAACACTTCTAAATATGAAATATATCGATGAATAGCAGTAAATTATGATATAAAATAGTGATGCAAAATGGACGTATCAACCCCCAAGCTTAGACCTCGCTTGTCCCCAAGCGAAAACTGAGCTCAGTAAACATGACCACAAGTTTATGGAGCAAAGTGTCGATAAATAAAATACGGACAAGAAGCATCACATTCATTGATACACAAATCATTCTAGACAGCAACTTCCCTTCATATAATCTAACTTGAAATAAGTAAAGGGAACCACGATGAAGTGCATAAAGAGAACCATGACTGGTGAAGGCAAACTTAAACTCCTGGTCAGAGAATTAATAGTGAATATATGGAACACGGCGACATATGAACCCGCATCAACTCGGCCATTCATTGTTCTAGAAACTTGCGGGTCCACTGCTGCTGATGGGCTATACCGTATACTGTGAAATAAATAGCATACTAGAATACATGCGTGTGGACTCCGATTTGTGGACAGACGTAATTACTTCACCCACGTGCACAAGAACCCCGCCGTGCATGGCGTCGCCCTCCCCAGCAGCACGGAAGGCCTCCACACGCACAATTCATGCCATCGCGCTCGTTCTACGTGGGAACGGCGCTGCGCTTGCTCAGCACGCCGTCATGCATGCCGTGAAGCTCATCCAGCACAGAAACGGCGCCGCGCTCGCCCAGCCCGACGCCATGCCTGCCGTCGTGCTCGTCCAGCACGAGAACGGCGCCGCGTTTGCCCAGAACGCCACCTTGCCTGCCTTCACGCTCGTCCAGCGCGGGAACGGCGCCGCGTTCACCCAGCGCGCCACCATGCCTGCCTTCGCGCTAGTCCAGCACGGAACGGCGCCGCGTTCGCCCAGAACGCCACCTTGCCTGCCTTCACGCTCGTCTAGCGCGGAACGGCGCCGCGTTCGCCCTGCACGCTGGTGGCTCTAGGTTGACGAGGGAATATCTCCCCAGCAATAGTGCCAGAAACAATGCTTGTACGTCACACGTCAGTTGGGAACCCCAAGAGGAAGGTATGATGAGTGCAGCAGTAAGTTTTCCCTCAGTATGAAACCAAGGTTTAATCGAACCAGTAGGAAAACGAGGTTTGCTTCGAAGGTGTTGGTGGAGGAGTGTAGTGCGGCGCAACACCAGGGATTCGGTGCCAACGTGGAACCTGCACAACACAAATCAAATTACTTTGCCCCAACTTAACAGTGAGGTTGTCAATCTCACCGGCTTGCTGAAAACAAAGGGTTAAACGTATCGAATGGAAATGATGTTTGTTTGCATAAAACAGTAGAGAACAATGATTGCAGTAGATTGTATTTCAGATGTAAAAGAATGGACCGGGGTCCACAGTTCACTAGTGGTGTCTCTCCAATAAGATAACTAACATGCTGGGTAAACAAATTACAGCTGGGCAATTGACAATTGATAAGTGCATATAACATGCATGTGTGAGTTGTGGTGTCTACTATGAGATTCATTTGGGCATTACGACAAAGTACATAGACCGCTATCCAGCATGCATCTATGCCTAAATAGTCCACTTTCCGGTTAACATCCGTACCCTTCCAGTATTAAGTTGCAAGCAACAGACAATTGCATTAAGTAATGTGCGTAATGTAAACAATACATTCATCCTTGAATAAAGCATTGCTGTTTTACCCTAGTGGCAACAACACATCTACAACCTTAGAACTTGCTGTCACTATCCCAGGTTAAATAGAGGTTGAACCCAACTATCATGCATAAATACCCCTCTTGGAGTTACAAGTATTCACGTGGCCAAGGCTTCAACAAGTAACGGAGAGCATGCAAGATCACAAATGACATAGACATGATAATATAATATTCAGCTCCACATAGGTATCAATATAAGTCAGATCCCAGCAAACACAACATGTAGCATTACAATAAGATGATCTTGATCATGATAGGCAGCTCACAAGATCTAAACATGATGGCACAAGTGGAGAAGACAACCATCTAGCTACTGCTATGGACCCATAGTCCAAGGATGAACTACTCACGCATCACTCCGGAGGCGGGCATGGCGATGTAGAGCCCTCCGGTGATGATTCCCCTCTCCGGCAGGGTGCCGGGAAGAGCTTCAGAACCCCCCGAGTTAGGGTTGACGACGCGGCGGCAGCGAATATGTTCTGGATGAAAGGCTCGGTGTTTTAGGGTTTTCGCGTCTCGGGGAATAAATAGGCGAAGGGGCGATGTCGGCGGACCCCCGAGGGGCCCAAACCACCAGGTGGCGCGGCTGGGGCCCACTGCCGCGCCGCCATGGTTTGGCCACCTCGTGGTCTCGTCTCTCCTTCGGACTCCGTGTACGTGCTGGAAAAATAGGGACTGGCCTTTTGTTTCGTGCAATTCCGAGAATATTTCCAGAAGTAACTTTCTGAAACCAAAAACAGCAGAAAACAGGGAACTGGCACTGTGGCATCTTGTTAATAGGTTAGTCCCAGAAAATGCATAAAAGTGATACGAAGTGTATATAAAACATGTAGCAAATGGTATAATATAAGCATGGAACAGCAGAAATTATGGATACGTTGGAGACGTATCAAGCATCCCCAAGCTTAGTTCTACTCGTCCTCGAGTAGGTAAAACGATAACAACAAATAATTTCTGAGGAGACATGCTTTCACACAATCTTGATCAATATATTGCAAGGCTCATGTCATGAATGAAGTGACTCAAAGCAATGATCTATAGTTTGCTAACAAATAGATAAAGAGTAAACAATGAATCATATAAGCAAAAACTTTTCATGAATAGTACTTTCAAGACAAGCATCAAAAAGTTTTGCATAAGAGGTAACTCATAAAGCAATAGATTCAAAGTAAAAGGCATTGAAGCAACACAAAGGATGATTAAGTTTCAGCATTTGCTTTCAACTTGTAACATGTATATCTCATGGATAGTTGTCAACATAAAGCAATATAACAAGTGCAATAAGTAAATATGTAAGAATCAATGCACACAAAGTTGACACAAGTGTTTGCTTCTAAGATAGAAAGGAGTAGGTAAACTGACTCAACATAAAGTAAAAGATAGGCCCTTCGCAGAGGGAAGCAGGGATTAAATCATGTGCTAGAGCTTTTTAAGTTTTCGAAAGCATATAGAGAGCACAAAATAAGTATTTGAGAGGTGTTTGTTGTTGTCAACGAATGGTAGTGGGCACTCTAACCCCCTTGTCAACCAGACTTTCAAAGAGCGGCTCCCATGAAGGACGTTATCTCTACCAGCAAGGTAGATCATCCCTCTTCTCTTTTGTTTACACATGTATTTTAGTTTCTTTATAGATGACACTCCTCCCAACCTTTTGCTTACACAAGCCATGGCTAACCGAATCCTCGGGTGCCTTCCAACATTCACATACCATGGAGGAGTGTCTATTTGCAAAATTAAGTTGCTTACTGATAAATCAGGGCAAAACATGTGAAGAGAATTATTAATGAAAGTTGTAATTAATTGGGGCTGGGCACCCCGTTGCCAGCTCTTTTTGCAAATTATTGGATAAGCGGATGTATATGCCACTAGTCCAGGTGAAAGTCTGTCAGAAGTAAATGACAAGATTGAAAGATAAAACACCACATACTTCCTCATGAGCTATAAAACATTGACACAAATAAGGAGTAATAAAGTTTTGAATAGTTTAAAGGTAGCACATGAAATATTTACTTGGAATGGCAGGAAATACCACATAGTAGGTAGGTATGGTGGACACAAATGGCATGGGTTTTGGCTCAAGTTTTGGATGCACGAGAAGCATTCCCTCTCAGTACAGAGTTTAGGCTAGCAAGGTTGTTTGAAGCAAACACAAGTATAAACCGGTACAGCAAGAATCACATAAAAACATATTGCAAGTATTATAAGACTCTACACTGTCTTCCTTGTTGCTCAAACATTTTACCAGAAAATATCTAGACCTTAGAGAGAACAAATATGCATCCCAAGTCTCAACAAGCTCTACGGTAGTTCTCCACTACTAGGCTTTAACTACATGATGCAAGAGCTTAAACATGATCTACTTGAGAGCTCAAAACAATTGCAAAGCATCAAATCAAAACAAGACAATGATCTACAAGAATGCATATGTCTTTTCCAATACCAACTACTACATGTAGCATTTTCTTTCTTCCAAACAAACACCAATAATTTATTAAACATAAACTCTCCAAATGATAATATAATGCAGCAAGAGAGTATTTATAAACAAGTGCTAACAGCTCGAAGAGATGCATGAAAAACAGGAGCTAAAAGCACTGCAGTAGCTAGTTAAGAATACTCAACAAATATAAGTGAAGAACATGAGTATTCACATGAAAAAGCGGAGCGTGTCTCTCTCCCACACAAGGATTGCTAGGATCCGAATTTATTCAAACAAAAACAAAAATAAAAACACACAGACGCTCCAAGTAAAGCGCATAAGATGTGAAAGAATTAAAAT
Source organism: Poa pratensis (assembly GCA_947311845.1). Taxonomy (NCBI): domain Eukaryota; kingdom Viridiplantae; phylum Streptophyta; class Magnoliopsida; order Poales; family Poaceae; genus Poa; species Poa pratensis. The sequence goes on along the minus strand of CAMZMU010000051.1, from coordinate 56,797,452 downwards.
ATAGTTTCACTAGAGATGACCTGATAAGTTTGTTGATGAAGAAGGGGATGCCTTGGGCATCCCCAAGCTTAGACGCTTGAGTCTCTCTGAATATGGTTGGGATGAACCACGGGGGCATCCCCAAGCTTAGGCTTTTCACTCTTCTTGATCACATAATATCACCCTTCTCGCTTGATCCTTGAAAACTTCCTTCACACCAAACTCAAGACAGTTCTCATTAGAGGGTTAGTGCATAATCAAAAATTCTCATATTCTGTAATGATACAATCAATCCCAAAGCTTCTGGACATTAGCTACAGCCACCAATGCTTTGTGGAGCAAAGAAATCCACACAAACACAGTAAAAGAGCGAATGCAAAACAAAAGGCAGAATCTGTCAAAAACAGAACAGTCTGGAATGACGAATTTTTTCGAGGCACTTAAGTTGCTCAGATGGATCTGGCCTAAAATAATGAAAGTTGCGTACATATCTCAGGAATATGCGTGATTTTTCTCAGAATTTTTTGAATTTTCTACAGGGAGATAAGCTCAAATCCGTGACAGCTAAAAATCTGTCACTGCGCAGAAATCCAAATCTTGCATCAACTTTCAATATAGAACTTTACTTGGCACAACATTGCGATAAAATAAAGATACAAAGGAGTTGCTACAGAAGTAACAAAACTCCTTGAGAAAAACTAAAAATAAAAGATAAAGGGTTGCCTCCCTAAAGCGCTTTCTTTAATGCCTTTAGCTAGGCTAAAAGATTTTAATGATGCTCTCATAGGAATAGAACTTGAAAAACAAAAGAGAGCATCAAGAGGCAAATATCAAACGCATTTAAGTCTAACCCACTTTCTATGCAAGGGAACCTTGTAACAAAATAAATTATTGAAGCATAAAGCAACTAGCATAGAAAGATGAAACAAGTACAACTTCAAAACTTTCAACATAAAGAGAGGTGTTTTAGTGACTTGAAAACTTTTAAACCATATTTTCCTCTCTCATAATAACTTTCAGTAGCATCATGAACAAACTCAACTATATAACTATCACATAAAGCATGCTTTTCATGATCTACAAACACATAATTTTTATTAAGTTCAAAAACAGTGGGGTCATTAAACCCACTTTTGACAATAGTAGTATAATAAATATCATTAGGCAATATAGGACCATCATCAAGAGCATTATCATATATAGCATTAGGGAGCCATTGTTTTATTTCTGAAATTTCGTTTTCTTGAGTCAAGGAGCTTGTTACGTAAAATTTATCAAAAGGAGATATTTCAAAAGAATCATGGCATTCAACAATATAACACTCTTCCTCCTTAGGTAGGCATGGAGGGCAATTAAATAGTGTAAGAGTTGAAGAGTTACTGTCATTAGAAGGTAGATCCTCCTTTTGTTCTTCACTCTCCTCCTCTTTTTCATCCAATGAGATCACAGTTTCAGCAATTTCCTCTTCCTCAGGTTCCTGCAAGGCACAAGTTTCATCTTTTTGAGGAAACATCCTCTCAAGATGTTCAGTAATGTAAGAATTATTATCCTTGTAGGTATCACAACAATATTTAAGTATGGCAATACATTCAGATTTATAAGGGGCATCAGTTTTATGTTCAAGATAAGAACTAATTTCAAGGGCACCCTTAAAAACAATAAACTCTTCAATTTGTTCAAGATTACCAAAATCATAGTTTCCTTTAGCATAGGCAGCCAAGGTTTCATTATCAGTATACTCACATTGGAAAGGGAGATGTTTGTGCCTTCTATAGCAAAGAGATTCATTAAAGCAGTAGGATTCATCATATGTAGAACACAAGTTCTTAGCAAAACCATTCAATCTTCTTATTTGTTCCCATAGATGTTTTCCTTTTGGAGAGAAGCGGTAATTCTTATAACGAGACCCAGTTTCATAGAGATAAGACATTGAAAACAACTAGTCATAATAGTAATTCGAAATAAAAAGGAACTAATTTTTTTGTGTTTTTGATAAAGAGAGCAAACAAGACTAAATAAAAATAAACTAAGCAAGACAAATAACAAAGTAAAGAGATTGGGTGTGAGAGACTCCCCTTGCAGAAGCAATTCGGTTTTCCCCGGCAACGGCGCCAGAAAACGTGTTGGTGGCTCTAGTAGGAATATCTCCAATAGTGCCAGAAACAATGCTTGTACGTCACACGTCAGTTGGGAACCCCAAGAGGAAGGTATGATGAGTGCAGCAGTAAGTTTTCCCTCAGTATGAAACCAAGGTTTAATCGAACCAGTAGGAAAACGAGGTTTGCTTCGAAGGTGTTGGTGAAGGAGTGTAGTGCGGCGCAACACCAGGGATTCCGGTGCCAACGTGGAACCTGCACAACACAATCAAATTACTTTGCCCCAACTTAACAGTGAGGTTGTCAATCTCACCGGCTTGCTGAAAACAAAGGGTTAAACGTATCGAATGGAAAATGATGTTTGTTTGCATAAAACAGTAGAGAACAATGATTGCAGTAGATTGTATTTCAGATGTAAAAGAATGGACCGGGGTCCACAGTTCACTAGTGGTGTCTCTCCAATAAGATAACTAACATGCTGGGTAAACAAATTACAGCTGGGCAATTGACAATTGATAAGTGCATATAACATGCATGTGTGAGCTGTGGTGTCTACTATGAGATTCATTTGGGCATTACGACAAAGTACATAGACCGCTATCCAGCATGCATCTATGCCTAAATAGTCCACTTTCCGGTTAACATCCGTACCCCTTCCAGTATTAAGTTGCAAGCAACAGACAATTGCATTAAGTAATGTGCGTAATGTAAACAATACATTCATCCTTGAATAAAGCATTGCTGTTTTACCCCTAGTGGCAACAACACATCTACAACCTTAGAACTTGCTGTCACTATCCCAGGTTAAATAGAGGTTGAACCCAACTATCATGCATAAATACCCCCTCTTGGAGTTACAAGTATTCACGTGGCCAAGGCTTCAACAAGTAACGGAGAGCATGCAAGATCACAAATGACATAGACATGATAATATAATATTCAGCTCCACATAGGTATCAATATAAGTCAGATCCCAGCAAACACAACATGTAGCATTACAATAAGATGATCTTGATCATGATAGGCAGCTCACAAGATCTAAACATGATGGCACAAGTGGAGAAGACAACCATCTAGCTACTGCTATGGACCCATAGTCCAAGGATGAACTACTCACGCATCACTCCGGAGGCGGGCATGGCGATGTAGAGCCCTCCGGTGATGATTCCCCTCTCCGGCAGGGTGCCGGGAAGAGCTTCAGAACCCCCCGAGTTAGGGTTGACGACGCGGCGGCAGCGAATATGTTCTGGATGAAAGGCTCGGTGTTTTAGGGTTTTCGCGTCTCGGGGAATAAATAGGCGAAGGGGCGATGTCGGCGGACCCCCGAGGGGCCCAAACCACCAGGGCGCGGCTGGGCCCACTGCCGCGCCGCCTATGGTTTGGCCACCTCGTGGCTCTCCTTCGGACTCCGTGTACGTGCTGGAAAAATAGGGACCTGGCCTTTTGTTTCGTGCAATTCCGAGAATATTTCCAGAAGTAACTTTCTGAAACCAAAAACAGCAGAAAACAGGGAACTGGCACTGTGGCATCTTGTTAATAGGTTAGTCCCAGAAAATGCATAAAAGTGATACGAAGTGTATATAAAACATGTAGCAAATGGTATAATATAAGCATGGAACAGCAGAAATTATGGATACGTTGGAGATGTATCACGCCATGTCTGCCTTCACGCTAGTCCAGCACGGGAACGGTGGTGCGTTCGCCCAGCACCGCCATACGTGCCTTCGCGCTCGTCCAGCACGGGTAGCTTCATGGATGATGCGGCGGCCGGGCGGCGTAGTTCTTCATGGGTGTTGCAGAGACGGCAAAAGCTGTGTGCAACGGAAGCGGGGGCGCCAGATATGTAGGAGAAAGCGGCAGGACGTCTGTTCCGCGCGTCGACACGCGTGTGTGAGCCGCTGCATCGGCGGCGGCACGCAGAGTAGCAGGGCGCCGGCCTGGTGGTTCACGCGCGCCTCCGGTTATCTTGGCCGTCACAGTACCTGGCGAAGTGCGTAGAGCTTCCGTTCCGGTGGACCGTGGACAGCGTAGGCAACGGAGGCCAAGTGCGTAGGCAACGCCGCAACGGTGGACACGGCACGGCGTCCGTCATGTCGACCAGCTCCTGTGTGCCGGGGTGGCCTAGAGGGTCAGGCCAGTGAGCTAGCTGGTAACAGCGTGGATGCATCTGCGGTGCAGAAGCGCTCTTCCAACAGCACGTCGGCATGCATGACTACAAGCCAGGGCCCTTATTTACCGAGCCCTTTGCAGCCGTGCACCATGTCGACCGCGGTGATCTCGCTGAACCTGTCCGGTGTCTCGGCGTCAACAGTGATGAGCGACATCAGTACTGGTGTTGGAGCCCGGTCGGATACAGTGATCGTGGCCGGCCCGGCGGGAGCGACATCATGTAATCAAGTGATTTTTTTGACATGCTAGAAATAAGCAATAAGAAAATACACGAGATGGTCCACATGTACTAGGTCCACATGAATGCAATAAGAAAATACACGATTTGGCTGATTGATTACATCTCGTGGGTCCACATGTCCCAGATGTGCCAAATGAAAATGGTTAGGGGTGTTGCATGTGGATCCACACATGTCCCAAAGATGGTAGATATATAGCTATATGTCCTACTAGATATCTTGACCTACATTTGTAAGCAAGTGATTTTTTACATGCAAAGATAATCCCAACGATGGGTCCACATCCCTAAACCTGACATAGGTGGGTCTAGATGGCTAGGTGTGGTGTCTATGGGTCCAGATGTGTCTGATGTGCGTCGTTACCCCTTGGATCGACATGTTAACCCATATGCAACACGCCTATCTATGATGTATGTTGTGGGAGTAGCAAAATCATTTGGGTTGCATGTTGTCGCATATAATGGGTAGGGTTGCATGTTTTAAGTGTAGATGGTTATTCTACCACCTCTGGGCCATGTAGACCCACATGAAACACACATGTACCACATCTGGACCACGTGGACCCACATGCAACACTTCTATGTGACCATATCGGTCTACCCTTACAACCCTTGTGACATCTGGACCCACATGCAACACTCCAGACCCGCTAGGTTTACATCCATCAGTTTTAGAACATGTAGACGCACATGGATCCAGATCTCTAAACCCCTACATGGGTGGGTCAAAATGGATAGGGGCGGTGTATATGGGTCCAGATCTCTAAACCTGACATAGGTGGGTCAAGATGGCTAGGCCAAAAAGTGTGGTGTCTATGGGTTCAGATCTGTCAGACGTGTGTTGTTTACCCTTGGATCGACATGTGGACCCATATGCAAACGCCTATCTATGTTGTATGTTGTGGGACCATCAAAATCATTAGGGTTGCATGTTGTTGCATCTAAGGGGTAGGGTTGCATGTTGTGAGTGTAGATGGTTATTCTACCACCTTTGGGCCATGTGGACCCACATGCAACAGTTCTACTCAATGTGATAGATATACAGCTAGATGGCTATGAGTGTTCCATGTGGGTCCACATGTCCCAGATCTACAACCTTTGGGCATATGGATCCACATACAACACTCTTGTCTAAGTTGCATTTTATGAGACCCACATGCTAGTTTTAGGTCAAACTGTCTAGGTCTCGTGCATGTGGGACCAGATCTCTAATAGGTCATATATGTATGTATCTAATACTTCTGGGACATGTGGACCCACATGCAAAATCCCTAGCCATCTTTACCTAGAACTATATGGCATACTAGACAACTTGATCTAAAACTATCATGTGGACCCATCTTGACCTAGAACTATATGACATACTAGACAATTTGACCTAAAACTATCATGTGGATCCCACGACATGAAACATATCTAGGAGTGTTCCATAAGGTCAACATGTCCTAAATGTGGTAGATATACAATTAGATGGCTATGTCTATGGGTTTCGCATGTGGGTCCATATGTTCTCGAGATGTGCTAGATAGAGATGGCTAGGGGTTTTGCATGCATGTGGTTCCACGTGTCCCAAACGTGGGTCCACATGTCCCAAAAGATTATAAATATACAACTAGAGGGCTATTACTGTAGCATGTGGTCCACATGTCCCCCGGATGGACGCATCTTGACCTAGCACATCCGGGGAACATGTGGATCCAGATGCAACACTCATAACCATCTAGTTGTATATCTATCACATCTGACCATCTAGCTACACATTTATCATCACTGGGGCATGTGGACCCATATGCAACACTCTGAGCCATCTAGGTCCACTCCTACCAACTTTGGGGCATGTGGACCCGCGTGCAACACTCTTAGCCAGCTAGGTCAGTAGACCTGGATGGATAGGGGTGAATAAACCTGACTAGCAAGTAGGCATGCATAAGGTCCACAAGTCCCATAGGTGGTAGATGTGTACCTAGATGGAAACGAGTGTTCATGTGGGTCCACATGTATCAAAGGGTGCAGGGGCAGACCTAGTTGTATCGGGGTATTGCATGTGGGTCCACATGTATGAAAGGTGGTAGGTCTAGCCCCTTTGGCATACGTGGACCCATATACACACTCATAACCATCTATTTGTGCATATATCACCTTTGAGAAATGTGGACCCACGTGAACCTAGATGGAAACGAGTGTTGATGTGGGTCCACATGCCCCAAAGGTTTTAGGGCAGACCTAATTGTTTAGAGGTGTTACATGTGACCATCCATATGTACATATATCACCTTTGTGACATGTGGACAAGTTATAAAAAAATTATTATTCTTTTGAAGTGCCAAAAATGATCTTTTTGTGAATTTGGTACAATAAATATGAGGCAAAATGGCATGACCATACACACTCCATGTGTTGTAGGGATGCAACTGTTGCCACACTGGTGCATCATTCCAGGTGATAGTTCCACTAGTTTGACCAGGTCTCTACCAATTCAAAAAACAAAACATGAAAACAACTTTGCAAATAGTCATAAATTATGACATAGTTTACATGAAAAAAATATGGTTAAATTTAGAGCATGCAGGAAAAGTGACATTCTTAGAAATGGAGCCATTTGGCTTAGCTTTTGGACCTATTTTTAAGCACATGAAGTTTTTAGACTCTTTTAAAATGGCCAGTGTTTTTAGTGAAAATAAGTGTGTACAAATGATGCACAATTATATGAAAATTTTCATATTTGATAGTCACCTATGTATTATAAATATTTATAAATTATATATGAAAATAGAAAAAAAAGAGGTCAGCGAGGGGGCTGCTAGTTGGGCCGGTCCAAGCGCGCACCGTCCTGATCTGGCCAACACACACTCTAAAGAAAATTAAGATATTATTTGATAAGATGCATAGTACATGATTATCGAGACGGCTTCTGCCATGGCCGCGCCCGCGCCCGAGCTCTGACTTGATCTCGTGTCGCCGTGCATCTCTGCTCGCCTCTTACACTTCAACCATCGTAGGACCGTTCCTTGCTCCGCACCCAGCTAAACCTTTCGTTGGGGAGGGTTTGGATTTACCCAAATCAATATAGCTGTTATCCAAAAGTGATAGATATTATCCAATTATCTATGAAAAGAAAGAACAAGATTTTATACGTGCGTATTAGCTAGCTACATGCAGCCGGCTACTAGCTACGTACCGTGTCGATCGATCAGCTAGCTAAATGAAGCTAGCTACGCAACGTACGTGCCGATCGATCAGCTGCTATGTAGGTGCGGCTTGGGACAACGACGTGTGGATATGCTGGATATTACCTTAGCCTACCCAAAGACGTGGGTATGGATTTGGGTATGAACTGGGATCCTACTGCGAGTTCTTGGATCGTGTCGTCCAAAGTCTGAAGATTTTCATCTAAAATTTAGTTAACCTCGTCCGCTATGTTTATATTAACTTTGATTCTATTCTTGACACAAATACAGTTGTAGCCCAGTGGCTCTGCTCCCTATATCTATCCCAGGAGACCCAGGTTCGAACCCTGTCTACTACGTATTTTATTTAATTTTTTCCACGATCCGGCTCAGGCTAGATAATCTCTAGATTTACAGGCTCGGCTCCGATCCGGCTCAGCTCGAGCCGAACTGAGTTGGCTTGGCTCCTTGAGATTAAATCTCAGCCGTCCTTGTGTTTCTGCTCAAGATACCCCTTCGCTCTTGGGGGCCTATGGAAGCATTAGCCATCAATTATACCTTGTCATGCTCTCACACGTCTAACGTAATGCTAGTTAGTTGTGGGTTGTGGCGCTCCGTTTAGTCATCCACCGCGACATCCTCCCCCTTCGCATGTTTCATCACACCAGCCGATACACGAAGCTTGAGGTAGCAACGAGAGATGACATATCAAGTGTCCTATAACGGTCCAGTCATTTTTGCGGATTTTTTTTGGAGAATTGTAGACTAAAATATTTAAGAGGCGCAATTGTATGGATGGATCAACCATGACTACAATCCAAACCATGTTGAATGTAGACAAGTAACATTTTTAAGGTAATCCATACATCAGTTTAAGGGACCATATGCAAATGTCAACTATGCACCCTAGAAACGCCAAGACTTTCATAGTGATTTTTTTCTAAGACTCGCGTGGCGCTCGTCCAAATCTAATTTTCTACTCCCTCCATTCCCAAATATAAGATGTTTTACACTTTGTCCACAAACACATGTATATAAATATGTCTAGACACATTTTATGTGTATGTTCACTCATTTCTGTATGTATCTAGACAACATGCGTAACATCTAAAACATTTTACATTTAGAAACAGAGGAAGTACATTTGACGAGTTTTACAGGGTGTTACTACAAGCATGACTTGACCTTTTTTTTTGTCAAGTAAGCATGACTTGACCTGGTTGCTTCAATCAAGTTCGTCTCGATATTCTTGACCAAGACTCATGACCCGTGACAGGGTGTGCACCACGCGACACCCCACCGGCCACTTGCAGAATGCCCCACAAAAGTAAATTGAAAGTCAAACAGAAGTGCCACATATGGACGTAGATATGCAGGTCACCTCGCGTGCGCTCCAGCGAGACGACGGAGCCAGTATCAACTCCGGCGACCAGAAACGGCAGTATGAAAAAGGTAACCCGTTGGGTTGCCCAGATCGAGCGAGCAAGCGCACGAGGCCTTTCCCGTTTCTCCGGCCGGAGCTGCACGCGGTGGAGCTCGACGTGACGCGTGCTTAGCCAGTTCCGGCAATGGAGATCATGGCGATCTCTGTGCAAACGTACGCCAAACGGCGTGGCCAGGCGAAACCGACCGTAAGGCCATTTTGAGGAGCTGTCTTGCATTGCACGCTATCATGCATACACACATAATAAATGTGTGGACTATTCTGAAAAGGTTTTCTCAAACCATAAATAGGTTGGATGAAGAATATATATGGCGGCTCTTCAGTACTCGAAGATGCACGGTCACATATATAAATCAGCCACAAACCAGGACGTCAAATAGCAAATCTCTCACCCATCTAATTCTCCAAATCAACAAGCTAAGTCTTGGTTTTTCTTGCATCAACTTAACTATCAAATGTAATGGAGCGAAAACTCCCGATTTTGCATTCACTGGTTTGATTCGACAACTTGATTATACGATATCTTACAACGAATATCCTATTAAGATATTAGTTAGATCTCATATTTGTTAGATATGTACCAAGATATTTAAGGATTCTCATATATTTTGGGATACACTTAGAAACATACATACGCTATAATTCATCGTATTGTGACAAAATAATCTCAAGACATTTTTTGTTTTACTTTTCACACGCGATGATTCGATTTAAAGATCTTCTTAAGAGGTAATGTCTTGAAAGCAAAAGGGTTTAAAAAAATTACACAACATCGTTCAAATTACCATGGCGCTAATGTGTTTTCAATAAATGACATTGGAATTGTATAACACATGACACAAAAGTAATTTTAACAATATTGTTATCTCCTTTTTATGCCAACAAATTATAGAGAAAATAAGTTTGTAGTATAATAATAAAATATCAAGAAGTATAAAATTTTAGTATAAATATTATTTATTTTAAATCACCCCAGCTAGGATCTAACTAGCACTCGAAGGATATGCAGTTTATAAAAATTCTAATGATCACAGAAATTAAAACAGGAGGAGGGGACCATTACTTAAGTAAAACTCATTTTCCATATCAAACTATTTAATTCATCAAAGCTCCGACCCTAAGATTAACAGAAACAAATATTAATCTATGACAACCAGCTCTGGTGTAAACCTTAAATTATTCTAAATAATCAATACCTAATAGGTTTCTCTCTTCATAGTTTGATTTTGTTTGTCGTCCGTTGTCGTCTATTGTGTCCTTCGTTTCTTCGCCAATCCATCCATCGCATCGAGTCCAGTCGTCGCTATTTATCTGTGGGTCAATTCATGGTCGATTCGGTCGCATCAAGTCATGTCATCGCTATTTATCTGTGGGTCAATTCATGGTCGATTCGGTTTCCTCAATCCAATCAAGGAGTCATGTGCCATATGTTTGTGAACCAATCTTGGTCAGGTCATGCACCGATTTTCACATTCGTAACATCTTCCTTCACGTTTTGTGGCACCTCGGCGCATTATCCCCACTTTTCACCTCACTTTTCTTTCAATTGTCCTAAGATAACATTTAGTTTAGAGGCCCTGTGATGTCATCCGTCGTTGTTGACCATCGCCATCGCCATCACCATTGGATACATGATCAGTAGTTTTAATTCTTTTATAAACATTATTTGCATACACTAATTCTTTTTATTGATTTGAATAGCCATTCTCATAATTATAGGCCTACCATGATAGAGAGATAGAGAGGGGATTTAACAATGTCACAAACAAATGTTGATGAAGCCTGATGGCCACACTAACCCCCACCCCTCTCCCACTTTTCATCACACAAGCTGATGCGCCAAGCTAGAGATAATAAGGGGGGACGACGTATCGAGCTTACTACAACGATCCAAATAACATTTTGCGAAGGGTACAATCTGCAGGAGGCACATTTGTCTCGATGGATTGAACATGACAATACCTTGGCCTGGTTGAATATAATCAAGCAACATTTTGATGGCAATCCATATTCACGGTTAGGGATGCCAACGGGTCTTCCCCACCGGGAGTTCCTTTCCATCCACACCCCATCTAACAATCGGGGAAATTTGTTTCTCCCCATGCCCATTGCATTCAGAGCGGGGAATTCAAATAATGTTGTCATATTTTAATGATGTTACATTTTTAACATATTAAAATACGTAAATTATGTTAAAAATGTAGCAAAATGATAATAAGTCAGTTTCATATGCTAAATATTATTGACGCACACCACGCTAGACACAATATTACAATATTCGCACGAACCCATCTAATTTAAATTGTTATGTGATTTTTACTATTACAAGTTTCTAATTCATGTAATGTAATTTTCACTATAGGGCGTTACAGAAGACATATCAAACAAGGACTCCATATCATTTGAATGCTATTGACGTGCAGATTTTAACATATGAAAAGATGTTCATACCAGCTCATGTGGTGCCGTTGCAACGCATGGGCCGTGTGTTAGTGTATATATATACAAACATATATATCTAGGGGTATATCGGGGAACTTGGATGGGGAGACCTTATAATTGCCGTCTTCGTATAGGATGGCGGTGATCAAATATCCCCATACCCATCCCCTAATGTATGAATTTCACATGGGTTTGCGGCGGACGGGCCCTATTGACATCCCTATTCTTCATGATACGTTTCCAGGAAATATTTGTGTCACTAGTTAACTCCGACAGTCGTCCACCTACCTAAAATCCTTTTTTTAAAGCTGGAATAAGCAAGAACCTCATTCCGGTTTCCTTTTATATCCATTGCAGATGCATATATACTATGCAAATGTCATATATGACACTTAACCTGGTTCTTCTACTCCATTTGACCAGAGTTTTACATGAAGTGTTACTACATGTACGACTTGACCTGGTTGCTTCAATGAAGTCCGTCTCATACTCTTGACCAAGCAAGAGTCATATATGACGCGTGACACGGCGTGCACCACGCGGCACCGCCACTTGCAGACTGGCAGGACGTATGCAGCAGGGTCTTCACCTCGATCGCGTGTACTCCAGCGAGCGAGACGTGCCATGATTCCGGCGACCACAAACGGAGCTTGAAAAAGGCGTCCGTTCGACTGCCCAGATGGAGCGAACAATGCGCACGAGGCTGTTCCGGCCAGATCCGGCGGTCCGGTCAGAGCATCTCCACTCGCGGCGTCCAAATGGGTGCTCAAAGGCCGTCCGGACAGGCCCTTTGGGCGCCGTCCGGACTACCTTGCCCATTTGGGCGCCCTCGCTCTCCACTCGCGACGCCCAAATCTTATTCAAATATGAAATTTTGATACGAAAATGAATATATTTCATTGAAATTTCATTCAAACTAACATAATTCATTCAAATTTAAATCTAGACCTAGACTAGATCTAGTAAGTAGGGTGGCACGCCGGGCACCGGCAGTTGGGGCAGGCGCCGGCCCTTGCGGCGGCGAGCACAGGACCCCGGCGGCAGCTCGAGCAGAGGCAGTAGAGGTAGCCGGTAGTGGAGGTGGTGGCGGCGGAGCTGGAGGTGGTGGCGGCGGAGGCGGTGGCGGCGGCAGAGGCTATGTCGGCCTCGATGGCGAGCTGCATGTGGCCGGGATCCCACTCCGGCGTCGACGGCCAGTCCTCGAAGCCGTCATCATCACCGTCAACCTCCTCCGCCTCTTGTTGAGGTTGCGGCGGAGGAGGTTGCACGCGGCCTCGTTCCGATCTTGCGCGACGAGCCTGCTCCACCGCCTCGTAGCGAACCCTCTCCCGTTCCATGCCCGCTGCGAAGTCCTCGTCGGTGGTGTTGGTGAGGCCGTCGTCGTCGGAGTTTTCGAGCCAGTCCGCAGGCGGCTTGGGGGCGAAGAAGGAGTGGAGGCGGTAGGCGTGCTCGAGCTCGACCTGCTTGTCCCAGTACGCCGAGTTCGGCTCGAACCTGGGGTCGTCGTGCAGCTCCGGCGCCATCGTCCCCATTCACGAGGCGACGTAGTCGAGCCGCGCCTGGCCGGCCAACATGGGTGCAACGGGGACGTGCACTGGGTTTGTGGCCCATCCCTCGGGGAGGACGCAGTTCGCCGGCACCAGCGTGTTAGTGCGGACGAGCTCGCGCGTCTCGGCTTCCGTGAGTTGGTTTGCCGGTGGCGGAGGAGGCGGTGGAGGAGGTGGCGGAGCGTTGACGGCCGACGAGCCTGCCTCCTGCGATGGCCAGCCGCGGCGAGCCATGGCGCTCTGCCAAAACTGGCTATCACGGCGGCGACGACGGGCCTCCGTCTGCGCTCGTCTCTCTTTCTCCGTGGCGCGCCGGGGAGAGGCCATGGCTAGGTGTGGGATGGAGATGGCTGTGTGAGATGGTGGAGACGGCGAGGAACCCACTCTATATAGCGGCCGGGGAGGCGAACGGATGAGGTCGCCTTAACTCCGGCCGTCCAACGGCTCGCCTGCCACACCATTAACGGCTCGCCTGCATTGACGCCGTCGTGGCGCAGACGCTTCCTCGCCGCAGAGCGAAGCGACGCGTTGCTGCGTCCGGCTGGGAAACCGAGACGCCGCTCGGCATTAATGCAGCCTCTTGTCTCACTGCCAGGCGTGGTCCGCGCGTCGGGAGTTGACGTGGCGTCGCGTTTCCTTCCGTCCGGGGTCGCCCCAAGCCTCCCCAAGTTGAGGGCGTGGGCTGGGCGTGCCGGACACAAAACTGGACCGCGCCGGACCCAATTCGTGTTTTGGCGCCTCGAGTGGGGATGATTTTGTGTCCGGCACGCCCCAAACGCGTTTGGGCGGCCGTTTGGGCGCCACGAGTGGAGATGCTCTAACACAAGTAGATGGATGCCTTTCCCGTTTCTTCTCGGTGAGCGGCAGCCGGTGGAGCTGGACGTGACGCGTGCTTAGCCAGTTCCGGCAATGGAGATCATGGCGATCCCCGCGCAGACGGCAAACGGCGTGGCCAGGCGAAACCGACTGTACGGCCATTTCGTCGGGCATTTAATTGATCACGGCAGCTCAATTAAATGCGCGGAAGATACGGTGAGATCATGACGCGTCCAGAGAATTCGTTCGGGCAACCACCGGCCGGCCAGCTTGCCGGTTTTCAGTTGGTTTTTCGTCCGTAGGTTTCGTTCCCATGGCAGGCAGATCTCCATGATCGTCCGGCGACGTGTGGATCATCGATCACATACATATCGGCATATCGCCATGGCCGCTGACGACACATACAGGACAATGGAGGCGCAGGCATTCATCGCGGCGGGGGGCGGACATACACGAGGTAGATGATCGATCGATCGCGTGGCCACATGGGGGCAGACATCATGCACGTCCTGGTTTCCTGGTCGCCTTCCCAGTCGATCGACGAGGCAGAGGCAATGCATCCATTCTACTGACCGAAGGGCTAATTAAGTTAGCGATCGAGCACTAGGATTAGCTGCCGCTTCCCGGCTGAATGAAACAGCGGAGCCGAGATCTGCTAGTACTCACGGGATAGAAGTATAGAACACAGGAAAGTCATGCCTGTCGGTGCTTTGGCTTTACTAACTTCGTCCCCACCAATTGACACTCCTTTCAAAGAGCTTTTTACCGGCCCGTCGTACTGTCTGTCTGTCTAATTCACTGGACTTTTTTTCAGCTTAACTCCAACAAGCCTCGAACTACTCGTCTCGTGGTTGCATCTTCTTGCTCTGATGCGAACTACTCCAAGTAGCTAGTAAAAACAAGTTTCTATAAAATAGACAACGGAGTGATCTATTCTAGAAAAAACAAGTTTCCAAGTATTTTCAAACAGAGAGGGAGTGCTATGTAGACATATACATTGGTTAGTTAGTGCCTTAGAGGCGACATGTCCTATGCATCCGGGTTGGTACCACTGCGAGACCCACATGTCGGCTGCAAGTTCACATTTTCTCGTGTGTCGCTCAGAACTTTTCGTGTCAGAGTATCGGTCCATCCTCATACTGATATGTACTCCCTCCGATCGTATTAAGTGTCGCTACTTAAGTTAGGAGTTGTAACTGTTTGGATCGTTTTTCACGACACTTAATACGGACCGGAGGGAGTATCATTTTGTCAATTCCGATGGTGGACACCGGACGGCTGCCAAGAATGATAGAATTCTGAACTGTTGCTTAAGCCAAGTTAGTCTTTGAGTGAGGGATTAGTGGGCTAGACACATATAATCACCTCGCCTCGAATAAAGTAAGTGCGTGCAACACACTCAATATAATTATATAGTACTTGAAACTATGTAGTGATCTAGAAGACCAACACTACTAGAGTCTAAAAAGGAAAGGAGTACTCTACATGTATTGTATTCACTTTACTTGTCACCGGATGTTTATTATACTCAACAAAGTCTTCTGCTTTCCACGTGAACTCTTGTCTATGCAATTTTTTACTCTTAGTGCGCGCACTATTTCCTTACATGATGTACTACTCTGATTTGTTTTTCATGCATCAAGGACAACTGAATTATCTGCGTATTATCTTTAGCGACGACTATACTACTTCTTCGAAATTTATCGATATATTTTTCTTCTTCATCTCCGCCGTTCTAGGTCAAAAGATTCCATGGAGTGGTTAGCTTAGCTAGCTAGGAACACTGGAGATCATTAGAAGCTTGCCACGCGGCTACTGCCGTCCACGCCGAATTAAAATTGTTTGTCTAACTAAAGCAGCTAGCTAGCTGATTAGTCCTTAAACAATGCAGGTGTTTGATGCCCTAAAGCTGGCAAGGTCATGGGCTCATGGCTGTTTCGACACGCACGCGGTCTAATGATGCGATCGAGATCTCCGGGTAATTTCGTGGACGGCGTGGCGCACGTCAGTCGTCGACCCAGTTGATCCGTTCTACTGATTCTGATTGACGGGCTAAATTAAGTTAGCGACCACTATGATTAGCTATGCTTCCCATTTGAAATCGCGCGCGTGCACCTAGCTAGTAGTCACAGGGAAGGGGAAGCACATGGAAGTAATGCCTCACTATAGGAGGCAGGACCTACGCCGACGGCTTTTTGCCGTCGGCAAAAACCCAAAGGCCGTCGGCACAGGCATAGGTCCATCGGCGTAGGTCCTTGTAGGCATAGGACAGATGGCCGTCGGTATAGACAAAAGCCGTCGGCATATTTTTTTCAAATTTTTTTTTTCAAAAAATAAACTTGTTTATATATTTTTAATTCTACTCCGAAATTTCCATATTTACCCTCGTCAAACTTCCCATTCGGTCACCCATCCTCAAATTGCTCCAGCCCAAGCACGCTTAAGTTTTGAGTTCCTTCCAAATTAGCTTCCAAATGAGATATTAGAACTTACTGATATTAATATCCTATCAATCACATTAACCCCTGGGTCATGACGTTACACTTTTTATTGTTTAAATTTTAAAAATTTATTTGAATAAATAACAATGATTATGTAATAATGTTTTTTAAATAAATAACAATAAAATGTATTTTACTTTATTTTCTCCTTTTTACATTTAATATGGAATAATTCATATCTTTAAATCCGTAAATCGAAATTTAACAAATAAAATGTCTAAATCGATTAGAAAAATGAGAGGAATCCAAATATGACTTTCATATCATCTTTTTATCATGTATATGACTTCTTGCAACATATTTTTGGTACTTGCTTAACCATAAAAGTCATTTTGGCACTTACAAAATGGAAAAATGATATTTATAAAAGTATTTTAAAAATTATTTTTGGCAACAATGTTTGCCATACCAGGACACATCTATGTGTCAAATATGGACAGTTTATCACAAATTATGGCACGGGGTCCATTTTGACCTTTTTTTCAACAAAATAAAAGAAAGTGAAAAATAGGCAAAAAATGAAATCATTTGGCATGAAGTCCTTTTATGTATACTAGTCGGTAGGAAAAATGAAATCCTTTGACAATGTTGCCGTCGGCGTAGCCCTGTGTCAAGGGGCTGTCCTCCGCGGGCTCTACGCGTAGCCTGTGGCCGTCGTCATATGCCGCCGGTTCCTGTAGTGTGGCCTGTCGGTGCTTTGGCTTTATTTACTAACTTTCGTCCCCACCAATTGACTGTCCTTTCAAAGATTTTTTTTACCGGCTCGTGGTACTGTCTGTCAAATTCCGTGGTGGTCTTTTTTTCCGCTTAACTTGTGCTGGCTGATTGGTGCACAAGTCAAAAGTCGAAATCATAGACATGCATGGCCGGGCGAAACCGACTGGACGGCCATTTTCGTCGAATTGAGCCGTTGGCGTGGCAGGCCGGTGCCGTGATCGTACGCTACGTACGTAACACGGCGACGTGGATCATGGATCACATATATATAGCCATGCATGCACGGCCGCTGACGAGTCGTCCAGGACAAGTGATCATGGACGGTGTGGTACGCATTGATCGCGCGCGGTGGGGGGCGGACAAGATCGAGATGGACGATCGTGTGGCACGGCATCGATCACATGCATGGGGGCAGACATCATGCACGCACGTCCTGGTTTCCTGGACGGTGTGGTACTGCAGGTCTGTCTAATTCACTGATGGCACCGTCTTACTTTCCGCTACTTGTGCTGGCTGATTGGTGCACAAGTCAAAAGTCGAACCCGTGTCATGGTTGCATCCTCTTGCTGTGATGCTGAGAATTCATAAGGATAACCGTCTACTCCCTCCGTGACAAATGGAAGTCAATTAATTTGGAACGAAGGGAGTAGAAAATAGACAATCGGGTGATCAATTCTTCTATAGTAGGAGTAGTTAAAATGTACCAAGCATAAGAGAGGGGACTTTTTGACTCCCGAGTTGGTCCTGCCATTTAAAAAATATATTTTAAAGTTTGCATGTTGTTTACATCTTTTCATGTGCTACTCAAAAGTTTTCGTCTCGCAGTCGAAATGACATGTTTATAGATCAACTAACGCCCATAAGTCCACTGTCACACCGATATGAATTTTTCTCGATCTGAAAGCCTGACACCATGTGTCGTCGTGTGAGTTTGAAGTGTGTGTGTCACGCGTTCGTTTTCTTTCAGTTTTGTTAGTTTTGACTAGTGGACACTGGACGGCTGCCAGAAATTAATGATAGTTTCTAAACTGTTGTTTAAGCCAAGTTTAGTCTTTGAGTGACTTTACTTGTGGTCTAGTTGTTAAGGCGCGTACGGGGACTGAGAGATTAGTGGGCTAGACACATATAATCACCTCACTTCCTCGCCTCAATTAAAGTAAGTGCGTGTAAACACAGTCAATATAATACTCTAAGACTTTGTAGTGATCTAGAAGACCAACACACCTAAAGTCTAAAAAGGACACTTCGAACCACCCCAGAGGTCTCAGGACGGCCGTGGTGCTCCTAACTTGGGAGATTTGGAAGGAACGCAACGCTAGAGTCTTCAACAATAAATTCACCGCTCCTATGGCTCTCTTCCAGAAGATCAAAGACGAGGCTAAAGATTGGATCCTCGCCGGTGCAAAGATGCTCGCGGAGCTGACTAGTTCTTAGAGTTATGACAATCTTCCTTTCTGAGAGAGTAGACGGTATCGGGTGATCTTTCTGTGGGGCACCGACCGATCTT
This sequence comes from Poa pratensis, assembly GCA_947311845.1. Lineage (NCBI taxonomy): Eukaryota > Viridiplantae > Streptophyta > Magnoliopsida > Poales > Poaceae > Poa > Poa pratensis. The sequence continues at coordinate 56,778,829 of CAMZMU010000051.1, read as the reverse complement.
TTATTTTCTGTATTTTCATTTGGCCTCGGCCGTGTTCGTGTTTGCTCCTTCTATATCAATATAAAATGCAAAGCTTTTGCCTTCGTTTCCAAAACAAAAAAAAAAGTCTAAAAAGGAAAGGAGTACTCTACATGTATTGTATTCACTTTACTTCTCACCGGATGTTTATTCTATTCAACAAGCTCTATTGCTTTCCACGTGAACTCTTGTCTATGCAGTTTTTTACGCTTAGTGCGCGCAGTATTCCTTTACGTGATGTACTACTCTGAATTGTTTTTCGTGATCAAGGACAAGTGAACTATCTGCATATTTTCTTTACCGACAACTACATTGCTTCGTAACTTGTCGATATCGTTTTCTTCTTCATCACCGCCGTTCTAGGTCAAAAGATTCCATGGAGTGGTTAGCTTAGCTAGCTAGGAACACTGGAGATTATTAGCTTGCCACAGCTAGTACTGCCGTCCACGCCGAAAATTGTTTGTCTAATTAAAGCAGATAGCTAGCTGATTAATCCTTAGACAATGAAAATCATTAGCATACCAATACCATAGCTAGTGCTTCCGTCCACGCCGAAAATTGTTTATCCAATCAAAGCAGCTGGCTAGCTGATTAACCCTTAGGCCTTGTTTAATTTTAGGGGATCATCCCGGATCCCGAAAAATCTCCAATAGTATATTTACTTCTAGGCCTCGCTTGGTTGGCTGGAAATTAGCCCAAAACGGGGGTAGCAAAGTACGGACCATGACAGGTCAGTATATTTCACAGGTAAGAGGGTAGGGAATTACGGAGGGGAAATATCCACAGGCTTTCCAAGCGAGGCCCTAGTGTATTTTAGGGGATCGGAGGGGATAATCCCTAGATATCCTCTGCCAACAATCTCATTTTTGTCTAAAATAAAAACTCTAGTACATGCTATTGTATTGTAGGGGAAGAGTATTTGTGGGGATTGGATGTTCACCAAATCCCTTCTCATTTCCACTTCTTCCATCCCTTAGAAAAGAGATAAACGCATCATTGGTCACTGAAGTTGGCAGAGATGAGTATGTTGGTCACTGAACTAGCGGAATGTTGTCCGCAGGTCGCTTAACTTGGCAGAGATGAGTAAACAGGTCACAAACGTGACATGGCACGCTGAACAGTTGACCACAAACCGTGACCTTATTTTTTTGCAAAATGAACCTTATACAATCACAAAATCAAATTAATCTATTTCTTTCTATTTTTATCTCGTTCAACGTCGCCCGCCGCCGCGGAACCGGTCGCCGGAGCCGAGCCCCGTGACCATATGGTCCAGAGCGCCGCCCTCTCAGCTCCCCCGCAGTGTCGCGCATCACATGCGTACAACACCCATCTCACTATGCCAGCACGAATCGAGGGGAGTAGGACACACCGGCGGGACGGGTCTGGGAGCTCGAGTGCGAAAAATTGAGGAACAGCGCGCCCGCCGCCTCCCAATCCCGTACGCCCCTACGGTGGTGGTGGTTCCTCTCTGCCCCATGCCTCCCTTCCGTCGCCGCTCCACCCGCCGCCCGTGTCGTCGGCGACGAGCTCATCCGACGGGGCCATGTCGCCCGTGTCCACAAAGCAACGGTCACCCGTGTCATCGGCGACGAGCTCTTCTGTCTGGCCGTGTGGGGTAACTTGTGGTAGAACTGCTTCTTCAGGGAGCTCTTTGCAAATTTCCATCCGCCTCAGCTGGTCGAACAGTCAGTCAACTTGCCAGGTCAGCGTCGGTTAGCCAACAAAGCTGGTTTGTGACTTGTTTACTCATCTCTGCCAAGTTAAGGGACCTGCGGACAACATTACACGAGTTCAGTGACCAACATACTCATCTCTGCCAACTTCAGTGACCAATGGTGCGTTTATCTCCTTAGAAAACACTTGGAATAAACAAGACATTTGATGCCGCTGGCAAGGTCATGGCCTCATGGGATCATGTCTGTTTCGACGCGCACGCGGTCTAATGATGCATCCGATCACGGGATCTCCAAGTAATAGAATGCGCATGCCAAATTGTAGCCTATACAATATCGGGGTTTCATTTTTTGTTATTTTTAGTTACTCGATCAGGGCAGTACGTGTTCCGGACCTGCCCTCTCGCACACTAAGAAACAGCCTTCAGATAGACAAAACCACTGGATAAACTTACGAAATTTCGGCAGCCTAGTCTTTACTATTAAATGGGAGTTCGTACGTACGTCAACTGGCAGAAAAACTTCGTCCATCGCCCGTCGCTACAGCTAGCCATCCTCGACAAGCAGACGATTGGATGCATCGTGGCCGTCCGATCACCTCTTCAACGCCTCCACACCGTTCGATCTTAGTGTGCGAGAAAATTACACTCGAGTGCCACCGCTCAGTGGCCCGAAGCGATACGAAGGCCTCACAACCCTTCCGTCCTCTCCCTAGAGCGCCGCCGCGTAGGGTTCGACCTCTGCATCCTCCGGCGCCGCCGGCCACCCGCACGAGTCACGACCAGAGCTCTCCGCCGCCTTCGGGCCGCACGCCCAGAGATATCCGTCGCCCTCTGTATCCCCAGCATCCCCGCGCCGCCCCGATTCTTCCTCGTGATGCCTCTGCTGAGCGGCAGCAGGTGTTGCCGGCCACCACCGGCGGCAGATGTACGCCGCCCTTGCTTCCGAACGGTATCTACTGCGCACCCTGCGTCCGCATCCGATTGCCGCCGGCCAGCGCCGACGAGCGCGGCCTCCACCGCGCGTCCCCGTCTCCCCATCGTCCCTGTCGACGAGCGCGGCCTCGATGTCACCAGCCAGGCCCAGTCCGCACCGGCAAGACCTCCATGATCTCCATCTCCGTCTGCCCCTCCATCCATGAGTACGTTTCCTCCGACAACTAGATTTAGTTCGATCTATGTTGATTGCTAATCAGTCCTGTAAGGCTACTTCCGCCAGCGGTAGGATCGTCTCTCTTCTCCTAAAGTCCCCACGAGTAATACCTACCTTATCAATTGCTTTGTGTAATTAGGTTGCTGCTATACCAGATTTGATTGATCTGAGTTATTTTTGGACAGTGAAATCACGATTTGATGCCATGGTCTTTTCGCTGAGTTTGGAGTATAAGATTTCTTCTATTCTTAAAACCCATGATTCTGAAAATTACTAATTGATGTCATGCTCTCGTTGTAGATGACCCGCGTTGAGGTGTGACAGCACTGAAGCCTTGAGATGTTCTAAGAAAATTCTCAAATGTGATGCTTCAGAGAATGGTGCGTGATGAGCTGATGATGCTGGTGTGAGATAAAATACATAAATATTTTTCTTGCAATGGTACTAAGCAAAGTTAAGTGAAGTGAGCTTTGCAATCAGATCATCTAGATAGCCAATCATTTGCTTGCAACTTGATTGTATTAAAATTGCAATAGTATACAGATAACTTGTCAACTTTGATGGTACTTTGTTTGCTTAAAAGTACGACACTTCTCTTTCTGTTCGTAAATAACCTACAAGTGCAGTTATTATTCGAAGGAGTGTAATACCATATGCTTGCATGTTTCCATCACTAAATGATTTTTTTCACCTGCAGCCTTTTCTAACAAGTGCAAGCGGCTATACTTGTTTCGCTGGCGACGCCTCCCCGTCGAGCAACCATGCATACGGCTCCTTCCCCTGCTGGTTCCCTATATTTCGTACCTTCGTCTATTTTCCCTAGCCGGCTGGTCTCTTGATTCGATTTATTGCATGAAGGCTTATTTTCATCCGCCAAATCATTTTTTTGATTTATCATATCATTTTCGTTTCGTCAGATTAATTCAGGAGTTTCATAGAATCCGATGCTGAATAAACCGATGTAAAGATATTTTATGAACAGAAGAAAAAACTGAGACAGTGTAAGTACAAGCACCAACAGTTGGATACCTTTGGGTGTGCCTGACTGTATGAATCAAGAGCTTCATCAGTTCCTGCAATCTTTACTGTAACAAGCGACAATGTCAAAACATTGAAGTTTGTCTTACTGGACATTTTATTTACTGCATATTTTTACTGCCTCTCTTGGTGCAGTTGTGCTCTCTACCCTTTCAGAATAGCAATGGCATACCGCAGCTAGGTCTTTCTTCTTGAGTTATTTTAAGATCTGAAGTAACAGTATTTTTGTTTAACTGAAACACATAAGCTTTTAACAGAGATGCAGTTCACTTTTGTTCAAGGGATCATATTAGACCAAATGGACTTACTTTTGTAATTTTTGTTTTTTAGGTTACGTACTGCTTAGGTCTTTTTTAAAAATCCTGTCTTGCTCCAAACCTGTAGAGTATTACTGTATTAACAATGTTATACAAGATGTGCGACAATTTCTCTGTTCCCATGTATTTAGACTTGATATTTCTCCGTTTAACTGAAACGCTTAAGCTTTTAACAGACATGCGCCACCTCCTTGACGCGCTCCACTGAAATGACGTGTACATCCTATGACCGTGACTATGTGGTATACATCGGCTGCCTGTGTGGAAACTGAGGTAAACTGTAGTATACATCGGCTGCCTGTATATTTTGCTTGCAGCTACATGCATTTTGTAGACTGACATGAGGTTTTCCTGTTCTGCACTTTCCATCGAGTGGTAATGGCTGAGTGGCATGAACTGGTGTGGAGAACCAAATTATCGCAATAGCCGAAACTATAGTTGACATGAACCGATCGCAAGAGCCGCTTCTCGTGAATGGGAAACCAAATTACCATTTCATGGGGACATTGACATTCAGTCAGTACACGGTTGTGCATGACGGCATTGTTGCAAACATCAACCCACAGGCACCCCTAGATAAAGTCTGCATGTTTGGCTGTGGTGTTTATACTGGTAGGTTTCCACCACATTTTTTTTTGTACAGAGTCGATGTTTTTGGTGAGCAGTTTGTAGTAGCACACATTTAATTATTTAAATATATAATTGTAATGTGATCTTTCAGGAATTTATTCAAGCTGAGTTGCTTGCAAACTTAAAGAATGTCAGACAATTAGCCTGCAAAGCTGCATGTGTCCTTAGTATTAGCAGATGATTCGTATGGATTTGGTTTCCTTGCTTTCATTACTGGAGCTTTTACCATTCATTTAGGGTATTTAGAAAATATGGTACCTATTGGTTCTTCAAATCTGAAACAGTTCTATGTGTTATGCGTTTGTTGTCTTGACATGCCAAGTGTGTGTTGTGTCATCCCTTTCTTTGTCTTTTTGTATTGCAGCATGCAGTTTGGTTTTGGTCTTGACCCTTTACTTACCTTCCATGGTTTAACACTAAGCATATTCGGTTGTGTCATCGTTACTTTGTCTTTTTGTATTGTAACATGCAGGTTGGTTTTGGTCTTGACCGTGTACTTTGCGCCTCTTGATGTTTTTTCCTAATACAAATGATACAAATTTTCAGAAAACATCTACCTCAATTCTTGCTCAATCCATCTACCTCAATAGGCCAAATACCTCAATTCTTGCTCAATCCATGACTTTGAAATTTAGTGTCTTGCAGGTGCTAATAATTTAATACTCATCGAGAGAGCATTCAAGACTTCTAATAAGATTTACGCAAGATGCTCAGGAGGAAGTCACAGGAGAGGGTCAGGGTGCTGCTGCTCCTGCTCGTCTGGGATGACCTGACGTCCAGGAGCGTGCTTGGCATCCAAATGGTATGCATGCACAAAACTGCGATTGCCAGTTTGTCGACCACATCCCGGTCACGTGCAAGGACGCAATGGCATTCTTGTTGATGCCCAATCTCACCAGTTGGTGCATTCTCAAACAAGTTAGTTTCAAAGAGGAATTTCAAGGTACTTACTTCGATCTCTTAGTTTCTTTTCTGGTGGTTGCCATCACGGGCAATAAATGTGCACTCAAATTAATTAAGAAACATATAATTCATTTACTTGTGTCAAGTAGGAATTCTAATCTTCAACGAAGTTCAGTATCATAGTTCTTGCAATATGATACGAGCAATTTATATGAAAAAACTTCATGAAAGAATACATGTTCAGTTATAGTTTAAAAGTGCATTGTACCCTGTACAACAATTGGTCATTTAGGATTATATCAAGCGCTAATACAAGTGGACCAAACAGGTGTGCAGCATAACTTATCAAAATAGATGGAGGAGAAATGTATGAGAAGAATTTTATAACGCCATAGTGGTTGGTATAGGCTTCACTCTTAGTCTGTATATTTTGTATGTAAAAGTAATAAAGATGGAAGTTATGGCTGCAGACATGCATTCAAAGATCATGCTGCAGAGATTAGTTTGCAGGTTAACTTCAAAGAGTCAACAAGGTCAGGGAAGAGCCATCTCTTTGTCTCGCAAGTAAGCACACTTCTCTTGCCATCTACTCCTAGGGAGTAAGGAAATTTGTAATGTTCTGTCGATTGGTTGTTCATCTGAAGCTGGAATTATTTCCTATTTTATAGTTAGTAGTTGTTTGTACAGCCATGGTAGCAGATAAAGCCAGCTCCTAGCAATGGGTTTTAGTTACATCCAAGTGATGAAAGCCTACAACATTTTTGGGGAGGACGTGCATTCGAGGATCTGCTACATGGTGGAGATTGGAGGCATCTCAGCAGCCATCGCTGAAATGGAAAGGTTGCTAAGTGATGCGTGCATCCTTATATAGGGAACAGATAATGAATTCATCATGCATAAATCATAGAAATAATGATATAGCCTTGTGAGTTGGAGATACAAGTGTAGTATTGCCTTGTTGGGGAAATAAAGAATAAAAGCCACTCACAAAACGAAATAAAGAATAAAAGCTACTCACAAAAGTCGTTACATTCTATGGGACCTGGTGTCTTCATGACTGTTGTACTTCTGATCTTGAGCCAACCAGCTTTGTGTAACATCGTGATGTTCCATTGTGATCATTATTTGGCGTTGCTCATTCTGTGGAGCTTGTCTCTTCTGGTTTTGTCGTGTTGGGTACATACCGCATTGTTGCCGGAATGCCATAAAAGTATATATCAAAGTTTTCAAAAATAAAATATCTTCTCATTCACCAAAGTCCAAAAAAGATTCAAGAAAATAATATGAAATATAGAAATTCATGAAAACCTTTTTATTGAATTTGTTGTTTAGCAACTTTCCTCGATTTTTCTTAGAACTTGTCGATTTACGCAGTATGAATAACAAGAAAGAAAAGATGTGAGTCTACCGTTTGATAGTTCATAGATCAAAATAAAACATTTTCTTATAATTACTTATGCCAGTTGTCACTTCACACAGGAATAGTCAACAAACAACAAAGGCATACAAGTGTACCCGTCCAATTTGTACTGGTGAAGTAGATCAAAGGCATACTTGTTGTTTAATTTAAGATGATAAGGCGTTCCTATTCTCCGCATCACTAGAAATTTGTAAGTACGCTATGCTTATATAGGTGCGATGAGAAAATAAATTTGAGCGACCGTAGCAACGCACGGGCATTCAACTAGTGTAAGTAAAACATTGGATATAGACATTAAAAAATTAAGGGACAAGGGCGGGCCCATGTGAAAGTGAGAGCGTCATGCGACGACCAAAACAGGGCAATCAGCCAATTAGGAAGGTTTCCTTATTACATGAATTATATTATATGCACGTGCCAAATACCTGTCCTCATAATCTAATTTAGTACGGTATTCTGAGCTGCGCTACCCGTCTGGTCACTGTTCGTATCTTCCCCAGTTTTCTCCTATATCCCCCTGTTTTTGCAAATAAACCCTCTAGTCTAGGTAGAATTAATCGTAACGGAAGCACTTCTTCAGAAGTTCCGATACACAAGAATTTGGACGCAATATGACGAGCTAGGCATCGTTCTCTGTTCGTTGCGTGAGCTGCGTTCCTATTCCAGGCAACAGGCGGAGAGCGACCGCATGTTGCTCAGCTGCTCCCGGATCACTCAAACAGGGCCGGGCCGGCGAAATCCGGGGTCCTGTGTCAAAATTTAAAATGGGGCCCTATCTCACATAAAAATTTAAATTAATAAAAAAATCTAATATATATGATAGAATTTTTTACGTAACAGTTGAATACATTAAAAAATCATACCTATATATCTCAAAGCTGCATAAAATTTATTTGAACATCATCATTTTTTTTGTGTTCTTTGAAATGAAATCTTCAATCATATCCTCATAATTTATCTTCTCCAACATGTCGCCCTCAAGCGCTATCGTGGCCAAATCGTTGAGTCTTTCTTGTGTCATTGTAGTACATATAGGACTTCAATAACTTCAATTTAGAAAAGCTTCGCTCCGCCGATGCAACCGTCACGGGAATGGTCAACAAAACTCTATATGCAATACTTGCATTGGGAAAACAATCATGTCGCTTTATAAACTTCAAGACTTCAAGAGGCCCAACATTTTTGTCGTCGTATGAAACAACAGATGCCTAGGGGTAGGCTTAAGTTTGGGGCCGATGGACGCTAGAGGATTCGGGGAGGGATAGCGCGCTGAAGAGCGCACACGGACAAACAGACGAACACAAGGATTTACCCTGCTTCGGGGCTCTCGTGAGGAGATAAAACCCCTACTGCAGCATCTAGCCTACTTGGTGTATATTTCCCTCTGTATACGGGCTGTACAAATGCTCCTCGAGCTGTATGGAACGAGCTATGGAGATGCGCTCAAGGGAGCCAGCAGAGAGAGCGGGGGGAGAATGAGCCCAAGGGGCAAGAGAGCCCGTGCGTGGCTGAGGAGAGCTCTCCCCTGGTGCTCTTTATATAGGGAGAGCCCAGGGGACAAGGGGTGGCCCACAGATCACTATACAAACACTGCTGATGAAATGACTACTGGGGTCTAATCGACACTGTCGCCTATGTCATGCAGTTGTACTCTTGTCACCTCACTGGCACTGTGCATGCATCATGGGGATGGGCCTGGTACGTCGTGTCTGTCCTCCGTCCTGTCTTCTAGCACTTGTCTCCTGGATCTTGGCATAGCATCTGTACCTGACGATGCGGTAGCTGGGATGCCGGTGGTGTGGACATGTCGGGGTAGAGGCAGCACGCCGAGGTGAAGGTGATGGTCGAGGAAGCTCCTGGCCTCTGCCACGTCCGAGCTATCGATGGAGACGTCGGTCGTAGTAGCGTCCGGGGAGTGGCCATCTCAACCCAGCCGAGATGAGCCGTCTCGGCACAGCCGAGGCCAGAGCAGCGTCCTGGTCCAGCGAGCACGGTACGTCGGCCTGCTCCCGAGCGAGGGATCTTGGGAACGATCCATTCCTGGTCTCGGTTGTGATCGAAGAATGTCTCGGTTCTTGTCTCGGTCAAAGGAGCCGTTAGGAGCAGCGATTCTATCCCGGCCTGGAGCGACTCGGATCGTGGCCGAAGCTGGCTATGACTCGGCCCAGCCCAAGCGGGGCACCTCGGCCTGCTCCGGGATGGAGCAGCGTCAGTCCGCCCGAGGCTGGGGCCAGACTTGGCCCAACCGAGGCCTTGATACCTCGGCCTGCTCCGCAGTGGCCTGTACGAGGCTGGAGAAAAGGGCCCGCCGGTGGATCTCGGCCTCCACCGAGGCAAGCAGTGTCGGATCACCGAGGTAACGCAAAACTCGGCCCACCCGAGGTTAAAGGACCTCAGCTCATCCAAGATAAGCTGAATCTCGGCCCAGCAAGGGAGATCTCGGTCTGGACAGCTCCAAAATCGGCCTGGGTTGCTTTCTTTTGCCTTTTCTTTATCTTCTTTCTATTTAATTCCTGCTTTTATCTCTTTTACCAATCCAACCACCCCATAACTTTGGGTACCGGGGATCACATCCCCGACAATTTTCTTTTGGCATCAATTTTTGAAGAAACTTCAGCTCAGTAAATAGATCATTGGCATCAATATCAGATTGTCCATCCTTTTTTAGGGCAGCCTCAAGATGATCACAAGAAGACTTCAAACTATCATAATCCAATGAGCACTATGTTTCTGAGGTAAATAAGAAACCAAAATTTTTTTGATAACCCTGATATTGTTCAAATCTTCTTGTGAGTGATGAAATTGCTTGATCAACAAGAGGTATAAAATAGCTGATTCTAAATGATTCTTCTGCAGACCGTGTGGCAATATTTGTGTCATCCGGGTTCTCATCAAACTGTCTTTTTCTTTTAATTTCTCTCCTTGTACGAAATGTTGTACCAATATCTAGCTCAATTGCAATGCCTTTGGCTATCTCCAATGCTTCTAAAAAACCAGTATCCCTGTACCCCTTGAAGAAAGATATAAGCCCTTATACTTTTTCAATAGCAACATCTATAAGCATATCCTTTGCTTGCAAATTTTTGCTTACTAAATTAACAGCAAACAATACCTCATACCAAATGACAATTGCCACTATAAATTCATATTCTCCAAGTTCATTTTTTGCCAAACCTAGAGCCTCACTGCTTGTCTTTGGATCACTATCAGTTTCGGATACCTGAAATTAAAAGAAAGTTCATAAATATTATAGTTGGATCTAGCCAAAGTGTAATGGAGTATACATCATTATAAATATGAACATATTGGTTACCTGAAGTAGAGCTTCCCGAATGTCTGAACATTGAAATCTAATAGCTTTAACACTTTCAACACGACTCTCCCAACGCGTAGCTGACACCGACTTGAGAGTCCATCCTGATATGTTCTCTTTCAAAATTTGCCACTTCTTAGTAGAATTAGCAAAAGTTGTATAGATGCGTTGGATAATTCCAAAGAAGTCTTTAGCTCTACCATCTGTCTTGGCCATATCACAAAGTGTTAAATTAAGACTATGACAACCACACGCAGAATAGAAAGCTTTCGGATTTACATCCAAAAGTAGCTTTTGTACCCCTTGATGCTTTCCTTTCATATTGGACCCATTGTCATAACCTTGTCCTCTAACATCATTTATATCAAGACCAAGAAGCTTTAGCTCATTCTCCAGCACATCAAAAAGTCCTTTCCCAGTCGTATCATTTACATGTAGAAATCCTATAAAGGATTCTTCTATGCAAACACCACTTGAAGATGAATCCACATATCTTATAATTAAAGACATTTGCTCTTGGTGACTTGCATCAGGGGTACAATCAAGTATGACAGAGAAATACTTTGAACTCTTTATTTTCTTAAGAATTTCGAACCTAATAGCGTGAATGCGTCGGCCGCCGCGTCTCGGCGAGATGGCCTCACGCTAGCTGTAGATTAGATCGATCGATCGATGGATACAACACTGAACCGTCACGGCGTCGTTCCACTCGTTCGCTATTCACGGGCTCGCGCGGAAGGCCAGTCCGACGCGGAAACAAACTCACGGACGTGGTGCAAGGCTGCCAGCGGGCCTGTTTCATGGGCCAACTTCTCCAGGGTCCTATACAAATATATATAGGTAAAAAAAAATTTGGGGCCTCTCAAATTCGTGGGCCCTGTGTGGGCTGCACATCTGGCCCCACAGTGGGCCTGACCCTGCACTCAAACAGCACAGCGATCGAGTGGATAAACTATAGAAGGATATTGGTTGTATTATGTAGAAGATCTCGATAATATTGCGTATGAGACATAACAGTAATCACCGATAAACCTAAACCGATCGCCCGAATCTCAGACTTACACGCGTCCTCTTATTTGAGAAATGACATGCAGTCATGCAACTACTGCATATACCATGTCCATTTAAGACAGTGTTGGACATGGTATATGTAGTAGCGAGTATTTTAAATATGTTCGGGTGATGAGTATGGGGGCGGTGTGTCACTGCTGTAAGACCCACGCATGAACGCATCACGGTTGGTAGTGTTTTGGAGTGGCCTCTCACACAACAACCAGTCGAACAGTTGTGGTCGATAAATCTAACCGAATCACCAATTCTACGTCCTCTCATCCCTCGGACCGTCTTGCATTGCACGCTACTTATGCACCCAGAAAGAATAAACACGTGAAATATTGTACTTCAAAATTAGTATATACGCCGGCTGTCCATTATTTAAAGATGCACGGTCACATATAAATCAGCCACAAACCAGGGCCTCAACTAGCAAATATATCACCCATGTACAGATGTACTTTTCCAAATTAAAAGGCTAAGTCTTGGTTTTTCTCGGATCAACTTAACTGAGATTTGTATTGGAGTGAAAACTCTCGACTTGGTTAGATTTGATAACTTGCTTATACCATGTCTCACAACAGAGATCGTATTAAGATCTTAGTTAGATCACCTATTTTCGAGATCTCTACCAAGATATTTCACGATTCTAATATATTTGTGGATACACATAGAAACATATATACACTAAGTCATTGTACTGCGACAAAATTATCTCATGCCATTTTTAGTTTTTACATTTACGATGATTTGACTTTAAAATCTTTTTACGGGGCAAGGCTAACAATTATTTTACACAACACCGTTTAAATTACCATGACGCTAATGTGTTTTCCAATTGAGATTGGAATTGTATAAGACATGTAACATAATTACTATTAACAACATTGTTATATCGTTAGTGTAGCAAATAAGTTTGTAGTGTAATTATAATAAATTATTGAGGAGTATAAATATTATTTATTTTAAATATCTCTCGTGGATCTGGCCGACAACTGCCACGCTCGGTTAGATCGCTGCACCAACCATGTCGTCCCTAAAACGCCATTGTGAAGAGGCGGAGAGTTAGCTGTCGAACTTGCAAGTTGGCGTTGTTGCCTCCAAATTCTCGTGCCGATGCCGCCGTCCACACACTCGCGGGAGATGGGACCGGGTAAGGTGCGGCAGTCGCGAGAGATGGGATAGTGAAATCGGTAGCAGCCTAGGCGCAAAACATAGTAGGCTGCTAGAATTTCGATAAAACATTTACGTTGCAAAAAATTATCAAAAAAGGTAAGGGTTGAATTGCGCTTCATAAATCAAATTGTGCTATTTTGAGTGCAAAGCAGCCAAAATATTTTCGATTGGTTATTTTTGTTTTGCCAGTTTGATCTTCATTTTCTTTTGTTTTTTATCTTTTCATTGTTAATTATGTAATCAAGCATTCTCCTTCCTTCCCGATAGTTGGCACCTCGCCGTGACCTCTCTCAATTGTACCCCACCATACTTTCACGTTTTCAGCATAATGCTAGTTGTGGGTCAATTGTGTTGCTCTGTTTAATTAGTCGTGGATCGTCACCCGCTGGAAGGTCGGAATGAGAAGTGTGATAAGCTTTAAATGGAAGCCCCGGTAAAGGGCGTCAGGAGATTTAATTGGACTATGCGTATTTCCAAGGCCATACAACACTGGTCAATAGGATTGGGTGGGCTGGGCACATAGCCGGAGTGGCCGTCGCTCTCCCCCTTCGCACATTTTATCATACCAGCCGATGTGTGAAACAGGCGGTTGAGAGACGACATATCAACCGTGCTACATTTTTGGAGCACAATTGTATGGATGGATAAAACATGACAACAACCTAACCATGTTGATCTAATCAAGCAACATTTTTTAGGTAATCCATACACCATTCTTTTGGGAGCTGATGGAAATGTGAACTATATATGATACATTGATACACGTAGAAACGCCAAGACTTCCAATGTGATATGTTGGGAAGCCTTTCCGATTTTTCGGGTGGCGGTTATATGATACGGTCTACATTTGACCATTTTTTTTTCGGGTGGGAGGCCATATGTTTTTGAGTCCCGTTTTTCCTCGCTGAGCGGCAGTCGGTCGAGCTCGACGTGACGCTTGCTTAGCCAGTTCCGGCAATGGAGATTATGGCCGTCTCTGTGTAGACGCCACACGCCCACACGGTGTGGCCAGGCGAAACAGACTGTACGGCCAGGGCATTTAATTTGAACCGCCGTGGCCCCGTGAGAGGAGGCTTGTTGGAGGAAGAAACAGAGCTCTGAACTCTGCGCAAGTTCACATGAACCACGTGCTCTGATGGATAGAGCAAACTGCATGGAGAAGGGCAGGTGGCGTGGATGGCCAACCTCCATGATCGTCCGGCCGTCCCAACCGGACGTGACACGGCGACGCCGATCATCGATCACGTACCCTCATGCACGGCCGCTGACGACTGGTACAAGACAATGGACGGCGTGATGTCCTGCCGCACGCATTGATCGCGGTCGGGGGACGGACACCATGGAGGTATATCTCTACCGTGTACTATTTGCTGCTATAATATACTACTTACCTCCGTTCCACAATGTAAGATGTTCTAGCTAGCTTATATGTTGGCTAAGTGCAAATGCAAATGAGTGTACACACATTAAAACATGTCCGTCGGTGCATTTGGCTTTACTAACTTCGTCCCCACCAATTGACACTCCTTTCAGAAATTTTTTACCGGCCCGTGGTACCGTCTGTCTGTCTGTCTAGTTCACTGATGCCACCGTCTTGTTTTTCAGCTTAACTTGTGCTTGCCTATTGGTGCACAAGTCAAAATTTCAACTCTCGTGGTTGCATCTTCTTGGTGTGTGATTTGCGTGGAAAATCTTTTTTTTTTGAGCTCAAGGAAAAATCTTCTTGGTGTGATGCTAAGGATTGATAAAGAGAATTGTCTAGAAAATAGACAACCGAGTGATCTATTATCTATAGTATAGATGCGTTTTGCCTCCCGGGTGCATATGCACCCTTTATTTGAAATGCATTTTAAACATATTTTGAAGTATCAAAAAAATTGCAAACAAATGTTCACGCATAGATTGCAACAACCTATGTGTTCACAAAGTCGTTTCACGAAAAACAGATATTTTATATGGCTTGTGTAAGAAAGACAAATTTTGGTGCTAAAATAAACCTTCTCACGAGACCATTTTTTGTCTTTTTTGCACATGCCACAAAAAATACCAAATTTCCATGAAACGACTTTGTAAATATATAGAATATGAATATGAATCCGTGAAATTTTATTTCGGAATTTTTTGACACTTTGAAATATGTTTTTTAAATACCGGGTGCATATGCACCGGGAACCAAAGTGGATTTCAGAGTTAAAATGTACTACAACAAAACATGACCTTTAGAACCGCTGTGAGGCCCACCTGTCTGCCGGTATTTCGTATGTTACTCAAAAGTTTTCATGTCGGAGTATCAGTTCATTGTCATACTGGCATGTTTTAGATCAACTAATGTCCATTGTCATACTAATATGTATATTTCTCGATCTGAAAGTTTGACACCATGTGTCGTGTGAGTCTGAAGCGTGTGTCACGCTCTCGTTTTCTATCGGTTTTCTCAGTTTTTTCTTCAGTTTGGACTAGTTGTCACTGGGCGGCTGCCAGAAAATGATAGAATTCTGAACTGTGGTTTAAGCCAAGTTTAGTACTTGTCTTCTTGAGCGACTTTATTGCAGTCTATTTGTCAAGGCGTACGGGAGTGAGAGATTAGTGGGCTAGACGCATGTAATCACCTCACCACGAGCAAAGTAAGTGCGTGTAACATACTCAATATAATACTCGAGACTATATATGTAGTGATCTAGAAGACCAACAGTACTATAAAGTCTAAAAAGGAGTACTCCACATGTATCGTTTTACTCTACTTGTCACTAGATGTTTATTTTACTCAGCGAACTCTATGACTTGTCTCTGACTCTATTGCTTTCTAGGTGAACTCTTGTCTATGCAGTTTTTATATACTTACTGCGCGCATTATTTCCTTACGTGATGTACTTTGCTGATTTGTTTTAATTCATCAAGGACAAGCGAACTATCTGCGTATTATCTTTAGCAACGACTATACTTCTTCGTAATTTGTCGATATATTTTTCTTCTTCATCATCTCCGCCGTTCTAGGTCAAAAGGTTCCATGGAGTGGTTAGCTTAGCTAGCTAGGAACACTGGAGATTATTAGCTTGCCACAGCTAGTACTGCCGTCCACGCCAAAAATTGTTTGTCTAACTAAAGCAGATGTCTAGCTGATTAATCCTTAGACAAATGCATGTGTTTGATGCCCCCAAAAGCTGGCAAGGTCATGGGCTCATGGCTGTTTGGACACGCACGCGGTCTAATGATGCGATCGAGATCTCCAAGTAATTAATCAAGTGCGCATGCCAAACTGTTGCCGATAGAATATCTGATCGAGCTTCTGAAGTATCTAGCCAGCTAGTTTTTTATTTTCATTTTTGGTGATCTAGCCAGCTAGCTTAATTTCATTGCTTGCGGAAATGGAAAAAGAGAAAGCAATATGATTTACATTAATTCCTTTACAGAAGAAAAACAGCCTTCGAGACTTAAAACACATTTTCAGAAAATCACAAAATCCCTGCGAACTTTGGGAGCCCCGAGTCAGCCAATCATTGGACAGAGAGCCCTAAGAAAAAAATAAGGGATAAGGTGGAGCCACATGAAAGTGAGAGGATCAGGTAACGACCAAAACAGGTCAATGTACGCACGTGTGAGAAATATCTGTAAGCTACGCCGTGTCGCTGTATGTACCTTTCCCTGGTTTAATTTTCTCCTCTATCTCCATGTTTTCGCAAATAAAACCTCCGGTCTAGCAGAACTCGTAAGCACTTCTGGATGTACAGAAGGAGTGAAGGACTGACGTGGGTGACAAGATAAGAATCGTTCTCTGTTCGTTGTGTGCGCTGCGTTTCTGTTCCCGGAAACGGCCGAGAGCGACCGGACCTCGCTCGATCGGCTGCTCCCGGATCACTAAAACAACGGGCAAGTGGATAAACTGTAGAAGGACATGGTTGTATTATGCAAAAGATCTTGATAATATAGCGTAGGGGATATAACAGTTGTCATCCATAAACCTAACCCGATCGTCCGGATCTCAGGCTCGGGCGCGTCCTCTTATCTCAGAAATGGCATGCAGATGCAATAGTGAACAATTTTAAACAGGGTTGGGTGATGAGTATGGGCGTGTGGCGGTGTGTTACTGCTCGAAGATGCCCGTGCATGAATGGCAGCATGCACGGTCGTGTTCCGGAGTGGTGTGTCACACTTAAAACCGGTCAAACAATTGTGGTCAATAAACCTTACTGAATCACCAATTCTACGTCCTCTCATCCGTGGAATGTCTTGCATTGCACGCTATCATGCATATAGACAGAATAAATGCGTGAACTATTTTAAACGGGGTTTTCTCGAACCATAAAGAGGGTTGGATGATTAATGTAGATATGGCGGCTGTCCAGTACTCGAAGATGCGCGGTCACATATAAATAGCCCACAAACATGGGCGCCAACTAGCAAATTTACCACCGATGTAGTTTCCAAATGAACAAGCCAAGTGTTTGTTTTCTCATATCAAGTAAACTGACAAATGTATTGGAGTGAAAACTCCTGATTTTGCATTCACTAGTTAGATTCGACAACTTGCTTATACCTATCTTACAACGGAGATCCTATTAAGATATTAGTTAGATCTCATATGTTTTAGATCTCCACCAAGATATTTCGGGATGCTAATATATTTGTGGATAGACATAGACACTAGTAGAAATAAGCCTATAGCCGCAACGCTACCGCTGGCGGACAGGCATATGTGTATGCCAGCGCTACTACCACTGGCGGACACAGTAGCGTGTCTACCAATGGTATTTTTATTACCGCTGGCGTACAAAAGAATTTGTTCGCCAGCGGTAGGTGCAGGGCAAATATACCTGGTGCGACCAACTAGCACTGGCGGACAGATAATGTGTCCGCCAGCGGTATTTTTGTTATCGCTGGCGTACAACAAAATTTAGTGCGCCAGCGGTAGGTGCAAGTCAAATATAGCCTCTATGTGCTTTTCCTTGCGCCGGCTCCCCCAGGCGGAACCCAGTGGGCTGGTTTTGGCCTGGGAGCGCCGGCGCTAGTTTCGGCGCTATTTGGGCTCTGGGGGGCCGACTGGGAGAAAAACGACGCTATTTGGGCCAAACGGCGCTATTTAGCCTCGCGGGGGGGGGGGGGGGGGGGGGGGGGGGGGGGGGGGGTGGACGCTGGGGGGACGGCTGGAGATGCCCTGAGAACGTTTTGGGCGTGTTTGCTTACCCGGTGTCTCCGTTTTCCACTGTTCGGCTCAACTTTTGATCTCTTTGGTTGCTTGGGTTGCACCGCGTTTTTGGCCAGCACGAATCTTAAAGCACACTTGGGCCAGACCCTGAAGGAACGGCCGATTCGGCCGTTTTTGGCAGAGCCACCCTCGGGTAGTGCATTTTATCCACTGTTCGTCCCACGAGTTGGCTGAGTGGATACGAGATATTTGTTCTGCTCACCTTCCTTATCCTTCTTCTTCACGGCGGACTATGGCGGAGGCAGCCACGAGGAGGACCACGGGCGCCACGCCCCAGCTCTCGCTTACGGTGGAGGGTACGGCGCGCCGGCGCCGGGTACGCGCGCCACGCCCCAGTTGCCGTACAGGCGCCGGAGGACTACTCATCGATGCAGCACTACGGCGGCAGAGGCAGCGCCGGTGACAACCCGTAGACGTCCGGATCGGCCAAGCTTCAGCGTCGGTACCAGGGCGGCTCATCCGCACCGACCACGACCAAGATGCCCACGTATCCTTTTTTATCCCCTTTCTTCACTAAGTGCTCTCTAAATCTGCATAACTATATTCCTATTCAAAATATTTTGTGCACGAAATATGTGCGCATCGATGAGTAGGTTTCCTTCCCGTACTCGGCTTCAAGTTTCGTCGCTTATAACTTTGTCAATTTCGAATTGACGTTCGGAAAAAATTTAGACGAATTTTGTCAAATTTGTCGCACTCAGTTGAAGTTTTGAAAAGTTCTTTCACGAGCTCTTTCATCTCGACATTTCCCACAACTTTCATGTTGTAACTTTTCTATTTCGACAGACATATACGAGTAGATCATGTACTGAACTTTGTACGTGTTTAGACTACACTATTGTATAACGTGTTCTTCAACCTCTGTCGCTGTCGTTTGCCGCCATGAACTCAACTGTCCGAGCGGCTAATAGACAGTATCGTAAACTCTGGCGAAGCTGCTACAACGACCTTAGTCCGGACCGCCGCCGCCGCGACGCCGTGCCGTTGTCCTGCTAGCCGCTTATCATGGTCAATTGCGGTGGTGAGAGATAAGATCACCATATACATATAGATAGGAGGTTAGAGTTCACGAAACACGGATATAAACCAAACAACGGGGATTGAAAACTCGTATCAGGCGAAACGGGCCAGGCTACCTCTTTGTGGGCAACCAAATGAGGTGCAGAATATGGTTTTTCTCTCGTTTTTCCAGGGCCATGCTCCAGGGAGCCACAAATACAAAATGGCTAAAACGGATGCAGGTAACCAAACACGCTAGACCCTACGGATAAGTACTCCGTCACGGCACGTCCATGTAAAACTCGTCGCGTAACTACCTCGGAAAACTTCAATTCACACCTTGAAATTTAAGCGAACCGTATTACCATAGGCATGGAGTTTTATTTTGCCCTTGACTTAGAGCATATCGACTCGTGGCGTCAATAGGGCTCCCAATAACCCTATTGGACACGCTGGAAAAAAAAATCCTCCACTCGTGACGTCAATCGTTGGGCACGGCCCAATATTACGTCCGACGCGCTCGGCCCACACACATCCCCTTCCCCGTTGGAAGCCGCTTGCGCGCGCCGGACGAAGCCACACCCGACACCACGTGGGATCCCGACAGGTGGGCAAGCGTTGTCATTGAAACATCGAATTAAATGCGGCACGTCCAGAGTGGTTCGACTCCGACGACGACATCCTCACAAATTCCTCCGACGACTTCGCGACGTAGATGGACAGGGAGAGGGTGGCGTACGAGGCAACGGAGGCTCGGCGCGCAAGGGGAGAGCAGCCCATGGCAGCAGTGGTACCCCCGACACATCTACCTCCGGAGGTGATTGAGGAGGATTAGGATGAGTAGGAGGAGGAAATGGCCCGGACCCTAATACCCCGCAACGCGTCCAGGACTCCAGACGTCTCCAATAGCATCGTCTGAATGACGTTACCGCCGGACGCTATTTGGATGCCGCAAGTGGAGATGGTCTTAGAAGATTATTTTATGAAAACATTGTGGCACGACACGCCGATGAAACATCAACGCCGCCCACAGCTGTTGCTGGTCCTGGCCTAGCCTACGTACATTCGCTGGGCACGTGCGTAATTACAGTACGAAGAAGTGCAGTTGGGAGTTGGGACACTATGATCTAGGGCCGTGCACCTAATCCATCACTTCTCTCTCGCTCCACGGAAAAATCGTGGCGACAGTGAGCACACAACTGGGTGAACTGACCGCCCGAGTGACCGGCTGCGACGACACTGCGACGCGCGCCCTAGGGCCACTTCTTTTGAGTTTCTGCTTATGCATAAGCTGGTTTATAGATTCCGGTGGGGAGAAACTGTGGTGGGGAGAAGCTACGAGAAACTGTCTGGGAGAGTTCTTTTGAGCTTCTGAATTTTTGGCTTATTTGTTGCGTTGATTGTAAAATGTCTATAATGCCCTGATATTTGATATGTGCACTAAATAAAAATATGGTGTAGTAGTATAATTCAGAACATGCCAAAATAAAAATAATATGAAAAGTTAGACGATAATAAAAACATGGTCATTATCCAACATTTTTATAGACCAACAGTGAAATTATAAGCATTTAGCATGACATCAATTTACTAGCAGGCTACAAATTACTATCTAAACACCAATTACCAGTACCAGGGTGGAAAACTTGATGCTAGCAGCATACCAAATCACAGCGGTACAAAATTAATAGCAGCACCAATTCACATCCATTTTTATACTACCAGAACATGAATACACTAGCAGTAGGAGGAGGTCGTCGCTGGGAGGCTCTGTCACAGCCCAAAATTTTGCCTCTGTATAAGTGGTAGTAGGACCCAAATTTTTGAGCCAACAAAAACTTTTATTTCATGTGATGTTTTTTTAGAAACAATATTTTGTGTTTTGCAATGCAAGGAGTGATTTCTTACCAAACCAATTTGAATTTTTCATAAAACCATCCTAGTTTCCTCTCGAGGTCCATTTAAGAAATTCTTGTTTTAATTCCAATTTCCAACTTGGTGCCTTGAGAGATTTTTGTCCAAAAACCCTTTTATCGATTTGATTTTAACTTGGCAACATCATTTAGCAAGGGAGCATCCAAGATTTCAAAGATGCATAGTGCTTTGTGTGAGTTTTTCTAAAATTCTTCAATTAGGGTTTTTCCCTAAAACCCTACCCAGGTAGATGTTTTAAAATTATGATTTTATGAAGCCCAAAATATCCAATTTAGTGGTTTTTGGGTTTAAACTTGTTCTTTGGTGTGTGGACTCCCAATCCATCCACTTTTTTTAAATTTTGGAGTTTTGGAACCATTAAATGCATGCATGTTTTTGTGACTAATTGTTAAAACAGAAAAACAAAGAGTTTTAAAAATCAGAGAAAAACCTTATGATACCATATGTTCAGCATGTTTCCCTAGCCTTAGGTATTTTTCAAAAATGGTTTAAAATATGTTTTTGAAACTAGGCATTGTGTACTTCAAGCACATGTCTTGGATGAAAATGTTTGAAAAGTTTTTGACCTTTAAAACTGCAGCTACTTTAGGTATTAATTACTGATTTTTCAAAAAAATGAATTATATAAAACCTTAGAGCAAAATGGTTCAAAACATTTTTATTTGCAAACACCAATTTTTGTGTAGCTTCTACATATATGTGGGAGACTACCAAATGTTTCCCAAATTTTTATAAAAGGTTTAACTGCCCCAATTTAAATCCCCAAATGGTTCTGGTTTTAAAAGAAATAGAAAAGGACCTAGTTGTAATTAGGGAAAAGAGCCCAGGGGGCGTTGTGCAAAAACTCCGTTGACCTCCACCACCGCACGCCACACCGCCGTGCACCTCACGCCGCCGTCGCCGTGTCCCCGCCCGTGTCAACGCCGTGACCCCTCCCCCTTGCTGCAGAGGAGATAAGAGGCACGCCACTCCTCTGCTCCCTCACCATCTCCCCCACTCTCTCCCTCTCCATTTTTCTCCACAACACCGAACCCGCTCGCCGTTGCCGTCGCGCATCGCCGGCGATTGGAGCTCCCCCGGCCTTATCCATGTGCACCAGAAGAACCGCCTCGACGTCCTCTCTGTCCTAGTCCAGGGAATCGACGCGGGAGGCCGTGAATCGAGCGAATCATCTTCGTCTTCTTCATCCTCGGCCGCCGGGATGTCGAGCAAGCTCGTGGGTGATTTCGTGCACCATTTCCCGCCATTCTTGCCTCCCTGCAACCCCCTCCTCGCGGGCTACCTCTGAGACATCGTAGTTTGCTCGCAGGTTCGCCGGAGCCGTCGCGGCCACGCCGTGCCGCCGCGGTCACCGTCGCCGTCGCCCCGTTCTGGACACGCCCGGAGAAGACGCACAGCAGCCGTTGGATTCCTGATCGACGGCCCAGATCTGGTCATGTTTTTTTTTCCTCCCCGCGCGCGCTGTCCGCGAAGCTGGGCCGCGAACTGCGCTCCACGGCCCAGGTCCACCCGGATCCAGCCCGCTGGGCATTTTTTTCTGGGTGTTTTATTCTTTTCCTATTTACCAGAAAACTTGCTGCTAGGTTTAATTCGATTTAAAATATGAAAACATCAAATCTGCCCAAACCAAAAATCATGGAAGTACACTAGCATGTTTGTAACCATCTCCAAGTGGTAGATCCACTTTTGGGCAAATAGTTTTAGAGAATTAAAATGTGAGGCAGAAGTACTGGATTTTACCAAAACTTAAATAACTTTTTTTCTAAGAATGCCAAAAATGCAAACTCAACTGTTTTGGAAAGCCCTAAGTGTTACCTAGCAGTAGCACTTGATCTTGTTTGCAAATGAGCTTTGTTTCAAAAATGGCATCCATATTGGTAATGGACCAGAGAGCACTTCTAGGATTTTTGTGATTTTATTGGTGATGATTTTTGAGGTGAATCCAATTGTGTTGGCTTGTGTATGCTTAGGAGTACCTAATCCCAGATTTGTGTGATTTATTGAGCTGTAGATTTAATTGGGTGAGCAAAACTAGATTTTATGCTTTTCTGATAATAATTATTTTAGTTTTATTTAGTTTTATAATATGTGTTAGTATTCTTTTTGTGATTTCTAGCATGTGTAGGTTTGATACTCTCTGATATGAGTGTGTTACTTATAAATAGCATGTTAGAAAATTTTTGGTGTTGCTTGTTTGTTAAGGAAATATCACTAGAATGCTTTTTCCTAGATTTTTCCTAGTTTTTAGAATTTTTGAGGATGAAATCATTTGTGTGGCATGATTTTAGAGATTGTTGTTTGAATATCAGTAGCAAGTCATGTTGCTACTGGTTGGTTAACATGTCACCATTGTTTGGACATTACTTAGCCTTTAGCCAAGCATGTAGCTAGAATGGTATTTAAGAATATTTGTGACTCACTAGCATGGATAGTTTTTTTTATCTAGTTTGTGTTTAGGTGATTTTTATAAGTGACCAGAGGCTAGTTGACCTCTTTATGCCTTGGTTTGATAGTGGAACACCCACTGATTCCATTGCATATTGGTTGAAGAATAGGTTTCTCAACCCCAGGCATAGTTTTAATAACCTTTTTTATCAACTATGTGTATCTAGTTGTTTTTCTCTTTTGAAAATTAGGAGATTGTTGTGTGATGATGTTTGCTTGCTGTATGTCCTTATGCTTGTGATGTTTGTCTTTGTTTGGTTCTGATTGGAGGTTTATCTTTCCTCTTTGCGACGTTAGATAACGACGAGGAAGAGGTAACAGTTGCGGGATTTATTGGAGAAGGTCTGGATATCTTATATTGCCCAAGACCAGGGACAAACCAGGACCAAGGCAAGCCATCCCAATGCTTTCTATTATAATTATCATTATACGTCATGCATGTTTTACTTCTGAAGTTTTACAAAATTTGGACAAACAAAACTATTTTTGATATGGATATTACTACTAGTGTTATTATATAAATTATTATATTGCCATTAGTCACAACTTGGTGTTGCCAAGCCCATAGCCACCATATGGTATATTTACCACCACAAGATAGTAATCTTGAAGTCCCTAAGTGGACACCCTAACAAATGTGTTTTGGAAAAACAAAGGTTTTACGGAAAACCCCGGGAAAGGTGGGACCTTGTCCACGGGAGAATGGTGAAGAAGATTGCTTTTGGAAGTGTTTTCGAAAACGACACATAGACTAGTCTTGTCCGGACAGCCCTACAGTACAACCACATTACTCAAAATGGGCACGGGCTTAATGGAAGCTTGTTTGTGTTAGTGTGAGACTTTACCTCAATTGGCTAGAAGGGGTTAGAGTCCCCGGAACCGAATGCTGGATATGGGCATACAAAGTGTGGACTACGAGTGCCACCGGGAAGCAACGGTGGGTCTCCTGTCATGGCGGTGTGATGTCTAGGGGCAACCGGATCGATACGGCTAGCTCACTCGGTGCCGGGGAGAACAAACCCACTGAAGAGGTAATCGCATACTAGCATCGGCATAGTGGAAGTTATGATTGGTTACCTGATGTTCGCATACTGTCACGAACAGTCCGTGGTGATCACGGCAGGTGTACCGGATGGTGTGGTGAAAGTGTACAAACTCTGCAGAGTCAAAACTATTCGAATAGCCGCGTCCGCGGTCATGGACAGCTGAATGGCAATGTCGTCTAGCATTGTGTCGATGTTTTCAAAATGAAGTTTTGGGAAAAGGAATTGTACCTGGGAGGTACTGGAAAGGTGAACTTTGTACCTGGGAGGTACGGATGATGGAAAACCGGAGGTTGTTTTACAAGAAGTTCTGCAAAGAAAATCTTTCTTCTCTTAAAACCTTCTTTGTCAAAATCTCTCGGGTATGCAATATCCACCAGAGAAACTATAATATTTTGAAGTATCTTTTTCAACAGAGATATAAAATTGTTAATCAACCATGATGAATTTTTCATCCATCATGGGTAGTGAACCCTAAGTACAGCCTACCTATTCCACCATATAAGCATACTTGCATTTTATAAGCTTCATTCGGGATGTCTTGCGAGTACGTAATTGTACTCATGGCTGTGTCCCTGGATATTCCAATGTCCAGATTCTCAACTAGAAGACCTACGTCGAGGATGAGGAGTATGCGGAAGATTGAGAGTTCGTCGACGTCTTTGCGAACTAGGCCGTCTTCCCAGTCAGCTGCCTGTAGGTAGTCAAGGCATGACTTGGGCTTTGCCACGTTTGTGTTTGAAGTTTTCCGCTGCTATATGTGTTTTCTGCCCTGCGTGGCGGTTGTTTAAGACTGGGTCATGTGACCAGATTTTGCGAAACGTGTATTCGTTATGTAATGAATGATGTATCTGCAATGCCAACTTAAGTATGTTGTTCACGACTGACTGATCATGGGATCGTGAATGTATGCATACTGGAGGTCTCAGACTGCCGGTCTGGGGTCCCCACAGAGTTGGTATCAGAGCCATCCTGACTGTAGGAGACCTTAGTTAGCATGGACGTTAGATAGGGAAGAAAAATCTTTTTGGTATCATTATATTACTACCTAAAATCTTTTTATCTGAGGAAGCCTAAGTATAGCTTACTCTCCTCTCATCTTTTCAAATTATTCTAAACCTTACCCCTCTTAGTCAAAGGTTTACCAAAAATTTTCTTCTGTCACCTCATCTCCATTCAAATTTGTATACCTGACGATGTTCCCAAGGCTAGATTTGAGATCAAGCAAGAGAGAAAGGATTGCCAGTTGATGTTCCCCTACGGAGAGCCCGATGGATTTGACCCATCTCCGCCTAACCGGCATGGCTAGGCGTCGGTCCGCCGTAAGGTGCAGTAGGACTTGTCCCCCTGCGTGAGAGAGACTCGCCGGGATCTTCCTTAAGAAGCGACCGACACATCCCAGCCTATATGAGACCCGTTCTATCTGCCATTCATCCCCACCCTCGCCATTGAAGTAGAATCCCGCTGAGAAACCTTGCCCTCATGGCTTGCTCCAGTTCCAAAGCCCCGAGTGAATCGCCAGCGCTGCCCACCTTCCTCCTAGAAACCATGGCCGATGGGCACCTCGGCTTTCCACTGGTCCTCAGGAGAGTCTGTGATCTTCTCGGTTGCCACATTCCCCCTCGTTATGTGGTGTTCAAAAGTTCAACCCCATTTCCTGGGGGCGATTTTCGAGCAGATGTATACCTCAGTCCATATCCCTCAGGCCCGAAGCAGCCCCAAGTGATCCGCGGTAGGAACATGCCTACTCTGTATCAAACCCTCCAGAAAGCAGCCTGGGAAGCTCTCGCTCGTCTCCGGCACTCAGAGCCGGTGGTGTCGCAAAGTCGAGCGTTCCGCTTTTTCCCAGCCAGGCCCCAGCCTGGTGCAGAGCTGATCCAGACCTCCACCGACAAAGAAGTCGACCCCGCCATCATTAGCAGCGTCGCCTACGGAGCTGCAATGTCGACGCTCTGTGATTCCCTGCTGGAAGAACTCGTGACCACTAGGCGCACCCTTATCCAAGTTAGTCTACAGCTGAAGGAATCAAGGAACCCTGCGTCAGGACCCAGCCTCCAGGCCATCCCAGCAGAAGCAGCGACCACAGTTCACCAGTTCACCGAGGCACCAGGTGCAGTACCCGAAGACGTGCCTGCAATTCCCCACCCCGCGGAAGATGGAGATGTGGACACCACTCTTCGTCTTGGCCGTACTCCACCATCTACCCAGGGCCCTCAAGCGGAGTAGAACCTGTGTTTTGATAGCTTGATCTGCGCTCGTAGGTTAGTAGAAGCGGCACGTTGTTTGCTTGTTTTTTTGTTGGTGTTGTGTATGTTGCTGTAAGCTGTATGGTTGATGTCGAACCAGTCTCTGTTAAAAATTTGGTGTGTTGATCCTCTTGTTATTTGTGTTGATTTGGGAACAAGTCTTAAGGTGTGTTGCTTGTTCCTTGTTATTTGTGTTGTTTGTGGAAACTCGTGTATAGGTTGATTCCCCTTTTGGGAAAAACCATGTGCCTCACGCACGGCTAAATTCTATCGAGATATTTTTCTCAGTAGCAAGTTCTCCTATCTGAATGCTCGTATCTCTGCAAAACTATGAATGCTGCAAGACCAGAGTTATGGTAGCCAAGAAGGATTCAAAGATGCAAATCTTGTTCCAGCTCATCAGCGAAGACAAGATTGATACAACCACGAAGATCACTACAGAAGGGAAACTTCAGGAAACAAAGGATACAAACTCTACCCTAACGAAGAACACTGCAACAACTCAGTACAGATGCAAAACACTCCAGAAATTTCTACTCGCTCTCCCGCTCCACGGCACTGCTTGAAGACGAGCCTGCCTCACCCGAAGCCGAGTCACGAGCCCCACGACGACGACGGACAGCTCGAGCAGCCTGCTCACCTCCAGCTGGAAGAACAACCACCTCAGCCACCGGCGGTGCAGCTTGCTCCTCCACTGCAGCTTGCTCCTCCTCTGCAACAGCCCCTCCGGCGCAGCTAGCTCTACTGCCGCAGCATCCCACCAGCGTCAGACCACCACCTGCATAAGCTAAGGATCAAAATGACCAACGCCGCATACAGCAGAGCGGTCACCACCGACAACGAGATCCCGAAGAACACGACGATGAGGACATGCTCAATGAAGCCCGCTCTCTCCAGCATCTCGTAGTAGGCTTTGAAGAAGGCGTTAATGAAGCTCATGGTGGATGTGAGGAGGAGAAGAGCCTAGTAGGTTTCCGATTTATAGCCAGAGCTCGAGTGCCGCCCCTCGCCACCGTCTTGCGCGGGAAAGTGAAGAAATCACGAGCAGTGCTCGCCCTTTGGCGCGAAATCATCGAATCTTTGAGCCCCAAAGCCGTGCTGGCCGCTGCAGCGCAGCACGCTCAGCAGTACCCCCACCGATGAGTGCTCCGCGCACTGAATCCCGGGCATGTGAGGAAGGAGAGAAAGCGAGAAAGAAGAAGAGAAGAAAGAGAGGCGAGACTGCCAGGTGGACCCCGGTCCCCCATGTCAGTGAGTAAGCAGCTCACCCCCGTGCTCTTCTATCCTTTTATTCGAAACAGTACCCCTCGTTTTCCCTAAACCCTTTGCAAATATAATTTTTGGCAAACCAATCCCACTGTGTCTGTGAGCCAATTATTGGTGGCACAGATATTTTGTATAAAGGAAAATTTTGTATCTCCAAAACCCATACCCTCGAATTCCCTAGTACCCACCCACGAATCTCGGGGACGAGATTCATTTTAAGGGGGGAAGATCTGTCACAGCCCAAAATTTTGCCTCTGTATAAGTGGTAGTAGGACCCAAATTTTTGAGCCAACAAAAACTTTTATTTCATGTGATGTTTTTTTTAGAAACAATATTTTGTGTTTTGCAATGCAAGGAGTGATTTCTTACCAAACCAATTTGAATTTTTCATAAAACCATCCTAGTTTCCTCTCGAGGTCCATTTAAGAAATTCTTGTTTTAATTCCAATTTCCAACTTGGTGCCTTGAGAGATTTTTGTCCAAAAACCCTTTTATCGATTTGATTTTAACTTGGCAACATCATTTAGCAAGGGAGCATCCAAGATTTCAAAGATGCATAGTGCTTTGTGTGAGTTTTTCTAAAATTCTTCAATTAGGGTTTTTCCCTAAAACCCTACCCAGGTAGATGTTTTAAAATTATGATTTTATGAAGCCCAAAATATCCAATTTAGTGGTTTTTGGGTTTAAACTTGTTCTTTGGTGTGTGGACTCCCAATCCATCCACTTTTTTTAAATTTTGGAGTTTTGGAACCATTAAATGCATGCATGTTTTTGTGACTAATTGTTAAAACAGAAAAACAAAGAGTTTTAAAAATCAGAGAAAAACCTTATGATACCATATGTTCAGCATGTTTCCCTAGCCTTAGGTATTTTTCAAAAATGGTTTAAAATATGTTTTTGAAACTAGGCATTGTGTACTTCAAGCACATGTCTTGGATGAAAATGTTTGAAAAGTTTTTGACCTTTAAAACTGCAGCTACTTTAGGTATTAATTACTGATTTTTCAAAAAAATGAATTATATAAAACCTTAGAGCAAAATGGTTCAAAACATTTTTATTTGCAAACACCAATTTTTGTGTAGCTTCTACATATATGTGGGAGACTACCAAATGTTTCCCAAATTTTTATAAAAGGTTTAACTGCCCCAATTTAAATCCCCAAATGGTTCTGGTTTTAAAAGAAATAGAAAAGGACCTAGTTGTAATTAGGGAAAAGAGCCCAGGGGGCGTTGTGCAAAAACTCCGTTGACCTCCACCACCGCACGCCACACCGCCGTGCACCTCACGCCGCCGTCGCCGTGTCCCCGCCCGTGTCAACGCCGTGACCCCTCCCCCTTGCTGCAGAGGAGATAAGAGGCACGCCACTCCTCTGCTCCCTCACCATCTCCCCCACTCTCTCCCTCTCCATTTTTCTCCACAACACCGAACCCGCTCGCCGTTGCCGTCGCGCATCGCCGGCGATTGGAGCTCCCCCGGCCTTATCCATGTGCACCAGAAGAACCGCCTCGACGTCCTCTCTGTCCTAGTCCAGGGAATCGACGCGGGAGGCCGTGAATCGAGCGAATCATCTTCGTCTTCTTCATCCTCGGCCGCCGGGATGTCGAGCAAGCTCGTGGGTGATTTCGTGCACCATTTCCCGCCATTCTTGCCTCCCTGCAACCCCCTCCTCGCGGGCTACCTCTGAGACATCGTAGTTTGCTCGCAGGTTCGCCGGAGCCGTCGCGGCCACGCCGTGCCGCCGCGGTCACCGTCGCCGTCGCCCCGTTCTGGACACGCCCGGAGAAGACGCACAGCAGCCGTTGGATTCCTGATCGACGGCCCAGATCTGGTCATGTTTTTTTTTCCTCCCCGCGCGCGCTGTCCGCGAAGCTGGGCCGCGAACTGCGCTCCACGGCCCAGGTCCACCCGGATCCAGCCCGCTGGGCATTTTTTTCTGGGTGTTTTATTCTTTTCCTATTTACCAGAAAACTTGCTGCTAGGTTTAATTCGATTTAAAATATGAAAACATCAAATCTGCCCAAACCAAAAATCATGGAAGTACACTAGCATGTTTGTAACCATCTCCAAGTGGTAGATCCACTTTTGGGCAAATAGTTTTAGAGAATTAAAATGTGAGGCAGAAGTACTGGATTTTACCAAAACTTAAATAACTTTTTTTCTAAGAATGCCAAAAATGCAAACTCAACTGTTTTGGAAAGCCCTAAGTGTTACCTAGCAGTAGCACTTGATCTTGTTTGCAAATGAGCTTTGTTTCAAAAATGGCATCCATATTGGTAATGGACCAGAGAGCACTTCTAGGATTTTTGTGATTTTATTGGTGATGATTTTTGAGGTGAATCCAATTGTGTTGGCTTGTGTATGCTTAGGAGTACCTAATCCCAGATTTGTGTGATTTATTGAGCTGTAGATTTAATTGGTGAGCAAAACTAGATTTTATGCTTTTCTGATAATAATTATTTATAGTTTTATTTAGTTTTATAATATGTGTTAGTATTCTTTTTGTGATTTCTAGCATGTGTAGGTTTGATACTCTCTGATATGAGTGTGTTAGATCTTATAAACAGCATGTTAGAAAATTTTAGTGTTGCTTGTTTGTTAGGAAATATCTCTAGATGTTTTTCCTAGATTTTTCCTAGTTTTTAGAATTTTTGAGTATGAAATCATTTGTGTGACATGATTTTAGAATATGTTGTTGTATATCAGTAGCAAGTCATGTTGCTACTGGTTGGTTAGCATGTCACCATTGTTTGGACATTACTTAGTTTAGCAAGCATGTAGCTAGAATTATATTTAGAAATATTTGTGACTCACTAGCATGGATAGTTTTTTTATCTAGTTTGTGTTTAGGTGATTTTTATAAGTGACCAGAGGCTAGTTGACCTCTTTATGCCTTGGTTTGATAGTGGAACACCCACTGATTCCATTGCATATTGGTTGAAGAATAGGTTTCTCAACCCCAGGCATAGTTTTAATAGCCTTTTTTATCAACTATGTGTATCTAGTTGTTTTTCTCTTTTGAAAATTAGGAGATTGTTGTGTGATGATGTTTGCTTGCTGTATGTCCTTATGCTTGTGATGTTTGTCTTTGTTTGGTTCTGATTGGAGGTTTATCTTTCCTCTTTGCGACGTTAGATAACGACGAGGAAGAGGTAACAGTTGCGGGATTTATTGGAGAAGGTCTGGATATCTTATATTGCCCAAGACCAGGGACAAACCAGGACCAAGGCAAGCCATCCCAATGCTTTCTATTATAATTATCATTATACGTCATGCATGTTTTACTTCTGAAGTTTTACAAAATTTGGACAAACAAAACTATTTTTGATATGGATATTACTACTAGTGTTATTATATAAATTATTATATTGCCATTAGTCACAACTTGGTGTTGCCAAGCCCATAGCCACCATATGGTATATTTACCACCACAAGATAGTAATCTTGAAGTCCCTAAGTGGACACCCTAACAAATGTGTTTTGGAAAAACAAAGGTTTTACGGAAAACCCCGGGAAAGGTGGGACCTTGTCCACGGGAGAATGGTGAAGAAGATTGCTTTTGGAAGTGTTTTCGAAAACGACACATAGACTAGTCTTGTCCGGACAGCCCTACAGTACAACCACATTACTCAAAATGGGCACGGGCTTAATGGAAGCTTGTTTGTGTTAGTGTGAGACTTTACCTCAATTGGCTAGAAGGGGTTAGAGTCCCCGGAACCGAATGCTGGATATGGGCATACAAAGTGTGGACTACGAGTGCCACCGGGAAGCAACGGTGGGTCTCCTGTCATGGCGGTGTGATGTCTAGGGGCAACCGGATCGATACGGCTAGCTCACTCGGTGCCGGGGAGAACAAACCCACTGAAGAGGTAATCGCATACTAGCATCGGCATAGTGGAAGTTATGATTGGTTACCTGATGTTCGCATACTGTCACGAACAGTCCGTGGTGATCACGGCAGGTGTACCGGATGGTGTGGTGAAAGTGTACAAACTCTGCAGAGTCAAAACTATTCGAATAGCCGCGTCCGCGGTCATGGACAGCTGAATGGCAATGTCGTCTAGCATTGTGTCGATGTTTTCAAAATGAAGTTTTGGGAAAAGGAATTGTACCTGGGAGGTACTGGAAAGGTGAACTTTGTACCTGGGAGGTACGGATGATGGAAAACCGGAGGTTGTTTTACAAGAAGTTCTGCAAAGAAAATCTTTCTTCTCTTAAAACCTTCTTTGTCAAAATCTCTCGGGTATGCAATATCCACCAGAGAAACTATAATATTTTGAAGTATCTTTTTCAACAGAGATATAAAATTGTTAATCAACCATGATGAATTTTTCATCCATCATGGGTAGTGAACCCTAAGTACAGCCTACCTATTCCACCATATAAGCATACTTGCATTTTATAAGCTTCATTCGGGATGTCTTGCGAGTACGTAATTGTACTCATGGCTGTGTCCCTGGATATTCCAATGTCCAGATTCTCAACTAGAAGACCTACGTCGAGGATGAGGAGTATGCGGAAGATTGAGAGTTCGTCGACGTCTTTGCGAACTAGGCCGTCTTCCCAGTCAGCTGCCTGTAGGTAGTCAAGGCATGACTTGGGCTTTGCCACGTTTGTGTTTGAAGTTTTCCGCTGCTATATGTGTTTTCTGCCCTGCGTGGCGGTTGTTTAAGACTGGGTCATGTGACCAGATTTTGCGAAACGTGTATTCGTTATGTAATGAATGATGTATCTGCAATGCCAACTTAAGTATGTTGTTCACGACTGACTGATCATGGGATCGTGAATGTATGCATACTGGAGGTCTCAGACTGCCGGTCTGGGGTCCCCACAGGCTCGGTCGGCCGGTGGAGATGCGGTCGAGAGTGGAGAAGGGGCGGCCGCGGGTGGAGGCTGGGCAGCGGCGAGGTGGGATGCCGGAGCGGCAGGGGCGGAGGCTGGGCCAGCGACGGTGAAGCTGGTGCGGACGAGCGAGCGAAGTTGCTGCCGTCCTCGAAGCTCGGCCTGGAAGCTCGGCCTGCCGTCCTCGAAGCTCGGACGAGCACAACACGAAGCTCAACCTGCTGCGGACGAGCACGCGAGGTTGCTGCCGTCCTCGATGCGGACGAGCTCGAGGAGACGGCGGCGTAGCTGAGCGGGGCCGGGGAGAAGAAGAGCCGGGGCGGGGAGAAGCAGTCGCGGGACGGCGGGATTCGGCGGGGGAATGGAGAGATCCGGCCCTGGGCAACCGGGATCCGGCGGCGGTGGCGGTGGAAGCCGGCGGCGGCGGTGGTACGTGCGCGGGTGGGCTACGGGATGGGAGAGGAAGGAGAGGTTGGGGATGGGTGCGGGTCGGGACGGGGCAGAGAATTCTTTTTTCCCCGAGTCGTTCGGTTGACTGTGGACTCCAGCCTCCCGATGGCAATAGTCTGTAATTTCGCCCAAGGACATGTCTACGTAACGAAAACGCTTCGCTTCTTTCCTCAGAAGCTCGGGAAACTCCCCAGAAACGAGCTCGGCCCAGCTTCTCCCGTCCTTCACGTTTCCAGTTTTGCGGTGGAAATAAGCCCGGCAGAAACTGGATCCTTCTTTTGGGCTTCTGCTTCTCTGGACCCAGAAACCACCCAGAAACTGCAAAAGAAGTGGCCCCTAATCTGGTGGTGTGGTTAGTTGAGCGACTGTCTTTTTTTTTCCCTGTTAATTAGCTGCTAGAAATCGCAGTTTCCAGGGCCAACGGAGCCTCGACTCGTGCCCTTTTGTGTACCTCTCCACAACTCCATGCTTAGACTAGGTGTGCCCAGTGCCCGAGGCCTAGCTAGAAGAATCTGTCCTAGTGTCGTGTCACCTTTCGTCATGCGATAGTGATTTCAGAATACCAAGCGCTCGATGCTAAACTGCAATGTACACGGCCGCTCCGATTGGGCCTTGCATTGGGCCTACGTAGAGAAAGGCCTGGTTCCGTGTCGCGCGGCCGGACGATGGCACTTACCTGTTGGGCTCGATAATCAGGGCATTTTTGGTTAATTGATGTTTCATCATTTGTGTGATGACGTAGATTATCAATTTAAGCATAACAAAAGAAACAAAGGCCAATGGGCTCGTTAAAGCCCAAGATCTTTGTGTTATAATTAGCTAACACTAAAAGTGGTACCAAGTGTGCAAATCGTGTAACCAACAAGCGTTGCTACCTCCGGTTCAACTATGGTTAGAGAATCCGGTTTTGCTATTGTTAGCTAAATAATCTGCAAACCCTGTTTCGTTCCCTATCAATGTTTTTTTTGGAGAAACGATCTTGTGAATAACTGAAGGGTAAATTTCTCCGACAATGTAGCCTATTTTTTGTTCTGTCTTGCGTTGCATGATATGGAGTTGATTAACGTTGAGCCGTATGAGTAATAGACGACTGACAAAAAAGTCAAGTTACAGGGATAGTGTAATGTCTTGTATATTTGCGCTAGTCTGTCCTATTGCTCCAACTAGTGCAACAAGCGCCTCTACGATATATCTGGCACATTTAATAGATACGTGCATTGATAAACACGTATGTCAAACTTATTAAATTTTGACCAAGTTTATGGAGTAAAGAACCATCATTAATGACACTAAATAAGTATCATTAGATTAGTCTTGAAATGAAGTTTTAAAATATGCCGATTTGATGTCATATATGTTGCTATTTTTTCTATAAAGTTTGTCAAATTGTTTACTTAATACAAAGGTGGAAATACACTTATCCTTAGACGGAGGAGTATTTTCTTCTTTCAACGGAATAAAAACACACCACGTGTTTTATGAATGCCCAGTGGCTCGGGTGGCGGGGTGTGCAATGTTTTGTACTTTCAACATCACTCCTCCTAGTAGAATTTCTTTTAATTTGGGTTCTTAGTTGATAAGTTTTTTCGTTCTCTTTTTTTTTTCAACAACAATAGTCACTACTACATGTCCAGTTTTCAGCCACGGGTTCGGTCCGTGGTAGAAAGTCAATTTTTCGTCGTAAACGCCTTGTTACGACGGATCTGCTAATCGTGCCCGAAGCCGCGTCGCATATGATTTTGGTTCCGCGGCTGACATGTGGTCCCATTCGTGACTATTTCAATACACGTGCGGAAAAGAGATTGTCTTGCCCTGACATGTGGGTCCGTCTGCAACATCTTTTGGACCGGTGTGAGAAAAGTGTGGTCCAGTTTTGACAGCGAGGTGTCGGACAGAAATGTACCTGAACACGGACCCCAAACTTGGTGGGCTCCATGCATGTTGGCTGTCGAGGCCTACTGGCTTGTGACAGTTTGCGTCCGAGCTCGTGCAGAGGCCCTGTGCGAAACATTAAATTGGGGCCCTATCTAACACGAAAAAAATGAAATAATGGACAATTCTAATGTATATGACATAATGTTTTACATAAAATTGGATATACTGAAAATCATACATATTCAACGTCTAGTTGCATAATGTTTATTTGAACCTCATCATTTTTTAGTGTTCTTTGAAATGAAAATTTTAATGATATCCTCATAATCAATCTTCTCCAACACTTCTCTCAAATGCTATTGTGGCCAAATCATTGGGTCTTTGTTGTGTCATTGTAGTACGCATATAGGACTTCAATAATTGCAATTTAGAAAAGCTTTGTTACACCGATGCAACAGTCACTGGAATGGTCAACAAAACTCTATATGCAATACTTGCATTGGGAAAACAATCATGGCGCTCTATAAACTTCAGAATTTCAACAGGCCAGAGACTTTCTTTTGGCATGAAATTTTAAAGAAACTTCAACTCAACAAACAGATCATTTGCATCAATACCAGATCGGCGAATCGAAGATCGATTTTTCTCTCTCGCTCTTCGGTTCGTACTGGAGCCGGACGCTGACGGCATGGGAATTACGAGCGGCGAGCCTCTTCAGTTTCCTTCGCTGTGAACGATGGCTGCCTGGCTTCTCTGATCAATCGAACCCACGATGGCACGATCGAAGCCCAAGCGAACGCAAGTATCGGCGCGGCGCCACACAAGGATGCGGCCTAGCGAGCAGAATCAGCCCAATTCAACTTTTCCTTCAGATTTCGACCTGATAAGGATACACATTTATATAGGCCTATATCAAAATTTTGGGCCCCCAAAATTGTGGGCCCTGTGCGGCCGCACAGGTTGCAATCCCATGGGGCCGAGCCTGAGCTCGTGGTGTTCGGCTCACCAAGTAGCCTGTGACGGAAGGCCCTAGAGATCGGTGACGTTTAGTGCCCTTTCGTCTTATTTTTTCGTAGCCGGGCGGGTCTCGCATGGATCCGTGACGGGGAATACCGAAGGCGTAAAAACAAGTCGCGATCAACCACAGACACGTCATCCATGGCGAGGAATCCGTTGTAAATCAACAGAAAGTTGAATCTTTCATGCAGGTGTTATTCTCTTGTACCAACGGAGAGCGCCTAGGTAATCATTCCAAAATATTCACACCATCATAAGCAAATTGAGCCGGTCGCCGATAAGTTGGAGTGGCTTATCATTTTGTTTATGTCCTGGCCTAGGACACACATGTTGCTTAGTTTTATTAGGGATTGACAACGGAGAAGCTGAGTGTAGTTTAGGGGGGCCACCGCCCCCCTCCCCACCCAGCTCACCGCATAAGGTGAGAGGATCGGAAACTCAGATCTATCCCGACAGATAGAAAGATGCGCGCGTCAAGGCGAGAGGATCGGAGCTCGCCATACCTGAAGAGGGTCGGAGCTCAGTATGCTCGCCGCCAGGTACCACTTGCAACTGCCAGGAGACATTTCGTCACACTCATCCAGGGTGTAGATACCACATTACCTGCAGCAAGAATTTAAGTTAAGTTTGTCAGATCAGTTTAATGGTATTGGAATCGGCCATCCACTGAATTGGTTTGCATAGAATATTTGAACGATTAAAATAACTTTATAAGGGCCTAAACATGGCAATAGAAAAAAAATTTATTCACAATAGTACCGAAAAAATGCCTCACATATTTGGATAAGTGGAAGCTTAAAACAGCAGCAATAGTATATACGTAGACAGGTTCATCTATTTCAAAAGATCAACTTCAGTTCTACCAATGCATCGAGATGCAAGCTTTGCGTTTTCTCGGAAAAAGAAATACAAATACAATTTTTAAATTCATGCGCATAAATTGGCAGCATGAAGCGAAGAAACCTGAAGAAAAAAGTGTGTATTTTCAGTTACTATTGAAATTGCACCAACAATGCTAGTACGTAAGTTCGCAAAATCGGAAAAGTCTCAGATTTTTAAAAATTGTCAACAAATATAAAATAAACCATGAATTTGAAACAATGGTCATGAACCATTTCCGAAAAATGTTGGTCAATTTAAAATGTCTTCAATTTAAATAATTCATAATTTGTAAATGCTTCAGGAATTAAAAAAATGTTCACGAATTTTCTTTAGAAATTGTGGATTTGAAACCTGTTCATGAATTTAAAACTGTTCACGAATTTAAAGTTTTCACAAATAACTGAAACTTTGCGTGAATTAAGGAAAGCCAGCACCGGATGGAATGGACGAGCATCTCCAGGCCAGAACGCACACCAAGCCCACGGCCACTCTGCACGCGAGAACGGCCCGTGCCAGCTTCCAAGACACCATATCGATCCTACAAAGGTTAGGAGAAAATGATATCTACTCCCTCCGTTTTTTAATATACTATACTATGTTTTAGGTGTTGCACATGTTGTCTAGATACATACTAAAATGAGTGAACATGCACACTAACACATGTCTACATACATTTGTGTACATGTGCATGTAGACAAATGCTAAAACATCTTATATTAAAAAACGGAGGGAGTAGTTAGAAATGCTAATGCGACCAAAATCAGTCATGTCCACCTAGAAATTGAAAAGCAAAGGTACTGTAGTAGCTGAACAAACGCAAGTGAAGCAGAACAAAGGCTAATTGGAGACCGATCCTGAAGATGTACCCTTCACTTCTTGAAGTGTCGTTATCAAAATCATAAAAAGAGCTTAATCGTTGAAGTATATTCTTTGGTTCAGCCTTTTATCTTTGGTGCTATGCAATTGCATCGCAAGACCAAGTTTCTGTAGGGCTTGTTCCAGGATAAATTGTTTGCTTATGAAAACCGGCAAAAGCATCTCTCTGTTTCTCAAACACAAACCAAAATGCACCCAAATCATCCAAATCCGCAGCCGCGCGAACCCTAGACCAGGGATGTAACTGCAGCGGTTCATTGGAGAGGATTGGACTTGGCTTTGATGGGACAGGGGCGAGAGAGTAGAACGGTGGAGTTCATTACCGTTATCAGGGAGGATTTAGATGCCGGCGGCGATGGTATAGAGGGAAAGGCGGCGACCCAGTCAATGACGGCGGGATTAACTCGGAGAAGATGCAGGGGAGACCGATTCAAGCGCGGCGACAACAATCTACGTCAGGGGGACAAGAAGGTTTGAGACGAGGGCAACTTCTGCAGCGAACCGACCTTCGCATCGCTGCTGCCTACGCGTCCAACATGCGAAGCTGTTCTTTGCACGCAGGCGCAGGGGACGAAGCTGGCGAGCATGGCGAGCTGAGTGTGTCGTCGGGAACGGGTTTATATAACCGGGACGGAGACAAAGGGCGCATTTGGTAGCCTGCAGAAATTAATCGAGCTGGAGAGGGGGAGATATGGGCTGGAAACTCAAATCTTTCTAAGGAGGATCTCGGAAACTCAAATATGTCTAAGGACGGGAACAGAAGAAGAAATCGAGCGGAGAGGGGGAGATGTGGGCTGGAAACTCAAATCTATCTTGGAAATTCAAATTTGTATAAGGACGGGAAAAGAAGAAGAAATCAAAAGAAATCGAGCCGGAGAGGGGGAGATATGGGCTGGAAACTCACATCTGAGTGTAGTTTAGGGGGGGCCACTGCCCCCTCCCCACCCAGCTCACCGCTCAAGGCGGGAGGATCGGAAACTCAGATCTATCCCGACGGATAGAAAGACGCGCGCGTCAAGGCGAGAGGATCGGAGCTCGCCATACCTGAGGAGGATCGGAGCGGAATGCGAGCAAAAGTAGAACAAGGAGGCAGAAAGATCTAGGCTAGAAGGGGCAGGCCAAACCTTGCTTCTTGTTCACCGGCTAGAAGATCTGCTGTGGAAGTGTGGATCAACGGCTCCGGGGATTTACTCGTTTCTTGTTCTCGATCTGCTAAGAACATAATGCGGATTAGGAGGAAAGAAGAACAAAGTGCCCTGGACGAGAAAAGAAGCAAGATCTAGGCTAGAAGGAGCCGGCCTAACCTTGCTTTTATGATCTGCTGTGGAAGTGTGGATCACCAGCTCCGGGGTCTACGCGTGACCTCGCAAGGATGAGTGAGCCCGTGATATATACTCCTAGGTCTAAGCGTGAGCCCAGGCTGAGTTTTTTTTTGGCCTTTTAGCCTTTTCGGTTTTTTTTTCGGGTGACATAGCTTTCCCTATGTTTTTTCACCTGTATACTGTAACTTTTTCTCCTACTGATCAATAAATTTAGCAGTCCAAACTGATAACTTTCCAAAAAGGTCTAAGCGTGAGCCTTGTCCGTAACCTCACAAGGAGGAATGGATATATAACCCCAATTATCCGTAAGACTAACCCGTAAGAAAAGTGCTCCTAAGTGTAGCATTACTCAGGATGAGATCCTTTTGATAAAAGCTCGCACTGGTTCCTCAGAAAAAAAATGAATGGGAAGAAACCAGCAGTGCGGGGTTATTCGAGAAGATGGGAGAGCCATGGCGCCGCTCACCTCCTCGCATCGATGGATCCTAGAGTGATGCTATACATGCACTCTTCACTTTACGTCGCTTCATGCATGCAATCCCTCGTTTAGAAAAAAAAGGGAATTCTCTGTCAATGTGGTCACACACGTAGTTCCATCGCAGTATATTATATATAATAAATAAAGTCAAATTGTTGGTAGAATAAAGAGTAACTTGCTCGTCATGTAAACAAACCCACTAAACTGCCGGTCCCACATGTCATAATCACCTCCCCTAAACCACCAATCCCCAAACCCCACGCCCACGGAACCGCAACACAGCCAAACCACCTCTCACTCCTCTCCTCCCTCCCCCTCCCCCATCGCCGGGTGGCGGCGGCGACCCCGATGGGCGCCACCGCCTCCGTCCTCTCCCTCCCCATATCCGCCTCCTTCCCGCCCACCGCCACCGCCATCGCGGGCGCCGCCGGCTGCTTCGCGCTCGGCTACCTCCTCGCCCTCGCCCGCCTCCCCCTGC
Organism: Poa pratensis; assembly: GCA_947311845.1. Classification (NCBI taxonomy): domain Eukaryota; kingdom Viridiplantae; phylum Streptophyta; class Magnoliopsida; order Poales; family Poaceae; genus Poa; species Poa pratensis. Next base: position 56,738,779 of record CAMZMU010000051.1, on the reverse strand, counting down.
ACGCCGCCGCCCCCGTTTCCGGGGACGAAGATTCCGAGGACGACGACTCGGAAGAAGATGATGACGAAAACTCCGGCCGCGGCAGGGCGGCCAAGCGGGCGCCCGCGCGGAAGCGGGCCGGGCTCCGGCTGCTGTTCTGGTCCAGGAACGTGGTCACCAAGTCCGACTCGGCCAGGGAGGCCGAGAGGGCGCAGGCCCAGGCCGCCCCCGCCCCTCTGGAGATCGAGAATCTCGCCAAGATAATAGAAGATTTCAAAATGGTACTGCAGTTGGGGTGAAGAGCTCCTCTGGCTCTGTTTGACTCGGTTTGTTAGTGTTCTGATGTGGGTTTAGAGAACGGGAGATTGATTCCGATGATTTTGTTTGGGTGGTGTAGGTGCTGGTGGTGAGAAATGATCTGAAGATGGGAAAGGGGAAAATCGCCGCCCAATGCAGGTAACATGTTTTCAGTCATCAGGATTGTTACCTACTCCCTCCGTTCACAAAAGGATGTCTCAATCTTTTCTAGATTTGTATGTATGTAGACATACTTTAGTGTGTAGATACATCCAAATTTAGATAAAGTTGAGACATCCTTTTATGAACGGAGGGAGTATATGAACTGAAATGATGACTCAATGCTGATTATTCATTCACATAGAGAATTGAATTCATGAAATAGTGAGTATTGTGTGGTTAAAAAAAGTTGACCTCTAGTTAATGTTGAAACGAGTATGTTCATCATGGCGAGTCGCATTAGGAGATATTCCGTATGTTGTAACTGTTTGAGAATCTGGATTGTTGTTAGCTCGTATTATGATGTATTTTTACAAGCTTCATATGAGCCGAACAAGGATTATTACTTAGATAACTTTGAATATCTATTCATACATGCGGCTGTATGGAATTAGAATAGAGTTCAATTGCACGGACGAATTGGTCATGCCAATGCCATGTTACCCCAGCCTATTATGTTTCTTCCTGCTAGTTTTCTATGAACAAGTGTCTGCTAATGACAGGCGTCATGTCATGTCCTTCTTAGATCTATTTGGTTAGAGAGTGGAAGACTATTTGGTCCAGTGTAATGCCCAAACCAGATGGATGCCTCACCTAATTTCAAATTGGTGATTTTATATTGTTTTGAAAAGGGTAGTATTCCATAACACTTACACCAGCTAGCTTCATCCAGGACAAGCTTTCTCATCATCCGTATTTGGTTCTCATAAAACTGAGGCAAAATTTATTATGGCTGCATAAATGCTTATTGTGGTAGAACTTCTGCATTGTCCAAATGTTTCTCTTTGTTCTCATGTCAACCAGCCAATATATCTTCAATGGAATTTCTTGGCCAGACAGCAAGGGGAAACTTAGTTACCTAGCCAAATGCGTTATACACTCCTGTGATGGTAGAACTAGAAGCAGACAACCTAACTGGCTAACACAAGGTGGTTAGGTCGTCGATTGAACTCAGCAAGATTATTCAACAACTTTGAAACAATGATAGGCATGCTGTAGAAACCGTATTAGGTTCATCACAATGTTACATCTATTTTGACGGAGAAACATGTGGAACATTTCAATTACGAAGTCATGGTTATGTGTGCCTCTGAGTGCTTAAATTGTCGTGTCAAAAGTGGATCAGCTATCATGTTCTTGTTATCTTTTTCTAAGGGAGCAGTGGGCTAATTATGTTATTATTATTTTTTTTGCTGGAATTATTTCAGCCATGCTACACTGGGCTTGTTTAAAAAACTCCAACAGAGAGCACCAAAGTCATTACGAAGGTATGTTAAATCACCAATAGTCACTTTGATGGTGTTTTTGATTTAATGCATCATAAAATGTCCTACATGTCAGAGATAATTAAAAGCAAATCAAAATTCCTTTATTTAACAGTTTTCATATTTACAGGTGGGAGAGGTGTGGGCAAGTTAAGGTGGTCGTGAAAGTAGAAAGCGAGGAAGATATGCTTGTTTTACAGGTAAATATTCTGCATTGTATCGTGCTGGCTAGTTAATCTTGAAACTACTTTGGGCATATCATCGGAGAGTAGCACAAAAAAAGTGCATTTACGGAAACAACCATTAAGACTTTCTCTACCAATGAAATTACAATTAGGAATAAAAATGGCGATTTTGTAGAAGAATATCTTGTTCCAGAACAGCTCCAGTAATCTCATTCAGTCATTCCTGTCCCATCTTTAGAAATGAATCATTTTATACTTACTTGACCTTATATCCTCTATTTTCCCCTATTTTACCCCTTACTGCAGTTACAAACAAAAGGAAAGCAAGCTATAATTTTCCTAAAACATTCTTATTATTTGGCATAATTTCCTTATTGTGTCGCTTAATGCTTCCTTATGCATCACATTTGAATTCACTTCTGTGGTGCAGGGTAGAGCAAAATCTATGAATCTGCCAACTCACATTACCATTGATGCTGGAAGAACACAGATTGCACCAAGTGAGTTCTTGTAATCTTCATTTGTACAATTGTCTCTATCCAGTTTAGTTCTGTCTGCTTATGTTTTGGATTGATTTTCTTGTCTTGCAATTCTGCAGATTCAAGAACAGTCATGGCTATTCTTGGTAAATTACATGCATGCATTTCATACCGTACCATGTTTTTCAGCACTTGTGGACTTCTAGGGAACTGACATTCCTTTGCTGATTCTACTGTTTCATTTGAGCAGGGCCGGCTGACATGGTTGACGATGTCACTGGTGGTCTGAAGCTCTTGTAACAGCACCTCAGCATTCTCAAACTCGGGAGTTTGAAGAGCAATGCTGGAACTTTGCAATCTGCGGCAGTTCTCCACTTCCACTGATCTCCTGCTGAAGAATGAACCTTGGCTTCATTGCTTAACTTGATATCGTTTCTCCAGGATTTGTTTGGAAGGAGGTTGCATCCACTTTTTACTTGTATTGTTATGTATCAACTCGTGTTTTGAAATCTGATTTCAGTAAATCCAATGGATCTGTAGAATATAGATATGAAAAAGTTAAATGAAGCATTCCGGTTCAATCAACAATCTGAACAATAATGGTACACTGATTTGGCCACAGTTTACTAATTTGCGGGCTCACTATAAGGTTGGCTGGGTATTTTTCCTGTCTTTTGCTGGAAATATATGCCAGCCTATCCGACTGCTTCGCCCATGCCTCCCCCAATAATTCTCTTTTTGTGCAGAGCAAATTTTGTGCTTGTTTTATTGTTTCCTCATTTCTTAGTTCATATTTAGTGTCATGCTTAGCTCCTTTTGCAAGATTAGTTATTGCCTGTAACCACGAAACCATGTATGCTCTCATGGGTGATGATGGTAAAATACTTCATTGAATGATACAGCAGGAATACGAGGACACGATGGTGTCTGTCAATACATCATCCTGTAGTACAAGGATATAATGGTGGTGTCAATACATAATCATGTATGTATAATTGTAGTACATGTGTGATGAGCAACTCTAAGCCGCTTTGATGAATGGAGACGCATCTAATCGTGAATCCTTTGATACGGTGAAACTGTATCAGCTGCTCTGCAGCCTGCTGTTCTTCTCAGTGAAGATCCTGTTGAGGATGGCCGCCAGCCTCACGCCTCCCTGCGCGATCCTCTTATGTACAACCGGCAACGCCTTGAAGAAGTAGTCATCTGCATTGAGTTTAGCCCAAGAAATTAAATATCATCATATATACTTCCCGCCGATGGATCTGCAGTTCTAATTTGGTAATTAGTCTACCATTACGTACCTCCCAAGGTGATGTCCTGCTCCACTCCCTCGTAGGCGTCGCACGCCAGCAGCGCGCTCTCCTTGGCGTACCTGCAGTTCAGTTTCAGTCGTCCCTCAGTCTCTGCAGATTAACTACGTTTGCTGATCCACTGGATCTATCTATGCAGATTAATTATCATGGTGATCTCCATTACGTTTCGGCGCAGGTCTTTGTTCGGAGGCGGCACGCCTCCCACTGCTTCTCCTCATCGGACCAAACGTCCTGCAACAGATCAACTCGATCAAAAAAACTATTCTCAAGGTGAAACTCATCTGAAGTTATTCATGCATGGAAGAGTTTGGCTTCAGGGAATGCAAGAGCAGGACAGTGCAGTGCAGCAGAGGTACTGGGTAGATTATTACGGTGATGTTGCGCTGGATGGCCTCGATCATGGTGCCCATGTCGTTGTCGTAGAAGTCCTTCATGGCCGTCTCGATGACGCTCACGTCCCATACGTGGTGCAGGTTGCCCTTCCTGGTGTACCAGTGGACGATGATGGTGTTGCCGCCGAGGTCGTCGGCGTGGCCGCAGTGCAGCGGCTGGTGCACGTCGCCGACGAAGTGGGACAGGAACATCAGGCTCTCCGTCGGGTCAACTGAGGCATATATCAGCATATGATGTGTAAGATGTTGTGTTCGTGCTCGATCAGTTTGGTTTAATTAAGAACCATGGCGCTCGACGCTGAAGTTGATCGAGGAGAGAAGCTTACGTACATGGGCTTGATGAGTCCTTGAGCGCGGCGGTGTAGTTGTTGATCGCTCCCACCACGCACCGGTCCTTCTCCCCCTTGGTGTCGTGGCAATCCCCTGTCCAGAAAAAAAAGCAGTCATCAGTAAGTAGCGTCACAGCACAAGAGTACAAGACAATACAACTCCTGTGATTCTGAATTTCTGACGCGGTTTGTGTTGGTTGGCCTTTCGCTTGCCCTCGCTTGTGAAACTCTAGGACTCATCGTGCATGCCATCAGCTCCGATTGTTATCTTATCGAACTCATAAGTACGTATAATTTTGGACGATAAAAGTATATTCCCGTTGAGATCCATCGAAGAAGGAAACTGCATGCCTTTTTCTCTGAAGCAGTTAGCTGTAACCGCTACTGACCAGACAGATGGAGGGGTTGCTTCAGTATCTGGTGGACGTACGTAGCGTGAGCTACCACGAGCGTGTTGAGACGAACCTCTAATTAATTAAGCACGGGTTCAAAGTCAAAGCACCTGTCAACGTCCGATCACGACATGCTGTTACTACTTAGTAGGTTAATACTACTCCTAGACTACATTATCTGAAGAAGTGCCGACTATGAAACACGACTAATTAAGTTCGCATGTGAGTGTTTTTGTGAGAGTAATTAAAAAATAAAGAAATTTGCCACTTCAATTAAAAAAGAGCTAAAATTGGATGCATCATGGAAGGTTGACATGGCATATGACAGCAAGCACGATAGGACGGCTATGCTTGAGAAGCAGGAGAGGAGCGCGATCGAGCACGTACTGGCGTAGCTGAACGCGCAGTCCCCGGGGGTGTCGGCGAAGTGCAGCGGGCTGGACCACTTGTACCGGAACCGCTGGCTGTCCGCCCACGAGCACGCCTCCGCGAGCTCGCCGTTCGCCCACGCCGGCAGCAGATCCTTCACCGCCGCCGCCGCCTCGTCCTTTAGGAAACCCTGCACAAGAAAAATTCCAGCCGGCCCGATCAGAAAACAGAGACTCCCTCTCTCGCGGGTGGCAGTGATGATGGTGTTTGTGCGGTGGGTTGCTTGCTTACATCGGCGATCTTGCAGGTCATGTAGTGTCCCTCCTTGCCCCAGGCCTCCGCTGCCGGAGCCCGCGCCGCCGCCGCGACTAGCACGACGACGTGAAGCAGCAGGAGCAACCCCATCCTAGCTTACTACCTCGAGCTTAACTGCTTCTCTCCGCCGTGTTTTTGGTTGTTGTTGTTGATGTGTTGCTGTCCTTGTTGTCTCATCTACCTTCTGCAGCACCGCTCCCCTATTTATACACCCGACGGCTAGCCAATGAGGCCATGGCCGCGTTTTGGCAGATTCCCTTTTCTGATCCGCGATGCCTTTTTGTCCCAACAATAGGAGGAGTTGGAAGTATGTGATGTGAGCCTCGTAGCTGGGTTGCTTGCGCCGTGTTAGCGTTTCCCTTGCTTGGAGCCGTGCTCTGAAAATAGGTCGCGGCGTGGTTCACATGTCAGCACGGAACAAACTTTGGTATTTGTCCGCTCCCGTTGCAATCGCCAAATTAAGGAGGGCTCAGCTAGCTGCTCACTGCTGTTCATGCCTACTCCCATACTGCTCCGGTTTCTGAATTCAGATTCGTACGTGTACTTGCGTGCAAGATCCATACAGTTTCAGAGTTAATTCCGATCTTTTTTTTGCGAGAAGAGTTTACTAATTCCGGCTTGGTACTTCCTCAACAACAAGCAACGACCGGATAAAGCATCTAAGGAAGCATATGTCGTTCGCTGCTCGTCCTAAGCAATCATCGGGTAAGGTCTTCAAAACAAACGCATGATCTGCATGCCAGTGGTTAATTCATGTTATGGGTCGGGAGAACATGGCAGTCTCGTGGTCAGGTCGGAGCTGATGGCTGTTTTGCACGTTCTACGGCCAGTTGAAACGTTAATTATGCCTGTAAATAGATAGACATGTCAACTAGCAGGGTCTAGATCGAGAAAATGGGGCGCAGACGGACATATATATATATATATATATATATATATATATAGGGCAGGACTAAACAGGAACCTACCCTAAGAGATTCCTATTTAACTTAAACAGGAACTATTCCTGGTTTGGAGCACTACCCGACCCGCGACCCGCAGCGAGCACTGACCCGACCTCCTAAAAAAACTACCACACCCACGCACAACTCGACCCGATCCCCACCCACTCCATCTGCTACCCACCTCCCACCCCGATCCAAACCACCACCACCGGCCGCCCGCTCTCCTCCCCCGCCGGCGGCCGCGGCGCCACCTCTCCTCCCCCACCGGCGGCCGGAGCGCCCCTAGCTCCTTCCCCGCCTTCTACCCAGCCGGAGGCCACCGCGCGCCGCCTCTAGGCTGCACCGGTGCCGCCCATGGCGGAGCCCGCCGGCTCTGCATCGAGCTCGGCCGAAGCTCCCTGGTGCCATGCCGCCGGCTCCTGCGATGCGCCGGCGGGCTACGGTGCCTCCATCCCCATCTCCTCTGTCGCGCCGCATGGGCACCGAGCCGTCGTCCCCCACCTCCTGTGCGCGGGCGGGCCACCGCGCCTCCTCTCCCAGCTCCTGCACGCGCCGGCGACGGGGTGGGTTCCCAGCGCGCACCAGCCCCACCCATGGCCGGCTCCCCGGCGAGGACCGCCCCTGCCGCCGTCTGCGTCTGAACCTCCCCAACGGCACCCGCCCCTGCTCCGGCGCTCGCCGCCGGGAAGGCCCTCTCCCTCCACCGAGCGCCACCGGTACGACCTCCTCCCTCCACCGCTCGCCGTCGGGTCGGACTCCTCCCTCCACCACGCGCCGCCCGGGCGGCCTCCTCCCTCAACCACGCGCCGCCAGGGCGCCCTGCGTCACGCGCGGATCCCACCTCGCGCCTCCACGGCGAACTTCCGGCCTCGCGCGCCTCCAGTAGCGGTGGATTCCGCGTCCGGTGTGGCGGTTGCCGCCGGCTGCCGCCTGCCCCTTTCCTCCACCGGTGCTCTCCCATGATGCGGAGGCAGCAGAGCTCGCCGGGTGCGCGCATCCGCCTGTATTGCCGCTTGCCCGCCTGGTAACTAGGCGCTTGCGCTCTCGCCTGTCCTCTCTGTTGTTAGCTTTTCTGAAGTGCAGTTTCTCGAGGCTCTGAACCACTCTCGCTCGTCATGTGAACTTTTTTTTTCTATATGATCTTGATGCGAACTACTGCCCGTGATGTAAACTGTCGATATTGGGCTGTTTGAACTGCTCTGCTCGCTGGAGAACTGAGGAAGCGCCGTAGTTCGGGTGAACTTTGTTCGCAAAAAAAGTTCACTTCGGTCATGAAAAAGGTTCACCTGGTTCAAAAAAAAAAGGTTCATGTGCAGTTGTGAAAAAAAGTTCACCTCGTTTCGAAAATTGTTCAGGAAAAAAGTTCAATTCATCTTCCGTCTAAAGGTTCACATGTCATGCGCGAGAAGGTTCACATATCATTGCCGAGACAGTTCACAAAGTTTCACTTCATTCCAAAAAAAAGTTCACTTCGGTCATAAAAAAAGGTTCACTTGGTTCAGAAAAAAAGTTCGTTCAGAAAAAAGTTCACGTGCAGTTCAAAAAAAAGTTCACTTCGTTTAGAAAAAAGTTTCAGAAAAAAAAAGTTCACTTCGATCAGGAAAAAAGTTCACTTCGCTCAGGAAAAAAAGTTCACTTCGTTTAGAAAAAAGTTTAGGAAAAAAATTTCAGAAAGAAAGTTCACTCCGTTCAGGAAAAAGGTTCACTTCGTTCAGAAAAAATTTATGTGCCGTTTAAAAAAAAGTTCACCTCATTCAAAAAAAAAGTTCAGGAAAAAAGTTCAGTTCATGTTTCGTCTGAAGGTTCACATGACATACGCGAGAAGGTTCACCTAGCACTCGCGTGAAAAGTTCAGAAAGTTCCTGTTTAGCTTAAACAGGAATAGGTTCCTTTTTAGCTGAGTTATATATATATATATATATATATATATATATATATATATATATATATATGGGAAATAGTGGGATGCCATGGTGGGTAGCTGCGCACGTCCATCCAACCGTAGGATTGTATATAGGGAGCACACGGTCATACCAGAATCACTTCCAAAGCAAACGTTTTGAGAAAACGGCGTCTAAACGAGAGCACGCCGGATCATCGAGCGAGAGCACACATTCTGCACCACTGCCGTTGCTGTTTTCGTCCATATGGCGGGAGAGAAATCATGCAAACCGTGGGAGGGGAGAAATCATGGAGAGGCAATGCATGCATGCATGCATGCATGGTGCAAGAAAACACGTAGCACAAGAATGCATGCATGGGACGCGGATTCAGGTTTGCATGCATCAAACTACACGTTTGCTCCCCATCTCCGCCGTCACAAAACACTTCTCCCCCCTCACCTGATTTTGAACATCGAGCAAAGAGGCAAAGCCCGTCCATGGCCATGGTCGCCTGAGCGCTTGCTCGCCCCGCAGATCCTGCTCGACCGCGCAGTAGATCATCTTGGTCAACCATTATCGCCGACCAGAAGTAAGCAGAAGTAAGGTAAACCATCGCCGGCCAGAAGTAAGTTCAACCTCACGGTCTCCATCGATTCTGTAGCAGTTGCGCTGCAACTTCAGGAGACTACCCAACGACACTTATGGTGCCCCGTCGCCACCGGGCCCATGCTCTCTACCGCAACCAGCCACGACGATAGAGCACACAGCATCGGGGAGAAGTCATCGTTGACTACTGCTCGGCTGTTTTTTGCGAGTAGAACGAGATGGAGTTCAGCATCATCAACGAGCCAGCTTCACCCAAAGCTAGCTAACAAGATGCTAAAAAAATGGGAGTCGTCACATGCGTGCGACGTCGCATCTCAAAAGCAGCCGTAAAAGACGAGACAGCACACAAACAGGTGTGAGGGACATGAGCCATGCGGGAATCTGCTGCGTCAGGTGTTTACTGCAATGTCAGGTGTTTTCTTTTTAATTGTACCCGTATTTAGCTAACCACTACTTTCTACTGTACATTACTACTTTACTCGGATCACAACGTCATAAATATGGTTGTTAAGCTTCTTTTTTACAACACGCTCTGCTGTCCTGACTGTTTCTCAATAAAATATTTACCACAAACATATATGGCGTTAGCACCACCACACGCGTTCTCTGCCCGCAGGTACATAGTGCCACTACACGCGTTTTTCATGGCTGCATGATTTACGCGTAGGAAGGAAAAATAACGTAGTGCATGCGAAATTCACAACGACGCGGCGATATGCCGTTCTGGTTTTCGCTCCACATGCTATACGTTTGCATCATCGACGAGCAGATGCTAACGCATGGCCACACGGACAGTACCGACCGTCACGCGTGCAGACGGCTGTTTCACTGCCAGGTCTTATCAAAGGAGTTCGAATGGACGATATCCAACGGTAGCCAGCCTATGCGTAGCTACCCTCCTGGGTAGAAAATCCACGTTGATATATATATATATGCATGCATGGGGCGGCCGGCGCGCGCAGAAGCGTTTGGTTTGTGATCTGCGTGTCCATCATTGCGAATCGATCTGCGGCAAAATGGACACAATTGACCTCCTAACGAAAGAATAACACAAAATGAACTCCGAACGAAACTATTTCACGCCTCTAACCCTTTCGATGACTTTATTATAAAATGTACCCTTATATATGCACATGAACTGTTCAGTCCAGCCGGTCATCATCATGTGTGCGTAGTCGGGTTGATCCTTGGTTCGAGTCCCGCTTCTCACATTTTTTCGTTTTACTTTTAGTATTTTTTTCTCTGCCCGAGTCACGTACTGTACATCGGTTGTTCCTGGGCTGCAACAGGATTTTTTTTTCTCTTCTCTTTTTCTCACGTAAATGTATTGTACTGATCTGCAATTCCAATCGGTACTAGCCTTTTTTTATGTTTCTTTTCCACTTCAAACTGTACAGAAGGAAGCCCACAAAATCCGGAACAAATCAATTCCGAGATCTACTCTTTCCTTTTGTGTTTCCTTCCTTTTTATTCCGATCGGAAATCAAGCAGTCTTTCCTTATTTTTTCAATCCGAAATCTCCTCTTTCCTTAGTTTCCTCCTTACACAACACGTGATGCCCCTTTTCTTTTTCTTTTTGCAAATTAGTGAGCTTTATTAATTAACGGGATTACAATCCTTTGAAAGGATGCTGGCAAGAAATGGACGCGTGAAATTAATCCACAAGCACCTCCTTCTGTCCGGGCTAGCTCTGTGAGCGCACGCATGAGCTGCCTCATTGGCATGTCTGCTCACATAAACAAGAGCAAAACTAGTAAAGAACCCGCTCAGCTCTCTCACCTCCAGACAGATACTACTAATGATCGATCTGCCTGGTACTGGAGTAGGAAACCAAAAAAAAATCCTGTTGCAGCCCAGGACCAACCGATGTACAGTACGTGACTCGGGCAGAGTCTGAACAAACAATCTTATTGCATTACGCCGGGACCTACAGTTCAAGCCCCTCACATTCCATACAAGTACTCTAAGATCAACAGCCATAGGAAACAGCGGTTGGAAACGCCACAGCTAGTCCAGGGCAGACTAGGCGCCAGCAGGCTCCACCTCGGAGGGCAGGGCGGAGGCGGCGAAGCCATCTTGTGCCGGATCGTCGAGTGGCAGGCCGTCAGGGGTGAAGAGGCAGGCGATGGCTTGAAGATGCTGCGGCGCCATCGTGTTCTTGTAGAGGCCGACGTATTCATCCTGGGCTTGAGGGGAGATCACCTCCTCCCTGCGAGTGAGTCCCATCTTCTTGATCAACACCGCCTGCGCCTTGGTGACTGGGTGCTGGTGAGTGCTGTCGTCCTGTTTGCGGAGTCGATCGCTCCTGCGTGGGGTGAAATCAGCAGGGAGCTGCTTGTTCTTCCTTTTGGTTGGAGCAGAGACGGAAGGCCGCGGGCCGAGGAGTGATTTGGGCGGTGAGCTGCCCAGGCCTAACAGCAGGGTGGCAGCAGCGGAGGCTGGGCCAAAAAGAATGGCGTCGTGGGCCCCAGCGTCCTCCTCCTGGGCCTGATCATCAAGGCCTCCCTCCGTGGCTTCATGCATGTTGTCCTTGTTCATGGGCTGGGCCGCCAAATTGCCCGCGGCCCCATCTTGGCCTGCTAGCTGAAGATCTTCTGGGCCCCCATTGTCGGCCACGGGGGTAGGAGAGGCCCGCGCCCGGTCCACCGCTAGGCTTGCAGTCAGCGCTGACTCAGTCAGCGGCCTGTTGTCAGCCGGCAGGTCAGCGAGCCGTTGGGCGGCGTTGGAGGGCGCCCCGACTGTTGGCCCCTGTATCCGAGGTGGGGCGCTGCGGGCCGCCGGCGAGCGGCGCAGGAGGACCGGCGATGGCGGCTGCGGCGGGGAGGCCACCGTCGAGGAGAAGAGCGGGACGCGCGGGCTGTGCGGCGAGCGGAGGATCGCGGCTCTACCCATCTCCAGCACCGGGGTCGAGAGCAGAGCCGAGTAGCCGACCGCCGTCGAGGGGCACGAACGCGGAGAGCCAGCAGGGCCGACGAGGGAGCCGCCGCAGCTGCCACGAGGAGTGCGCGGAGAACGAAGAGCAGCCAACCTTCCGATCCCCGATGCCGGAGTCAAGCACCGAGCTGCAGAGCCCACAACCGTTGGAGGGCAAGTTGGTGGCGAGCCGGTCCCATTGGACGGGGAGTTGCCGTCGTGAGGTGGGGTGCCGGAGCCGCGCGGGGAAGCCGGAGACGTGGCCAGGGTTACAGGGGGATGGATTCCCCCCGCTGGAGCAAGGAGGCCGCCCAGAAGTTTGCGGCCCCAGCCGCCCGCCGTTGCCACAGTTGTTGCCGTGGACGCAGCTACGATCGCGGAAACGTTAGGGCCGGCCTTTGACGGCTTCCTCTTTTTGCCCGCGGATGACACACGTGGTGGGATTATCATCGCCTGGAAGAGTGTTGAGCTGGAGGTTAATATTTACCATCAAGGGGAATTTTCCATCTCCGCTAATGTGTGATCGTTGGCTGACAACAAGAGATGGATTGTTACTTCTGTTTATGGTCCACAACTGCGAGCTGAAAAGCTGCGCTTCCTGGAGGAGCTGACCCAAATTGGTACCTCGGTGCAACTACCTTGGATTGTGAATGGTGATTTCAATATGGTTTGCCACTCAGAGGACAGGAGCAATGGAAGGATCAATAGGAATTTGGTCAACAGGTTCAGGCACACTCTGAATACACTTTGTTTGCAAGAGATGCCTCTCATCGGCAGGCGGTTCACTTGGAGCAATGGCCAGCAGGAGGCTCTGCAAGCTCGGCTTGATCGCGTCTTCTTCTCTCCGTCCTGGGAAGACATTCACCCCATCAGTGATCTGCTTCCGCTCAGCTCCAGTATCTCTGATCACACACCGCTGCTGCTCTCTTGCACATCTGCACGCCCGCGATGCTTCAGGTTCAGATTTGAGCAATTCTGGACAAAGCTGCCTGGATTCCAAGACACGGTAAAAGAAGCCTGGACACAGGAGGTAGCCGCACAAGATCCCGTCTTCACCTTCGACGCCAAGCTTCGTAACACGGCTAAGGCGCTGCGGCAATGGGGTCAGCGCAAACAGAGCGCCGACACTCTTCTTTTTCAGGTGGCGAACGAGGTGATCCTCCGGCTCGACGGCGCCATGGAAACCAGGCAACTCTCTGCTGATGAGCGACGCTTGCGCTCGTTCCTCAAGGGCAAATGTCTCGCCCTCGCTTCCCTCGAGCGTGTTCGACTGCGGCAAAGAGCAAGGGTTCGTGACCTGCAAGAGGGTGACGCCAACACGAAGTACTTCCACATGAAGGCCAACGCGCGGCGGCGCAAAGACCTAATCCCTGCTCTTCGCTCCGGGGACAGGGTGGCCACGGGCGCAGATGACAAGCTCGACCTGGCGTTCGAGTACTTCTCCGGCATCATGGGTTCAGCCCCGAGCCGCGAGCAGGTTCTGAACCTGGACAGAATCAGCCTCGCGGGCGTCTCGGCGACTGAAGCTGCTGCACTCGAGGCCCCCTTCACTCGCGAGGAAGTTCGCAAGGTGATCATGGATATGCCCTCCGACCGCGCTCCGGGGCCGGATGGTTTCTCGGGCATCTTCTTCAAGCTGTGTTGGGATATCATCGCCGATGATCTTCTGCTCGCGCTGCAGCACCTCCACCGAGGCCATTGTCAAAGCTTGGGCTGCATGAACTCGTCCATCATGGTGTTGCTGCCAAAGAATGAGAACCCGCTAGACATCAAGGATTACAGGCCAATCAGTCTTGTGCACGGTTTCTCCAAGATTTTCACGAAGCTCCTCGCAGCTAGGCTTGCCCCTGCTCCCGAAGCTGATCTCCCATGCACAAAGCGCATTTGTGGCCAGCCGTAGCATCCACGAGAATTTCAATCTGGTTCGGAACACTGCCAGGTTTTTGCACCAGAAGAAGTCAGCCGCAGCCCTCCTCAAGATTGACATCTCGAAGGCCTTCGATTCGCTTTCTTGGGAATTCCTTCTGGAGGTGTTGCGCCGTCGGGGATTTGGGTCCAAATGGCGATATTGGATCTGCTGTCTGTTGTCATCCGCGTCAACGTCCATCTGCATCAACGGCGACCGCAGCGACTCCTTCCGCCTTGCCCGTGGCGTCCGCCAAGGTGACCCTCTGTTACCTGCCCTGTTCATCCTCGCCATGGACGCCTTGCAAGCAATGTTACAGTGGGCGGTGGATCGCGGCCTCCTGTCTGACCTCAAGCTCGACCCGAGGGTACCAAGAGCTTCGATTTACGCCGACGACGCGGTGGTCTTCTTCCGCCCCTACCAGACAGATTGCGAGGTGATCCTCTTGATTCTGAAGCTCTTCGCGGCGGCATCAGGTCTGAAGATTAATCTGAATAAAAGCACCATCACCTGCATCCGGTGTGACGCCGAGACGGCGACGGCAGTGACAAACCTCTTCCAGTGCCAACCCTGTGAGTTCCCAATTCGCTACCTCGGCTTCCTCTCACCATCGGGAAGCTGCGACGGGCGGATATCTGGACTATCATCGACAACTTCTGCCGGGCTGGATCCCCAAGCTACTCAACCCTGGGGGACGGCTCTCCCTCACCCGATCGGTGCTCATGGCGCTGCCCTTGCACTTCCTGGCGGTGCTGCAGCTGTCGACCTGGGCACTCAAGATCATCTACCGCCGCTGCCGTGCCTTCGTCTGGCGTGGCGAAGAGGAAATCAATGGTGGGCACTGTCTCCTACCCTGGTCATGGGTGTGCATGTCGACTGAGTATGGCGGGCTCGGCGTCCTTAACCTCCACTTCTTCGGCTGCTGATTACCCCCAAGAGCAAGGGATCACCGTAGCACCTCTCAATGTGGAAGTAAGGTATCGATCCGCAGGAGCAAGAAGGAAAAGTTATCTATTCCCTACAACTAAAGTGTCACAAGTTTTAGTTGATTATGCACTAAACAAGTTTGGAGAACAAGGTGGTTGATGGATGGAAGTAACCAAGCAAGAATATAAAAGTGTCCCAATCCTCTTCAATGCAAGAGGACAAGACAAATGGTAGCAAGCAAAAGCTCTCAAAGAGAGAGAAAGCCCAATCCTCTATGCAGCAAGAGGACAAGCTCAAGTGTGAGTTTCTTATAGGAACAATGGACATGGGTTCACTTAATCCTCTCTCCCTCATCTACTGTGATTATCATGTTATAGATAAAGTACACACAATTGTCATGTTTTAATGGTAGCTTTTATAACGGCTATATGTCCTAAAACACATAGTTGAAAGAGGTACTCATTTGTGTTGCTAGGTCACCCTCGTAAGGCTAGCGTGGTTGCTCTCACTCCCCCATCATACTCATTCTTTTTACCCCCAGATAAAGGATGTTGGGCGGTACTGTGTCACTCAATACCTATGCCGTGTCACATCGGCCATCCCGTACCCACATACATCATACTTCTTTAAGAACAATATTCAACCAAAGTATGACAAGTCATAAAAGATCCAACACAACGGTAAATGCATAACAAATCATCTCATACCACAATATTCACCACAAAGGTATTACATAGATGACCGTAATCATGTTTAGCAGCTCATACGGTACTAATTAGTGAAGCTCAAGAGAGAGGAGAGATACATAAGTTACCACCACAAACCCAAGTCCAGGGGGTGGACTACTCCCCCTTCATCATGGTGATGATGGTGGAGAAGTTCTTGCTGTAGATGTTGATGATGAACACGCCGGAGGGGGGTGGAGCCCTCCGGAGGTGACTCCGGCGGCGTTTCCCCCCTCCGATCTTCTCCGGCGGCAGCCTTCTGACTCTCTGTTTCGTGGTTCTGTGTTTCTCCGCCGCCTCCTTCCAGAGAACGTCGGGGGACCTTTTTTATAGGCGTTTTTAGATCAAGACGGAGTCGGTGGAGCAAAGATCAATGGCAACGGAGCCTCGAGGGCCAGATGGGTGGGTCCCACGTGGCCTGGTACTGTGGCGGCGTGGGCCCCCTCTTTTGGCCTTCGGGCCTCCGTTTGATCGCTTCCTTCGCCCACAGGTCTTCTTCCTTCCAAAAAATGACGCCCCTAAATTTGCAGGTGATTTGGACGACGTTTGGGTCCCTGAAACATTAAAATACAAAACTAGGGTTTTCTGCCTGTGTAGGGTTAATTCCATAAAAATAGGAAATCATTAAGATATTTTCAAAATCATGATAAAACATTGATATAACCCTTATATGATGCAAATATGATTGGAATATGAGTGAATAAAGTGCAAAGTTCATGTATGCATTTTACATGCATCAGCTGCGCATTGCGTTTTCGATGGCCGTGGCTACGATGGGCCGACAGCCCGCGACCTTGGTGCCTGGTGCCCCAACCTGACGACGCCGATGCCGTGGCCCTCAGCAAGACGGCCACCTTCGTCAAGCTGGGCGACGACAAGCGGGCACGCTTTTGGACGGATGCCTGGCTGCCCTCCAAACAGTCCATCTTCGACGCCTACCCCATCCTCGCGACGTTCGTCCGTAACTCCGGCGTATCGGTGGCGGAGGGTTTGAGGATTCACAGATGGGTCAGAGACATAAAAGGAGGGATCTCTACACCGGCGATCGTACAATACCTAAGCCTATGGGATTTGCTCCTTACGGTTCAGCTTCAGCCAGCCGTGGAAGACAGATTGATCTGGCGCTTTTCTACAGATGTCAACTACTCCACCAAGTCTGCCTACGGTCTGTTCTTCGCCGCCAACATCAAATTTCCCTGTGCAGGAGCAATCTGGAAATCGAAGGCGCCGGCGCGCTGCAAATTCTTCATGTGGCTTGCTGTCCACCAACGATGCTTGACTGCAGATAATCTACAGAAGCGTGGCTGGCCCCACAGCGACTCCTGCCAGCTCTGCGGTTCGGCCCCTGAAACTTGTACGCACCTGTTCGTGCACTGCTCGTTCAGCTCGAGGGTGTGGCGGATGATCAGGTCTTGGACAAACGCCGACTTCCCCACTCCAAGCCCGGCGTTCGCGAGTACTGAAGATTGGTGGCTGCAAGTCAGGAAGCGTGTGCCCAAGCACTTGAGGCGCGACTTCGATACGGTGGTTATCCTTGTGCACTGGAAGTTGTGGAAGGAGAGAAACATCAGGATCTTCAAGCACAAAAGTCAACAAGAGGAGATGATCTTTGACGGCATTCGAGAGGAAATTGCTCTCTGGCGCTCTGCCGGTCGGGTCTCCGCAATCTGACTCACCGTGGTTGTAGGCGTCGAGTTGGGTTTTTGCTGGCCAGGCCTGTCTGGCTCAGCTCTTGCTACCTGTACCTGTTCGTTGGCACACACTTTGGTTTTTTCGTTTTACTTTTAGTATTTCTTTTTCTCTGCCAGAAATAAGAGGTGTTTGGTTAACTGCATGCACTTCGCATGCATTTTGACAACCAGGAGTAGTATAGTTCACATAATTCGCAAAAAGAGAGACAGAGAGAATACTACTAGTTCACATTATAAAACATGCTTGACTTCATTTTAGCGGTTGCTAACCCATCTTCAACGAGTCCTGTCTTCGCGTCTTCGACCAGCTTCATGAACGGCGAAGGTGAGGAACTTACCATAATAGGCTTTGTATAGCTCATCATCAGTACATCCTGCTCGTCCTCATCGAGGAGGGACCAAGCAACGGTTATCTCCAATTCGCACTCGCCAAGGACACATGATTTTTGGCTTATGTTGTTGCGTTCAGGCGTGAAGACAACACAGTCACTGATGTCACCTGATTGGGGGAAGGTCTGTACGAGAATTTCCAGCCTTCCTTTCAGTTTTACAGCAACAACTTGCCTTGACAGATCCAGATAACCGTCTTTGTCCACGGTCGCTGTTCCATCCTGCCGATCAAGCAGAACAACATGCTTAGATGTGCGCTCAGCTTCGCCTTTAACATCCTCTTCAGGCAATTTCCATAAAAAGCCATCCTCTGCAGGCAGTGAGGAGCAAACAACTTGGACGCCATTTTCAGAAGGTAATGAGCCCTCTATAACACGGACACTGATGATGGTGGCTTGGATCGATTCCATAATATGCTCACAGAATAAGTCTATTCTGCAAAAGTAGCCATGGATGGTACACGTAAAAATAAATAATCATCATCATCACCACCACCATTACAACGGAAGGATTCAGTTATCAATGCTCTGTCTTCGGACTTCGTTGTCCCCTTTACTTTTAGTTGGATTTCAATATAAACGTCGTCCGCAGCCGTAATTGCACGAGATGGGCCAGTCAAGTGCAAAAAAGAATCCTGCAAGCATCACCGTTCGCCGTTGATTTGACTGGTCAACAATGAAGAAGGCATTAAGAGAAAAAAAAAGAACAGGAAAATACCCATGCATGTGTACCTGTTCGGTGAGGAATTGGCAGTCATCCCTAGTGCGAAGGAAGAGAAGGTTGCGACGATAGTCCACAGCATCTCTGGCAGCAACCACACCGTATACCTCCAATGGCCACTTGAAGCCTTCTAATTCTGAGACTTTGATGGAGAAGATCTGCATGGTCTTCAAGAGATCACAAAACAATGGGGCGTGGCCTGGCATGTAGTGTGTGAAGAGCATTGAGTATGTGTTAGAAGTCAAGCGTGGAACAGAAGACGGTAATGTACATGGTAAAAGAGGTACTAGCTAGATTTTAAAAAACTTGGCTACAGATTGTTTGCGTATCATATTTGAACCAAGAAACAAATTGTCAAACAGAATAAAATTAGCAACAACATCTATTCCCACAACTACCAAACGATGTTGAACCAACACGTAAGGAAGCGATATCAGAAACTAAAAAAATACAGAGGACAACAGTAGAAAAGCATGTAAAAAATATCCAATAATATTACATATCATGATTTAAAATTAGGAACTCTCAAAGCATGTGCATTAGTAATTCCATGTCATGTTCTAAACTTCTAATACTACTAGTAGAGAGAGAGAGAGAGAGAGAGAGAGAGAGAGAGAGAGAGAAGTAATATCCATGATCCATTCAAGAATAATCAATATGGTTATGCAGACTTACTTGAATCTTCAAAGCTGACGCAGTTGCTGCGCCTGCGAACTCGTTCCCAGTTGCTAATGTATCCAGCGAAAAGACTCTCCTCAGCCTGCGCCCCTTCCAGCCACCTATTCAGTATCTCCTTGTCTTTTTTTACCCGGTTCAATCTCTGCCCGAACTCTGGTACCCATTTACAGAGCCAATTAATATCTTGACAACAACTGTAATGTGGCGACATGGTGCGCCAAGTGCTTGTCAGTAAGCATGCATGTTGCTAGGAGTCTCGCTTCTGTTGAGTCTAGCTGACGCGTGCTGTCCCACATCTCGTCGAACAGCGAGGAGATCGAAGCTAGTTCGAAGCTACCCATAGGCGGCACCTCGGTCGATTTGGCTACCGAATTGAGTGGATCTCTCGGTGGAGATTGTCCGCCTGAACTTACCTTCTCTTGTGATGAATTGATGATAGTGGCTTGGATCGATCCTTTAATATGCAGCTTCTTGAACTTACCTTCGATTCCCCTACGTACCGTCGAACTCCACACTCCTACCAATCTTTCCCTTTGGTCTCTAACTCTCTATCGATTTCCCCATCCACACCGGGACTGCTTCTTTTTGGTTCAGGGGAAGGCAAGGATACCAGCTAGGGTTTTAAAGATACGGTGCAGACGGACGAGTGCTTATACATGCCTCTCACGCCTGCTCAGTAGATCGAGACGATCCGGCCCAGCGAGACGATCCACGGAAGACACCAGTTATAAAAAGAGCGGCGGCGGGTGGTGCTGCGGCAGCAGGGAGAAGAAAAGGCGGCAATGGAGGGTGGTGACGGCTCCGAGATGGCGACGAATCCCGTGGTCGATGAGCTGAATCATGCCGCGGATCTCTCGGTGGAGATTGTCCGCCTGATCCAGGCCCTGGAGAAGAAGATGGTTGAGAGCGAGTCTGCGGATCATAAGGATCTGCTAGAGTTGAAATCGGGCGCGCTGAAGTTCTGCGATAACATCCGCCACTTGACCGACAATTACGGACGCGAGATCCTCGCGATCGAGGGCAAGACTGGCAGCGACATGGAAACAGGAGAGGAGTCCACATCATTGAGCGGCCGCGAGTACTCTCTCGATAGCGAGGAGCCGCTCCATGGTGCCGCCGCCGCAATCGATTCCCAGGACAGGATCGTGGAAGAAACCGCGCACAGGTTGGCCGGCGTCATCATGTCGAAATACGACGGAGATGTAGGTGACATTGTTCGGATGCTCGAAGCAGAGAAGACCCGGAAGGAGGCGGAGGCGGCGCTGAGCTTCGGATTCCAACTGGAGTTATTCGGCCCACAGATCGAGGAGCTATGGCGTGAGCTGCGTCGAATCGTGAGCGTCTTCTCGCCGGACAACGAAGACGTGCGGAGGACCATAAGTATGTTTGCACGTGAGCCGTGCCTACATGGTATCGCCAAACTGCGCTGGGTCTCCGAGAAGCTCAGCATGCTCCAGCAAATGGATCCGGACATCAACTCCGCAGTGAGATCCACGATGATGAAGCTGAAATCGGAAGCCTACTTATCTTCCATCAAGGAAGTGGAGAGGAGCGGCGACGAAGAAGGAGTCGCGGGAGATGAGAAGAGATTCGCTGCCTACCGTCAATGTTGGGAACGTACATGGGGCAACGGCTACAGTTTTGAGGACCGGAGTAAGTAAACATGCACGCCTGCTAGCTATTTCACATTAATTCTGTTTTCCACATTTCTCAATCAAGCCATTCTTTCTTTAATAGTAGTATGTCAAGCATGTACTAGCTCATAATTCACTTGGCTGTGTGCAGCGTTATTGAGCCCCATGCAATTTACACATTGCAAACCAAGCCACGCCCCAGTTGACGATGTCGCCGGGAGCACCTTGCAGATCTACTCCATCAAAGTCTCACCAAAAGGAATCGCGTGGCCACTGAAGGTGTATGGGGTGGTCTCGGCCCGGGACTCGGTGGACCGTCAGCGCAACCCTCTTTTCCTTCGTACGAGGAATGACTGCCAAATTCTCACTGAAAAAGTATGTATGGTATTTATTTATTCTAATTCTTTTGTTTGATGCATTCATATATATATATAATTGATTATTAGTTAATGGCGAACAATGATGATGCTTGTAGGATCCTTATTTGGAATTGACGGCCCAGTTCGTGCCATTGTGTCGATGGATACTGTTTACATTGAAACCGAACTAAAACAGAAGGGCAGAACAAGATCTGAAGATGTAACATTAGCCAGCACATTCATCAACTCCCCCTACAAGGGTGACAATTCCTCTACTCCCTTATTGACAATTGCTTCTGCGCGGTAGAGTTAGGCTTTGAACAACTTGAGCAATCTGTTCAGGCCACTATCATGAGTGTGGTTGTTAAAACCAAACCAGGGTCATTGCCTTTTCCCTATGGCGGAAAAGTTTTGTGCTCTTCACTAAATCGCAATGGTAATGAAGAAGAATTTTCTGGGCTCCCACCTAGGCAAGTTGTGCTGCTTGATTCCATAGATGGAGAATTGGCCAGGAAAAGAGCAGGTCACCTTGATTTGTTAAGGCGCGTAGTTTCTGTGGAACTAGAAGGAAAGCTGCAATTCGAAATACAGACCTATGTACAACCAGACTCTGCTGAGGTTGATGCTAAGGTCCTCCTCTTCACACCCAAAAAGTGGAACATAAGTAAAGAAGCATGTTGCCTTGATGATGGCTCTGAGGTGGAGATAACTGTTGCTTGGTCCCTCCTTCCATCCAAGATGCTATCGTGAGGAATGTTGTGGCGCCCCGACCCGACTAATATACAGTGATGCTGCGTGTCACCGGTTAAGCGATACAAGCGGAGGTTACGGGTTTACCAATCCCCGGCCAAAACCTTTGGCAGGCGTTGCTGGGCACACCGCTCCCAACAACACAACACCCCGATTGATGCCTTAACACGGGCGCAACCCTCAAGGCATAATAGTAAGATCAAGACTTGTGGAACAACTGGCACATCACAGACTCTACGACACAAATCATATAGTTCAACTCTTATAATAGAGAAAGATAGCAAATGGCATCCAGAGGTCACAGACCCAACATTTCATCAAGCGGAAGCAAATTAAGCTGTTCTAAACAACAAGATCCAAATTATGGCCTAAGAGGCCTAAAGATAAACATTCCAGCGCCAGCTGTTCCGGGATGTCCCAAGCTGCCACCTGGGAACCCCAGACTACTCGTCGACGTCCACAAAGAACCCACCTTCGAGGTCGGTGAAGTCCTCCTCTGAAACAAAACAAACGACGTTGAGTTCGACGAACTCGCAAGATTATATATAGAGCTTTAGCTCGATGAGGCTTTCAAAGTTTTATGGCTCTTTTGCATAAAGCTGATTTTATTTGGGGAAACATAACTCAATGGCATCGACTATTCAGAGTATTTTCAAAAGAGGTAAGAAGTAAACTCTTTTCTTTTGATCATCTTCAGCAACCACCATCCATCACCACACCTGTCTACTAAGGCACCTCCCCGAATCACCCTCGAGGAAGTCAACCTTGCATCCTTGTTAGTACCTTTAGTACTCAGGTTTTAATCATTCCGTTCAAGTTATTCTATGGTCCCTGAATCCGGCACCAAGTTGTCCTTAACCGTGGACACGGCTTTTCGAAAAGATTTACCCTGCAGGGGTGTACAATGTTTACCACGCGTACCGTCCGGCCCATTGCCTGCGCATTAGCTCTCTTCCATGGAAAGCCGGCTGGGTGGGAGCGGCGTCGACTTCTCCCTCGTTAAGGACTTTCCAGGATCATCAGTGGCGGTAGGACTGCCAGGATCACATCACCCCGCCCCACGGCCACTCATTTTCCTAACACCACCATCCTCATCTCAGTTCATACCACCATCATCACGCACGCGCAAATGGAAGCCCGAACTAGAGGACCCTGGCTAGCCCCGCCCGAGCTATTTAGTCTATGAGGGTTCCTGCAATTGCATAGGCCTCACGCATGGGTGCACGCTCGGTCTTGGCTCGAAGGGGAGAACTCGCACTTAGGCGGCGAGAACGAGACAACCCACCACATTCCATGTGGCCTCTCATCCCCGCCTTTAAACATGTTATTTTATGTCACCACAACTTTCCACCATCATCCGAACATTCCACCACAGTTCCAACAATAACATATCCACCGGGCGACTAAGCATTTCACTAAGCAGGGCTAAGCATAAACATAGCGGATATAATTAACCCAGGCAACACAACAATCCTATGGATATTAGGAGGGGAACAGGTAATGGCATCGGAAAACATAATGCATCTAATAGGATACTCTAATCCAACCAAATTGACATTTGGAATCGCATGCAATATTATAGTGGGGAAAATATCTGCGGAAAACATAGGAGACATGCTCAGAGGGGGGGATTACGCTTGCCTTGTTCAACGGGCTGGTAATACGGGTCGTCAGGGTATTGTTGAGAAACCCCGACTGCTTGATCTATCGATGCATAAGAACACCGGAAAGAACACAATCAAATACCACACCATATAAAACAAGTGCAATGCACAAGCACATGATGATATGACATTTTGAATGCACCATGAAAACATTAAACATGACCAACAAGTTAAATGGGTCCCAATTATATTTATTGCACTAATTGAAATAATCCCCATATTTAAACTTAATGGAATTAGCCAAACTTGAAAAAGTACAGTACTGAAATATGATGCGAACATGCATGAGTTTGATGTTACTGGTTAGTTCATAATTTTATGAGCATTTTGACATATTAAACACATTTTTCTGATTAACCAATAAAAAGCTATTGCATTTTCAATATTCCAATTAAATCTGCCATTTTAGCAATTCATTTTAAACAACACTAAAACTAATTATCCAAGATGTGAAATACGGTGAAACATGAAGTATATTCCTTGCTGATCATTTTGGTGTATCAAACTTAATTTTTGGATCAATATCTCATAAGTTATTGATTTTCCAAAATCATTTCTTTTTCTGCTATTTTCCTTATTTCAATAAAACATCAATAAAACTAATTTATTTGGATGTGTGAGTTATATCAATAGACTCCATTTATTTTTCTGAACAATTTGATATCTTATTTGCAGTGTTTGGACAAGTATTCCAAAAGATATGGAATTTACAACTCTAATTTGTTGTTTGCCTCTTATTTCAATTTTCCAGAAAAATCCACCGAAACGTTTTCCACCCCGGGCTGGGCTAGCCACAGCCGCTGACAGATGGGACCCAGCGCCACGGTGGCGTCCACGCAAGCAAGCGCGGCCCACGGCGGGGTTTGACCACGGCGTTGCCAGGGCCGTGGCGAGCGACGGCGGTGACCGCGACGGCGGCGAGCACGGATCCCTCGCTAGGGAGCGCGCCAGGATGATCTACGGGACACAGCAGACGCGCATGGTTGCGGGCTACTTCCTGGCGGCGCCACAACCCAAATGGTCGCCGGCAAAAGCTCCGGCGACGAGCTACGGCGGAGAGGCGCTACGGTCTACGGCGGAGTCTACGGCTACGCGACGAACCAGAGCGCTAGAAAGGAAACGGAGTTGTCCAGAAGGACCGTGAGCTCACCCTCGACGCGTGGGTAGGCTTGGGTTGGACGGAGGTGGCCGGAGATGGTCGTGAGCTTGCTCGAGGCGCGGCGGCCGGAGCAGAGGAAGACGAGGCTGGTGACGGCGATTACGGGCTCCCCTCGGCGATTCCTTGAGCGGGGAAGGAGAGGAGGACGCGGCGGAGAGACTGGTGGGCTTCGATCTGTACGGGGTGCTCCCAATCGTCGGCGACGAGCTCGGCGGCGCGCGAAGCTAGGTCACGGCCATGGCCGCGAGGAAAGGGGAGAGGGAGGGCAGAGGAGCGAGGGAGCGGTGTCGAGCACGGAGCAGGGGGGGCCTGGCGGCTCATTTAAGCGCGACGAGGCGCGGGGAGGGGGGCCTGGCATCACCGTGTCGCCATGGCGGCTAGGCGGTGCGGCTCGGCCGCGGCGTGCGTCGCTACAGCGTGAAGGAGATGACGGTTTTGTGGAAACCCCCTCGCCTGCCCTTTTTTATTTACAAGTAAGCCCTTTTCTGTTTCTTTTTAAAACCAGTAGCATTTCCAGCATTTAATTTAGGCACTTAAACAATTTATAAAAATTTGGGAAAATTCAGGGTGCCTCCCAACATCATGCAGAAGCACCACAAAATAACCACGACGATGATGAGGATGATCTGCCGCCACCACCCTCGATGGCTGAGGTCTTGATGGCCATTGAGGAGAACCGTGGGCGCAATGAGCGCTTGCTTGAGCAGTTGGTGCAGCAGAATGCACTGAGGAATGGCTGCAACACTCTCACTGAGTTCCTGCGCTCGCAGCCACCCACCTTTGCTGATGCTAAGGAGCCCCTGGACGCTGATGACTGGCTTCGCGCTCTGGAGCGCCAGTTCGGCGCGCTGCATGTCCCAGTGGCCGAGCAAGTCAACTTCGCCACCTACCTCCTATAAAAATACAAGCGAGAGGAATAGATTGATTTGTGCCGTGCCCTTAGGCATCAGCGATAGCTCCTTTATATACAGCTCAAAGAGCTAGGTTACAAGTCGTTAAGATTACAACAACTCTGAGCTATCTATCTATCCACATATGGTTAGGCTATACCGATAGGATCGTATCTCAACTAACGTTGTTTAACAGCCCCTCTCGATCCAAGCGTGTACTAGCCAAATTCAACTCATACTTCAACCGATCAAACACTTCTCGACTAAGTGCTTTTGTAAAGATATCTGCTAGCTGATCTCGAGAGGAAACAAATTGAACTTTCAACGCTCCTGCTGAAACCTTCTCACGAACAAAATGGAAATCAATCTCCATATGTTTTGTTCGAGCGTGAAACACAGGATTTGCAGTCAGAAACGTTGCTCCAAGGTTGTCGCACCACAAAGTTGGAGCTTGTGACTGAAACACTCCTAGTTCTCTGAGAACCGACTGCAACCATGTCACTTCTGCAGTTCCGTTCGCTATTGCTTTGTACTCCGCCTCGGTACTGGATCTGCTGACAGTGGGTTGCTTCCGTGAGCTCCATGATACTAAGTTAGGCCCATAGAATACTGCATAACCACCGGTTGAACGTCGATCGTCTGGGCACCCTGCCCAATCTGCATCGGTGTATACACTAAGTTCCGTGGAGGAAGAACGCCGTATATTCAGTCCAAAGTTCACTGTCCCTTTAACATACCTCAGAATACGTTTCACCGCTGACCAATGCTCGGCTGTTGGTGTGGCTAGAAACTGACATACTCTGTTGACTGCAAATGAAATATCAGGTCGAGTGAGACATAGGTACTGTAAGGCACCAACTGTGCTTCTGTACTTAAATGCCATATCATCCGTCAGTGCTGTTCCAGACAGTTTGCTCAACCTCTCCGTAGCAGACATTGGTGTAGCTATATCTTTGCAGTTGTGCATGTTCACACGTTGAAGAAGATCGGCTGCATATTTTGCTTGTGTGAGTGTGATGCCATCATCTCGATCTGCCACCTCAACCCCAAGGAAGTATGATAGCTTTCCAAGATCTTTTATAGCAAATGAGTCACGGAGCTTCTTCAGTAGAACATTGACAGCTTTTTCACATGATCCAGCGATGATGATGTCGTCAACATAGATCAACATGTAGATGACCACCTGCTTGTCAATGAAGATGAACAGGGACGTGTCTGCCTTAGAAGGTACAAAACCCAAAGACTGAAGTTTCGAACTCAACATGGAATACCACGCTCTCGGCGCCTGCTTCAATCCATACAGTGACTTTTGGAGTCTGCAAACATGATTTGGGCGATTTGGATCCACATACCCGGGAGGCTGATACATATACACCTCCTCCTGAATATTGCCGTGGAGAAAAGCATTTTGGACATCCACCTGACGAAGAGTCCATCCCCGAGACACGGCGATAGAAAGAATGAGCCGAACCGTGGTTGGCTTAACAACTGGGGAGAACGTGTCGGTGTAGTCGATCCCAAGACGCTGAGTGAAGCCCTTGGCAACGAGGCGAGCTTTGTGTCGATCAATGGATCCATCAGGTTTTTGCTTCAGTTTGAAGACCCATTTGCACCCAACAATGTGATGACCAGAGGGAGGAGCAACAAGGCGCTAGGTGTCGTTGCGGCAGAGAGCAGCATATTCGTCATCCATGGCAGCTTTCCACGCAGGAACTGTGAGAGCATCAACATGCGAATGCGGTTCAGTCAGATGAGGTGCTGCCGCAAAGGCCTTCTTCTTCGGATCATAGCGAATAATGCCCTCAAAGAGACGAGCAGGCCGAACCACGTCGTTCTGAAGGCGTGTCCGTATTGTACGAACAGGTGGAGCTGCCGGAGAAGCACGCGGCGAGGGCGTAGTAGCAGCAGACGGCGAGGCGGCGGACGCGCGATCAGGTGTTGTGGAAGAAGCAGAAGGCGACTCATGATCCGCATCAGGTATCGGCCCATGGGCCGGGGTCGGTGGGGTGGGCGGTGGTGAACGACCCCCGAGCGCGCCAGCCTCAGCGTCATCAGCGGCAGGCCCATGATGGGCGTCATCGTGGCCCATCCCAACACGGCCGACTGGTGCTCCATGATCGACGTGCAGATGTGCACGCGCGGGATGCTCGACGTAGCGCAGATCCGGAGCTTGAGCTGCAACATCAGAGGAGGAAACCAAAACATCAGTAGCACGAGCCGTATCAGTACATACTAGTGGATCCATATCCGGTTCAGGAAGAAGGATGGCATCTTCGGTGAGTGGAGAGTTTGACACAGCACCGTGAGCAAAAGGATAGACATTTTCGTCAAAAACGACGTCCCTAGAGACGTAGATACGACCTGTAGTCTTGTCAAGACATCGGAAACCTAGATGATTGGGGCTGTACCCAAGAAACACACACATCCGAGAGCGAAAATCGAGCTTGCGGTTTTGATATGGGCGGAGGTTGGGCCAGCAGGCGCACCCAAACACTCGAAGCATGTGGTAATCGACGGCCTTTTTAAACAGTTTGGTTACTGGTGTGTCATTCTGAATCGTTCGGCTGGGCATACGATTTATCAAGTAGCATGCGGTAAGAACCGCATCATCCCAAAACCCAAGGGGGGCAGAAGATTGCGCTAAGAGAGCTAAGGCCGTTTCAACAAGATGTCGATGTTTTCGCTCAATGGCACCGTTTTGTTGATGTGTGTGTGGACAGGATATACGATGGGTTATCCCCGTGTCCTTGAAATAGTGGTGAAGTTTCTGGTATTCCCCGCCCCAGTCCGACTGGACAGAGATTATTTTGGTACCAAGTGTAAGCTCAACACGTTTTTGAAATTGATAAAAGACATGTTCGACATCAGATTTATGCTTCAACAAATAAACCCATGTGAATTTACTAAAATCATCCAAAAAGCTTACATAATAACTGAAACCGCCGGCCGATTTAACGGCAGGACCCCATACATCCGTATGGACAAGTTCTAAGGGAAAACGGGAAACTCGACTAGAAACTTCGTAAGGAAGTTGATGAACCTTGGCTTGCTGGCATGCATCACACACATGCGGCATAGGTTATTTATTCGGAGTAGACGCTAGTTTATTTTGTTGGAGGATGGCTTGAACGATAGAAGATGCAGGATGTCCAAGCCGGCGATGCCACAGTTCCTTGGATGGGGTGGTGTGATGAGCTTGCGGAAGACGAGCTTGTGGAAGATGTCGATGCAGGTGAAGTGGAGGAACTGGATACAGGCCATCGCGTGCTCTACCTTGCAGCAGAATTGCCCTCGTTGTGCGGTCCTTAACAAAAAAGTGTGACGGATGAATCTCAAGGAAACAATCATTATCATTTGTAAGCTTATGGGTAGACAACAGATTTTTGCTAATACCAGGAGCATGAAGGACATTAGATAGATGCAAAGGACGGCCGGAACCGGATAACAAAGATTCACCAATATGTAAGATAGGGATATGCGTACCGTTGGCAACCTGGATCTGTTCGTTGCCCTTGTAGCTCTCGTGGACATGGAGCCGTTCCATGTCGTTCGTCATGTGATCAGTCGCGCCTGAATCCATGATCCAGGGGTTGTAGCCGTCGTTGTAGTTGTAGTTGTCGTTGGAGCTGGTGAAGTTGGCCGAGCGATTCGCGGTCTCGGGCTGGATTGCGTGATTGAAACGCGAGTAACACCGGAGGGCGTCGTGTCCGTATATACCACATATCTGGCAGGTGGACTTGTTACCACCGCGTCCACGTCCTCCTCCCTGAGCGTTGCTACGCCCAGAGTTGTCACCACGGCCGCCTCCATAATTGCCGCCGTGGTTGCCGCCGTAGTGGTTGCCGCCGTAATAGCTTCCGTAGTTGCCGCGGCCTCCACCGTTGCCGCGGCCTCCATCACCACGTCCGCGACCGCCTCCTCCACGCTGGAAGCCTCCACCGTTGCCGCGGCCTCTTGACGCGTTGTTGGCGGAGTGCTGGAACTGAGCGCCGGATGTGCGATCGCCGGTGCGTGCCTCATAGGCAGTCATATGCCCGTACAGATCGCTTAGGGTGAAGTCATCGTTCCCAGCGATCACAGACATCGACGTGGTGAAGTTGTCGTGGTCGTCGCCGAGACCAGACAGTACATAGGAGACGATCTCGTCGTCACCGAGCGGGTTGCCGATCGTCGCCATCGTGTCGGCTATCTTCTTCATGTGGTGGAAGTAGTCGGACATTGACATGTCCCTTTTTTTCGGCCTCACCAGCGTGGTGCGAAGTTGCACGATCCGCGCTTTGGACCTGGATGCAAACATCCGATCCAGTGCCTCCCACACCTGTGCGGCCGTCTTGAGGAGCTAGACATGGCCAAGCACCGAAGGCGTGAGGGATCCGAGCAGGCCACTGAGCACCTGCTGATCCTGCTTGAACCAGATGGCGTACTCCGGGTTGTCCACCAGGTCCGAGCTCCCGGCTGCGGCAGGGACCTTCCTGGGTGGCGCCATCTTGGTTCCGTTGACGAAGCCGTACAGCTCATTGCCGTAGAGCGCAGGCAGAGCCTGGGCTTTCCAGAGGAGGAAATTCTCCTGGTCCAGCTTGATGGTGATGGCGGCACTCAACACGGCCGCGATGTTGACGTGGGACGGCGGAGACGAAGGAGTTGATGGAGCCATAGGTGGAAAGGAGTGTTGGCTCTGATACCATATAAAAATACAAGCGAGAGGAATAGATTGATTTGTGCCGTGCCCTTAGGCATCAGCGATAGCTCCTTTATATACAGCTCAAAGAGCTAGGTTACAAGTCGTTAAGATTACAACAACTCTGAGCTATCTATCTATCCACATATGGTTAGGCTATACCGATAGGATCGTATCTCAACTAACGTTGTTTAACACCTCCTGGCTGGTGCTGCTGGCTGTTGGTGGGAGAGTCATGTGGCGCTGTTCGCGCCAGGCCATGCTTTCACTTGGGCGGAGTTCCGCACCGCCTTCCGTGCAGAGTACATACCTCAGTCAATAATGGATTTGAAGAGGAGGGAGTTCCTGGATCTGCATCAGGGTAATATGGATCTTCGAGCTTATGGGTGCAAATTCAACCATCTCTCTCGTTACGCCCCACGGGACGTGACCAATGATGCTGACAAGCAAGAGTTGTTCCGCAAGGGGCTTGCGCCGAGGCTCCGCTATGAGTTGCTGCCCTTCAAGTTTCAGAACTACCAGGAGCTGTTCAACCAGGCTCTTACTCTTGAGCAAGGAAGGAAGGAATTTGAGTCTTCCAAGAGGCCAGCCCAAGGGGACCGCCAGAGTTCCTCGGGTTCTGAGAACAAGAAGCGCAGGGTTTTCGTTCCCTACAGCGCTGTGCCGCGTGCTCCATTCATGCCGAGGGCCGCGGGATACAGGCCACCACCGCCGCGCCCCACTACTTCGACACCTGGGGCGAACGGAAGTGGGTATCGCCCCCAGCTATCTATCCCACCTGGTAACACTTGCTTCAGCTGTGGCCAGACTGGTCACTACTCCAGGGAGTGCCCCCAGAAGGCACCTATCACGGGGACACCTGCACGAGCCCCTGCCACGCAAGGCTGGACCTACTGTGCGTGGTCGCCTGAACCACGTCTCTGCTGAACAAGCTGAGGAAGACACCGGCGTTCTTATGGGTGAGTTACGAATCAACGGCAATTCAGCTACAGTTTTGTTTGACTCTGGAGCATCGCATTCATTCATATCTATAGCTTTTGCAAAAGACCACACATACCGTTCGAGAAAATGAGCCATCCCTTGGTGATTGCCACTCCTGGCTCCAAATGGCAAACCGATGGGGTTACTCCTGAGGTCCAGATTAATATAGGTTCCTTGTCTTTCCTTATGCCTTGGTAGCCCTGAAGTCCAAAGGCATTGATGTCATACTGGGCATGAACTGGCTAACCAAATATCAGGCTAATCTCGACTGTGCCGCAAGACCATTACTGTGACCGCTCCTTCCGGTGACATTGTGAAGTATTGGCCTGCAAATCAACCTCCGTCCGCCGTCGTACCCAACTCACCTGAGATCCTCCTTTGCTTTATGGAAGGCGAATCTCCTCCTGAAATCCAGGACATACACGTGGTGTGTGACTTCCCGGATGTGTTCCCGGAAGAATTGCCTGGCATGCCTCCTGACCGAAGTGTGGAGTTTGTCATAGATCTACTTCCCGGTACCGCTCCAATTTCCAAGAAGCCCTACCGTATGCCGGTGGAAGAGTTGGCTCTGTTGAAGGAGCAAATTGATCAACTGTTAGCGAAGGATTTCATCCAGCCTAGCAGTTCACCTTGGGGTTGTCCGGTACTCTTTGTCAAGAAGAGGGATTCTACCGTGCCTCGTCTAGTCTCTGACTATAGACCGTTGAATGCGGTGACAATCAAGAACAAGTATCCTATTCCTCGCATCAATGATCTGTTGGATCAGTTAGCTGGTGCAACCGTATTCTCCAAGATGGATCTGAGGTCAGGATACCATCAGATAAAAATCAGAAAGGAGGATATTCCAAAGACGGCATTTGTTACTCGCTATGGCTCATATGAGTATACCGTCATGTCCTTTGGCTCACCAATGCTCCAGCTACTTTCATGAGGCTCATGAACTCCATCTTCATGGATTATCTTGACAAGTTTGTCGTCATTTACATTGATGACATCCTCATCTATTCCAAAACCAATGAAGAGCATGAGGAACATCTTCGTTTGGTTCTGACAAGACTTCGAGAACACCGCCTCTATGCCAAGTTCTCCAAGTGTGAGTTTTGGTTGGATAATCTTGTCTTCCTTGGTCATGTGATATCCGCTAATGGTGTGGCTGTCATTCCTGACAAGATTCAATCTATTCTGGATTGGAAAACTCCAATGTCAGTCAAGGACATCCGTAGTTTTCTCGGATTGGCGGGTTACTACCGCCGATTCATCGAAGGTTTCTCCAAGATAGCCAAGGCTCTGACTGACCTTCTCAAGAAGGATAAAAAGTTTGTATGGTCGGCCGAAGCTGAAGAGAGCTTCAAACACTGAAAGCCAAGCTCACCTCCGCTCCTGTGCTTGTCCTGCCGGACACAAGCAAGGATTTCGTCGTCTTCTGTGACGCCTCTCTACAAGGTTTGGGCTGTGTGCTAATGCAAGATGGCCATGTGGTGGCTATGCTCTCGCCAATTGAAGCCGCATGAGCACAACTACCCAACTCATGATCTAGAACTTGCCGCGGTGGTTATGCTTTGAAGCAATGGAGACCATACCTTTTGGTAACCGTTGCGAGATCTTCTCGGATCACAAGAGTCTGAAGTACCTTTCACCCAGCCGATTTAAATCTCAGGCAAAGGCGTTGGTTGGAGTTAATCACGGACTATAATGTGAGTCTGAACTATCAACCCGGCAAAGCAAACGTCGTGGCTGACGCGCTAAGTCGGAAGTCCTATTGCAACAATCTGATGATTGAAAATGCCCAACCTGCCCTCATGAAGAGTTCTCTCGTTTGAACTTAGAAATGTTCCCTCCGGCTATCTAGCAAATCTGGAGATCAAATCTACTCTTGTAGACCAGATTAAGGAAGCTCAAACCCGTGACAAGGGTATTCGAAAAATCAAGGAGAACATTGCTAGCGGGAAGGCCAAATGTTTTTCTGTCAATGAATCCGGAGTTGTTTATTTTGGTGACCGCTTGGTGGTGCCAAAGAAACGAAAATTGAGGGAGTTGATCCTCCAAGAAGCTCATGAATCTCCTCTCTCTATTCATCCCGGTAGTACCAAAATGTACCAAGACCTTCGACCACAATTCTGGTGGACTCGGATGAAACGGGAAATTGCCAAGTATGTTGCTGAATGCGACATGTCGACGGGTAAAGGCTGAACATCAAAGGCCTCCCGGCACTCTTCGCCCTATTGCAGTCCCTGAGTGGAAATGGGATGAAATTGGTATGGACTTCATCACTGGCCTGCCGAAGTCTCCAAAGGGAAACGATGCCATCTGGGTCATCATTGATCGCCTATCAAAAGTGGCTCACTTCCTCCCCGTTCGTGTTGACATTACAGCTGCCAAGTTGGCAGATCTGTATGCTTCTAGGATCGTCGTACTCCACGGCGTTCCCAAGAAGATAATCTCTGATCGTGGAAGTTTGTTCACCTCCAGGTTCTGGACTAGTTTCCAACAAGCCATGGGAACCCGTGTCAACTTTAGCACCGCTTTCCACCCTCAAACTGACGGTCAGACTGAAAGGGTGAACCAAGTTCTGGAAGACATGCTCAGGGCATGTGTAATCTCCTTTGGCAAAGATTGGGAGAAGTATATTCCCTTCGCGGAGTTCTCCTATAACAACAGCTATCAAGCCAGTCTGGGTATGGCCCCATTCGAGGTTCTGTATGGAAGAAAATGCCGAACTCCGCTGAATTGGTCCGAGACCGGAGAGAGGGCACTCTTTGGTCCGGATATTATCAATGAAGCTGAGGAGAAAGTTAGAATCATACGAGAGAATTTGAAGATTGCCCAGTCTAGGCAGAAGAGTTATTATGACAAGCATCATCAGGAGGTTCACTATGAAATTGGTGATAAAGCTTACCTCCGTGTCTCTCCCCTCCGAGGCGTTCGCCGCTTCGGAATTAAGGGAAAATTGGCCCCTCGCTACGTTGGCCCTTTCACTGTCCTGGCCAAGCGGGGAGATCTTTCTTATCAATTAGAGTTACCAGCTAACTTCCCCGATGTGCATGACGTGTTTCATGTATCCCAACTTCGCCGTTGTTTCAAGGATCCTATCCATGGAGTCAATCATGAGGAGCTGGATATCCAGGCAGACCTCACTTACCGCGAGCATCCTG
The DNA here is from genome assembly GCA_947311845.1 of Poa pratensis. Classification (NCBI taxonomy): domain Eukaryota; kingdom Viridiplantae; phylum Streptophyta; class Magnoliopsida; order Poales; family Poaceae; genus Poa; species Poa pratensis. Next base: position 56,704,592 of record CAMZMU010000051.1, on the reverse strand, counting down.
TCCGTATCCTGGATGAAGCAGAAAGGAAGACTCGAAACAAGACCACCAAGTTCCTCAAAATTCAGTGGTCTCATCATTCCAAGATGAAGCAACCTGGGAAAGGGAGTCTAGTCTTCGTGAGGAGTATCCCGACTTCCTTCCGCAACCTTAGAATCTCGGGACGAGATTCCTGTAAGGGGGTAGAATTGTATCAGCCCACTCTTGGTACTGTAAAATTTGAACCAAATTTTCACTTTTGCATCTGCATACATGCATCATGGCATCTGGCAAAATAAAAAGTTTTGCCACCCTTTTGTTCATAGGGTTTGTGTATGGCATTTTAGGTAAAACTAAAATGAATTTACTTTTGAATTTTTGAACCAGTGCAAAGTGTTAAATCTTTAACCCTTGGAACTTCCTTGACAAATATGATTTGCATTTGTATTTGGGTTTGCCAAAGCAAGCACATTTGGACTTGCAAGGATTGAATTTAATTTGTGACATTGCTCCCATTTGTTTTAATTTTGTTTTTCCTCACTTGATTTCAACTTGAGCAATAAAACAAATGATGCCATGATGCATGTATGCAGATGCAAAAGTGAAAATTTGGTTCAAATTTTACAGTACCAAGAGTGGGCTGTTACAAATGTGTACTTATGAAGTTATGAATGATATGGAAATTATTGTCAATCAGTTGTGTTATGCTTGACCATCGATAATGTTAAGGAAAATGTCTTGCATGTTATTTTTCTTGGCGGATTTATTTCTCAAAGTTATTTACACCCTGCACACCCAGGATGACTGTGATATTCCCAATCAAACAATTATCACCAAGACCTTTATGCACCGTACTAGCATCAAGGTTTTGGTTACCGGTAGAAAAAAATCCTGAGGATGGTCGGGATTTCCGGTTACTGGAAAATCCCGACAGGTTACCAGACGAATTTGACATATGAAATTCGAAAATTCAATTTTTTTGGTTCCCAGTTTAACCATTTACCGAAAGTTTTCGCTAAAATTCAAAATTTTGGGATATTTCGTCCGGTATGACCATTTCCCGAGTGTGCTCGGGATATCCGGTTACCGACCAGTAACCAAAACCATGACTAGCATGTATGACACAGCTACATCGCCAGCGTGCCTATACATCACCGCTGTTAATGTCAGCGAGAAGATGATGGAGCTCAGCAACGACATCTTGGTGCATGCAGCGTTCGGCGGCTAGTTCCCCAGCATTGTTCGGCGTGGTTGCTCACTCTGCTTTGCGGGTTCCGCCTCGTCTTCGATCATGGCTGACGCGGTATGGTAGCTGCATTGAAAGGATGGGGAACACAAATTTTACAAAGTAACAAAGGTGGTATATATATGTCCCTTGACATGAGATAAGAATATTCATTAGATAGGAGAATATATATAAGACCCACTGAACTAACTACATCGATTATCATCCATGCATGGATATAAATTCCATGGCAATGAACTGCAATAGTACAATACCATCTTTGCCTTCTCATCATTGCACATGAAGCACGACTCATGAGTGGAGTTTAAATTACGGTAACCGAAAAATTTAGGACCTAAAAAAATGCTGAAATTGTTTTGGGATTATTTTGATTAGAGATTTGTCAATTTTAGAATTAAATTTGTTTGAATTTGACTTCAGTCCAAAATTTTGAAGAAAATATATAGGTACAAACCAAATTTACTGAAATTTCATAAAAAATTTGAACCTTGAGGACGACCGTGACAAATTGATACAGAAGAAGATGATTAACATGCAAAGAACCATAGTTGTTGCTTTTGTCAAACACAGTTTCATTTTGACATAGCGATGCCATTTGTATCATCGACATGGTACAATGGCCACACCATTTCCGTTCTCAGCGGGGAAAAAAAGTCGAGCAATCCTCGAGATTAATCGATACACACATAATCAATCCATCTATTAGAACACTGAACCACGCTTTGATTATTAATATTAACAGAAAAACACCCATTTTTCGTCCGATTTGTTTCGCATCTGGAAGGTTCTTGAACTCAAACACATGAAAGGGGTTTTCTACTTCCTATGATTAAATAGAAAATTAAATAGATTTTAATGCAAACCTCCAATAAAAAGTGGTAAATAACAATTGAAACAATATATTAAACTTCAACAATACTAGATATGTTTTGAAAGTATCCATCTTCAACTTTGTTGTCGATTTCTTTTCACATATCTTATAATTATGTATGTTCATAATAACGTATGTTGTTCTTATCATCTGTTGTTTCAGTTATTGAGTAATAAAGTGTTCTTAGTCTATGATGTACGCTTTAACTCAACAAATTGGTTCATAACAACGAATGGTTCACGCGACAAGTAGTTCATAATAGCAAATGGTTCACGCAACAAAATAGTTCATACAAAAAATGGACACTAGTTTTGAAAAATGGACGCCAATACAAATTTCACAAATTTTCAAGTTTTGAAAATGTGTCACGTTCACCTCACCCAGATCCACGCATTTGTCATTTTGGCTCATCCTAAATTATAACGAATATTAAAATTGATTTTGTGCACAGTAGTTTATTTTATCATTATTTACATATAGTTCTTTTTATCGATTTTTGCAACTTTAAAATACCGATTTAGAACTTTTTCAGAGAAAGAAAAAAAACAAGCTCCCTCGAGCTCCGCCTCCAAAACGCACACACTCGGCGTCGCTCCTCGGTCCTGCATCTCCTAGGAACTTCTTCTGCTCCCCAGAAAAATGTTCCAGATCCAATTGGACCTCCCACCCGTGCATACCCATCGCGCGGCCTCGTCTCCGACTAGCCGGCTAGGCGGCATTCTCATCCCCATCGTTAGTTAGGCATCAGCAGGCGAGACATGGCCCATCCCCATCGCGATTTCGGCAGCGGCAGGCGACCGAGAAGCCCACTCTCGGCGGCGCGGCACGTCACTGTCTCCATTTGCGGAAACGCAGGAGGCGGCGGACAGCAGGTGTCTTTGGCCGCCGGCGACACCACGCGCGCGCTCGAATCGCAGGAAAAAAAAAGGTCCAGGAGCGCTGGGTGGGGGCAGAGACAGAGAGCGCGGTGAAGCCAGTGTAGGAAGACGTGAGGGTTGATGAGGCGCCCATCATCGTCTTGCTAGTTTGGCACGACGCGTCGAGGAAGCCCCGGGACCTGGAGATCCACTTGATCCCAAATATGAAGTAGACGCTGAGAGCCTGAGAGACATCGAGGAGCAGAGGATGCAGAGGGAAGCAAGGAAAGAGAGGTCGGCTGTGAGCACGCTGGTTAAGGATGCGAAGTCTGCCTTGTACCAAGGGGAAGACATTCTGGATCTCATAGATTATCACGAAATCGAGAAGAACATCAATCCATACGCATCTGGACAGGCAATCTGATAGACATCGTCTCTTCTTACCGAAACTGGCCCTGTGATATGATGTGATTGACTGGTTGTTGGCATCACAAGTTACCAGGTAACACTCTATCCACGTAACGGGTTCCAACTACTAGCACTCTGGAAGAAATGCATGTGCTGTGATCTTAGTGAAATGTTTGCTGTATACCCTTTGTTCTTCAAAATGAGTCTATTTTCTTGGGAAGGCGATGTTAAAAAGGAAACTAGTGGAATGTTTCCCCTCTTAACCCAACAGAGGCTTAAAGGTACAATCGATAAGAAAAAAATAGATACAATTTTGCTACCTCTGGGTCCGAGAAAGGTTTTGTTTTCGACATATTCCCTACGCACACACCTTTGTCTGTTAAGTTTTGTAAGCATAGAATTTTGGTTGCTGACCACTGATAATAATCGAAACCAGAAAATGACATCGCAAAGGATTCAATCTACTAAGTATTACGAAAATCACTATTTACTTTACAATATAACATTCCTATGGAATATCCCACTATAAATATTTGAAATTTGCAAATGTGCCCATGCCCATGCACACCCTCCTCTTGAACTAAAAGCATGTATTGGCAATTTTTATTGTCCTGTCCCCATTGTAATGAACAGAGTTGTGTTTCTCTGCTTCAAATTCTTTGGTGATCTCCAGCAAACTCGGAGAGAAAAATATCGTTTCATTTAAGTCGATGGAGATGTCACGATAAGCAAAGAATCGGATCAGGTGGTTTAGCGGTGTTAATTATTTTAATTATTTCATTTTTTATATAATCAGATCAATACTTATGTGTACATTGATGGTTATGTAGGTTTGATTGAACATCTATTCTAAATCAGGTGCAATACTCAATAGAGAGTTCTAGTTCAGTATGTACCTTGAATAATCATTTGAAACTTGCTTCTTGCAGGAAGATGACATCATAGAAGATACTTTTATTGATACATGGAACTTACAGAAAAACCCAGAAATCACCCATGTTGAACCAGCAAAGCAGTGGCACGGGAAATGTTATTGCCAACATAAACAGGAGAAGCATTACATCAAGTGTTACGTGGAGGGTTTTCGGTCATTAACGAGCGAAATATGATAATTCGTGTGGGGGTGGTGGTGTGGGGGGGGGGGGGGGGGGGGGGGGGGGGGGGGCAGATGATGATGCACAAGACACCAGTAGCCGGCAGCAGTGTTATTCTGTAATTTGCATTTATGGCAATGGAGGGTCTGGAAAGAATACCATGGCAGGGACCCGTTCCTCCTGCCCCAGGCTGCATGGCGGGTTCACCTGACAGTCCTCCGCACAGCCGAGTTCCCCTACCTGGACGTGTAGCTTCCCCTTTGCTGTGGTTGGTTGCTGACAGCTCCGAGCATCTCAGTGCCTTGCCGGTGAGCGATGGGCTGCCTAGAAAGACCTGGCGCCCGAATCCTCCAAGCGGATGCCACGGCCGACCACACCGACAGGAACACAGTTGTGCTTCAGTGAGTATCCGAAAAGGGATTCATGTTTGAATTTCAACAGATCATATGATATTATTTTTTTCTATGTGGAAGAAGCATAGTGCTGGAATTTATTCTGGCATGAATCCAAGCATCCCAACATTCTCATGGATGAGCAACTCGAAGGATCAAGGTAGCGGGATAACATGCAAGCATCCAAACTTTCCTCTGCTTGGATTTAGTAAGTACTCCTGGTTCTGATATGATAACATTCTAATGTATGTTGTGATTCTGCTTCTTGTTGAAAGTAGTATTTTTAGAAATTAATCCTGCACTATCTAGTTCTTGACCTTTTATAGCAACTTCAACAAGAGGTTCGGGTGCAAGTAAATGTCTTTGATGGACAACTGAGAACAGTTATCGACCCCAATTTTGGAGAATGGGATCTAAGAGAAGAGTCACTGTCATATTTGTAAGTGTTTCCCAAATAGGAAAAGGATGTGCATTGTCCACTAGCACACTGGGTTGAAACTTCATGAAATTGAAAGTTCATGTAAAACAGTCAATGAGAGTGAAGTCTCTGTTTCACATCAGCCTTTTGTTTTCTTATTATACGCTCCTTCTAGACTCGTTTTAGTTACTAGAAGACCGTTCCGAAAATCTTCCCAGCCAGACACGACAAGATACAAATCAATGCACATACGTGCTTTCGCTTTACCAGTCTTTTATTCAACTATTTGATAAAACAAATGAGTAACGTGGATTTTGTGGACAGTAAGACAAAGACTTGGAATGTTATTTTGCGAGTCCTCCGAGAAGTTTCAGCTATACATAGCTTGCTTAGCTCCCGATTGTTCCATTGCAGCACCACATTTCTCAAGAAGCACCAAGGCCTGGGAGTACTCAAACATACATACATGGAGGTTTTATTTTCTGCTGCTATGGGTGAGCTTGCCAGTAGATCCATATCTTTCCTCCTGGACAGATACCTGACGCAGAAGGCAGCGCCAACCGAGGAGGAGAGGCTGTGCAGCCTCCAACGACTGCTGTTGCGGCTTCAAGTCGTTGTCGAGGAGGCAGATGGCCGGCTCATCACAAACCAGGCCATGATGCATCAACTCAGCATACTGAAAAAGGTGATGTACAAGGGGTATTACACCCTTGACGTCTTCAGTTGCCGAGCCCATGGAGACTACATGACACAAGATCATGAGGTCAATAACTCCTTTGCCCCATCTGAGTTCAACCCTGCCAAGCGTATATGTTGCAGCAGTGGCAACAACGGACGTGCAGCCCAAGCTGAGCTGCTGGAGCAAGTTATTGGCAGCATAAGAGACGCCATTGAAGATGTGAGTGAGTTTGTCATGGTTCTATGCAGATGCCCACGTTTGCAGCGTCAACCATACAACATGTATCTGCTACTAGACACTTGCATGTTTGGACGCCAGATGGAGATGGAACATATCCTGAACTTCCTGTTGCAAGCTGAGAGGGCTCCCGGTGCCACCGAATATCCGGCTGTCCTGCCAATCATTGGTCCAGGGAAGGTTGGAAAGACCACCCTGATCGAGCACGCTTGCGATGATGAAAGAGTACGCAACCACTTCTCTCAGATTTTGTGTTTCAGTGGCAATGACCTTAAAGATTCAAGTTTGGAGACCCTAAGAGATGGAGGTAGAATCAAGCATCAAAACCATGGCATGGGCGGTGGACGGACATTGATCGTCATTCAGCTATTTCAGGATATCGACAGGTATGCTTGGAAAAGGTTGTATTCAGCTACAAGAATTCGCATCAGGAGTGGCAGTAAGATCATAATCGCAAGCCGATCCGACAAGATTGCAAGCTTTGGAACCACACAGCCCATCAGATTACAGTTCTTTACACAAGAAGCGTACTGGTACTTCTTCAAGGTGCGTACATTTGGGAGCACGAGGGTGGAGGACCACCCGAAGCTCGCAGCCATGGCCATGGACATGGCCAGGCTGATGAATAGGTGCTTCGTGGGTGCGGCCATCTTCAGTGGACTACTGAAAGCAAACTTTAGCCCCGATTCTGGAGCATGACCCTTGCAACCCTTAGGAATATCAAGCGGAAGAACATCTTACTGTATGGGAAACCTTCCGCTGATCCTTGGCAGATGGCGGAGCCGGTATATCTTACGAGAGCAAAGAAAACTTCTTCTGAATGCTTTATAATTTTAGCCGATTACCAGACATGTTCTGCTGACACTGAACCTGAAGGTCCCAAGATGATGAGCGTGCACGATCTTATCTTTGGAAGTGTTAGGCCTCAAGGAAACTTCAACGTCCATGCGTGGACATCTCACCTGCCGCCTCACTACAAGTACATGTTTCGCTGTGGGATACAAAGGCCATAATATATGGTCACCAGGAACACGCACTAATTCAAGTCTCCAAGCTAGCTATTGCATGGTTCATTCACATTCTTTTTTGAACGGGTAGAATGGATATTGTATCTTACTAAAATGTGCAACTTCTTTATTTTAATGTTTTTGGAGAAATGGGATTGTTAGTAGTACCTTCTCTTGTTTGTGATACAGCTAATTTGAGTAATCTCTTTGGTTAGGTGAGATTAGCCCGCTCCACTGCTTCAGTACTTATAGCCTGGTGTGGTGACTAGTGAGAAACTATGGAATAAACATCTTCCCTAATTAGTTGTTCTTTCAATTCAAGCAACCGGGTTTTACCCATGCCAGTTACGTTTTTGACAGCTAATGGAGAATTTTCTGTCAAGTCAATGTATGATAGAATGCTTTCTAGGAATGCTCAATTCCCGCAAATAAATTTGTGGAAAGTCAAAATTCCTTTGCGTATTAAAATCTTCTTGTGGCTGACCCTGAAAAACAGAATTTTTATAAAAGATAATCTGTTGAAGAGAGGATGGGTAGGGAGTAGTAGCTGTCATTTCTGCGGATGTGCAGAGACAGTGGACCATCTTTTCTTGCAGTGCTCGGTAGCTAAGCTTATTTGGTGCATTCTGAGGTGTGCTTTCGGATGGCAATATATACCTGGCACTGTTCATGACCTTTTCGATAACTGGTTGCCCAGATTTGGGAAGGCTGATAAAATGATGGTGACGGCAGGCGTTGCTGCCATTTTCTGGACCATCTGGAGATGTAGAAATGATATTTGTTTCAATAATAAAAAAATTCTGATCCGTATGTTATTATGCATATGGTGGGACATTGGTTGAATTCGTGGTCTATTTTGCAGCCAAAACTTCAAAAGCAAGAAGAAATGAGGTGGGGAGTAAAACTTTTCGAACAAGTAACAAATGAAGTGCTCAGAGTGGATCGGGGCTGGAGAACAAGTAACAAATGAAGTGTTCAGAGCGGATCGGGGCTGGAGACCTGGACGTATGTTGATCACCGCGAGCTGAAGAAAAAAAAAGGAGAGGAAGAAATGCTGAAGAGGAAGGAAAAAATGGAGAAGAAATGCTGGATGACTAAGTGCTCTGCGTTCTGGACAATGGTTGTCTTTTTGGGATCAAACTTCCCCTGTATAGCGGATAATGCTTTGATATGATGGTTACATGTTTCTGGGTTCACATCCTTTGAGGCGCAAAAACTCTTAGCGGAAGTTCACGTTTGGGCAACTTCTCGCACCTTGTAATCTTTTTTATTTTCCTTGTTGGTTCGAGTAGATGTAACACATGTATGCGCGTGCATGTGAGCATCTGCGTTATACTGTGTTTCGCTAAAAAAAAAGATGTAACACAAAAAGACTACTTTGGTTTCTGATAATAGAAATTGGAGGGAAGTTCCTGTTTTACTCAAAAAAAAGTAACGTTTTGCATGGTTGACCTTGGTAGAGATTACTCCTTTTCTAAGATACCACGAGATTTTTTTATATTTTTAGTGGTATCTTCATTTTCTATTTCTTCTTACTATTATTGACTGGGCAAGTCAAGCTTGACAAGCCCTCTATACATGAAGTCTACTAAGAATTTGCCGTTCTCATGTAGATTTCATCGAAATTCATCGGATTCTTGCGACAATTGGATCATAGCCAATTGTCCTAAGGGTAGATCCTGTTAAATCTTGCGACAATTGGATTCTTGCCGTTCTCATGCCACAAGTATAGATCCTGTTAAATCTCGTCTGAACGTCCCATTCAATGGAGATGACTCCAACGGTAATTATTGTGCCGCTATTGTGAGTTCTGACGGACAATATTATATAGAACTGGATATTGTTCCCAGATAGTAGTATTGCCTAATCATTTATCCTCCAAGAACTTTGCCCGACCGTGTCCTATCGCGGCGGTGAGGGAGGAGAGAGGAAGGGGGATGGTTTGGCGACGGGGTTACGGTTCGCCTCCCGGTCAATTCGCGGGGTGACGTTAGAAACGGGTGAGGCCGTTGGTAGGAGCTAGACGATCAATCGATACCACTATACTTCATAGTTCATATGTACTCCCTGCATCACTAAATAAGTGCACTTCTAATTTTGTACTAAGCCATACTTTTTATAGTTTGACCAACTTTATATAAAATGTAGCAATATTTATGACATTAAATTAGTATAATATGAAACTAAATTCCAATATAAATCTAGTGATATTAATTTGATCTTATGAATATTGCCATATTTTCTACATAAAACTACACTTATTTTGAGTGTGAACTTATGATTCCGAATCTTGCCGATGTAGTCTGACGATTAACCTGATCGTTGCACGTTTTTCGCTGGAATCACATCTCAGCCCTAAGCTCGTACATACTGATTTAACACATCATTTTTGTTGTTTTTGGGTGTTCCAAATTCCAGCGGTAGTACCGCTGGGTTAAGCGGTACTACCGCTCGAGAGCTGCCGCCACCGCTACCGCCAGAATGGCCGTCTGACGCACTTGTCCGGTACCGACTGGTACCGCTGGCGGTACCGCCGCCGGTACCGCTGAGGTGGGAAGAGACGAACCAGCCCACCCCAGCGGTAGTACCGCTGGGTTAAGCGGTACTACCGCCGAGGTGGGATTGATTCCGGGTTGGACTGCAGCCGACCTAGGGTTTGATGCTTCTATATATTCCTCTTGTAAGCCGCCGTTTTGGGGTAAGCCACACATTGTAAACCCACGGCGTTTGTAACCTCACCCGATATAGTGAAGTATTGCTGGCTGGCGCCCGTGGTTTTTTCCTCTCCTTTGTTTGGAGAGGTTTTCCACGTTAAATCTCGTGTCCCCTTTGGTTTGATCGTTCCGCTCTTCGTCGTTTCTTTGCTATCGTTTACAACAAGTGGTATCAGAGCCCTGTTTCAGATCTGTTTTCAGATTAGGGTTTTGGATGGCATCGATGAAGTTCGATCTACCGGCGCTGGACTACAAGACGAGATTTTCGCTGTGGCAGGTCAAGATGCGTGCGATCCTCGCACAGTCCAATGATCTTGACGAGGCGCTGGAGAAATTCGGCGACAAGGATGCGGCGGCATGGACCGCCGATGAGAAGCGGAAAGACCGTAAGGCTTTATCGCTTATTCAACTTCATCTATCTAATGATATTCTGCAAGAAGTACTCCAGGAGAAAACCGCAGCGGCACTGTGGGCTAAGCTGGAGTCGATCTGCATGTCCAAAGATCTCACCAGCAAGATGCATGTGAAGATGAAGTTGTTCACGCACAAGTTGCAAGAAGGTGGTTCGGTAATGAATCACTTATCGATCTTTAAGGAGATCGTTTCTGACCTAGTGTCGATGGAGGTAAAGTACGATGATGAAGATCTAGCACTTTTACTTCTATGCTCGCTGCCAAATTCCTTTGCAAATTTTCGTGATACCATACTGTTAAGCCGTGATGAACTAACCACCGCGGAAGTATATGAGGCCCTGCTTGCCAGGGAAAAGATGAAAGGTATGGTACAGAAAGAGGAGTCGTCGTCCTCCAAGGGCGATGCTTTGCAGGTCCGAGGGAGGCCTGAGCAGCGAGATAACCACTACCACAACAACAACAGAGACAAGAGCAAGGGTGACAGAGTCGCTCAAAGTCTAAAGGCCGTGACAAGTTCTGCAGGTATTGTAAGAAATCTAATCATGTCATTGATGATTGTTGGAAGTTGCAGAACAAGGAGAAAAGAAAAGGTACTTACCAACCGAAAAATAATGAAGGTAATGATACCGGTGAGGCTTGTTGTTGATGGTAGTTCTGATGGCGATGCCTAGCTGTTTTAGCTGCATGTGTTTCTCGTCAGGATGAATGGATTCTAGATACTGCATGTTCTTTTCATATTTGCTGTAACAAAGATTGGTTCAGTTCTTATGAGTTAGTGCAGACTGGAGATTTCGTGCGTGTGGGAACGACCAGCAATGCAACATTGTTGGTGTTGGTCGTTCAGGTCAAGACACATGACGGTATGACACGCACGTTGACGGGAGTGAAACACATACCAACCATGGCAAGAAATTTGATCTCGCTCAGTACCCTTGACTGTGACGGGTACAAGTACGAGGAAATAAACTCCTAAAGGTATCAAAAGGTTCTCTCATAGTTATGGTTGGTGATATGAATTCTGCTAAGTTATATGTTCTTAGAGGTAGCACGTTATCTGGTACTGTTGCTGCTGTTTCTCATGATGACGCTAGTAAAACTAACCTTTGGCATAAGCGTCTTGGACATATGAGTGAACTTGGTATGGCAGAATTGATCAAGAGAGACTTGCTGCAAGGATGCAGTTTGGGTAAGATGCAGTTCTGTGAACACTGCATTTTCGGTAAGCACACAAGAGTTAAGTTTAATGCTTCTGTTCACACCACCAAAGGTACACTTGATTATGTACATGCTGATGTTTGGGGGCCATCTCGTAAGCCCTCTTATGGTGGTGCTCGTTATATGCTTACCATTATTGATGATTACTCTAGAAGAGTTTGGCCTTATTTCATGAAAAATAAGGATGATACGTTTGCTGCTTTTAAAGAGTGGAAAGCTATGATTGAAAGGCAAACAGAAAGGAAGGTGAAATTACTTCGTACTGACAATGGTGGCGAATTTTGTTCGAATGCCTTTAATGATTATTGCAGGAAAGAAGGCATTGTCAGGCACCTCACCATCCCGTACACGCCTCAGCAGAATGGTGTAGCGGAGCGGATGAACAGGACCATCATCTCCAAGGCTCGCTGCATGATCTCCAACGCTCGCATGAGTAAGCGTTTTTGGGCTGAGGCGGCTGCCACCGCCTGCTACTTGATAAACAGGTCACCATCTATTCCCCTCGACAAGAAAACTCCCATTGAGGTATGGTCAGACTCCTGCTGATTATTCACAACTTAAAGTTTTCGGCTGCACTGCTTATGCTCATGTTGATAATGGAAAGTTAGAGCCGAGAGCTATTAAGTGTGTGTTCATTGGTTATGGTTCGGGTGTAAAAGGATACAAGTTGTGGAATCCCGAAACTAAAAGGCTTTTATGAGCAGGAGTGTTGTTTTCAATGAATCTGTTATGTACTTTGATAAGTTGTCCTCAGATGTTTTGCCAGATTTTTCTGAGGAGCAGGTTCGTGTCGAGGTGGAGCACTCTGTTGAAAATGAAAATGTCACTGTTGACAATGATGGTGCTGCTACTTCAGATGATTCTGATCCTGATTCTGCTGGTTCTGATGATTCTGTTTCTTCTGATTCTGATAATGATAATGTTCAGAACTCACCCCCTGTTTTGCAGCCACAACAGTCTATTGCTGCTCGTAGGAACAGGAGGAATTGTGGTCCTCGACCACGTTTAATTGAAGAGTGTAACATTGTTGATTATGCTCTGAGTTGTGCAGAACAGGTGGAGCACGGACATGAGCCGTCCACCTATACTGAAGCTATTGGTTCCGGTGACCGCGAGAAGTGGCTTGCTGCTATGCAAGAAGAAATGCAGTCACTCGATAAGAATGGCACATGGGAAGTTGTGCGCTTGCCTAAGAAAAAGAAGGCAGTCCGCTGTAAGTGGATCTTCAAGAGAAAGGAGGGTTTATCTCCTAGCGAGCCTCCGAGGTTTAAGGCAAGGTTAGTTGCAAAAGGCTTCAGTCAAATTCCAGGTGTGATTATAATGATTTTCTCTCCAGTTGTTAAGCATAGTTCAATTCGTACATTTTTGGTATTGTTGCTATGCGTGATCTTGAGCTTGAGCAGTTAGATGTAAAGACTGCGTTTCTGCATGGAGAGTTGGAGGAGGAGATATACATGGACCAGCCAGAAGGGTTCATAGTGCCGGGTAAGGAGGATCTTGTGTGTAAGTTGAAAAGGTCCTTATACGGTTTGAAACAATCTCCTCGTCAGTGGTATAAAAGGTTTGATTCTTTTATGTTGTCACATGGCTTTAAGAGGTCTGAATTTGATAGCTGTGTGTACATTAAGTTTGTTAATGGATCACCTATATACCTGTTATTATATGTTGATGATATGTTGATTGCTGCCAAGAGCAAGAAAGATATCGCTGCTCTCAAGTCACAGTTGAGTAGCGAGTTTGAGATGAAGGATCTTGGTGCTGCTAAGAAAATTCTAGGTATGGAGATTACCCGTGACAGAAATTCTGGTTTGTTGTTTCTTAGTCAGCAAAATTACATTAAGAAAGTTCTTCATCGTTTTAACATGCATGATGCAAAGTCTGTTAGTACTCCTATTGCTCCTCACTTTAAATTGTCAGCTGAACAATGTCCTAGTACGGATGAGGATTTTGAGTACATGTCTAGAGTTCCATATTCTAGTGCTGTTGGTTCTTTAATGTATGCCATGGTTTGCTCACGTCCAGATTTATCATATGCTATGAGTTTGGTTAGTAGATATATGGCTAATCCTGGTAAAGAACATTGGAAGGCTGTTCAGTGGATTTTCAGGTACCTTCGTGGCACATCCAATGCTTGCCTCAAGTTCGGCAAGACTGATGAGGGACTCGTAGGCTATGTGGATTCAGATTTTGCTGCCGATTTGGATAAGAGGAGATCCCTCACAGGTTATGTGTTCACGCTTGGTGGTTGTGCCGTGAGTTGGAGGGCAACGTTACAATCTGTTGTTGCCCAGTCTACCACTGAAGCAGAGTACATGGCTATTGCTGAAGCATGTAAAGAATCGGTTTGGCTGAAAGGTTTGTTTGCTGAGCTTTGTGGAGATGATACTTGCATTAACCTGTTTTGTGATAGTCAGAGTGCTATTTACCTTACCAAGGATCAGATGTTCCATGAGAGAACAAAGCACATTGACGTCAAATACCATTATGTGCGTGATGTTGTTGCAAAAGGTAAGCTGAAGGTATGCAAGATAAGTACTCATGATAATCCTGCTGATATGATGACAAAGCCAGTTCCTGTTACTAAGTTCGAGCTTTGCTCGGGCTTAGTTGGTATCACTGTCTAGCCCAAGAGGCTATTTGGCGCCGAAGGTGTTTCTTTGTTGTTTTCAGGGTGAAGGTTCTCATTCATGCTACAAGATGGAATTTGTCTCAAGGTGGAGTGTTGTTTTTGGTGTTCCAAATTCCAGCGGTAAGCGGTACTACCGCTCGAGAGCTGCCGCCACCGCTACCGCCAGAATGGCCGTCTGACGCACTTGTCCGGTACCGACTGGTACCGCTGGCGGTACCGCCGCCGGTACCGCTGAGGTGGGAAGAGACGAACCAGCCCACCCCAGCGGTAGTACCGCTGGGTTAAGCGGTACTACCGCCGAGGTGGGATTGATTCCGGGTTGGACTGCAGCCGACCTAGGGTTTGATGCTTCTATATATTCCTCTTGTAAGCCGCCGTTTTGGGGTAAGCCACACATTGTAAACCCACGGCGTTTGTAACCTCACCCGATATAGTGAAGTATTGCTGGCTGGCGCCCGTGGTTTTTTCCTCTCCTTTGTTTGGAGAGGTTTTCCACGTTAAATCTCGTGTCCCCTTTGGTTTGATCGTTCCGCTCTTCGTCGTTTCTTTGCTATCGTTTACAACAATTTTATCGTTCGACTCGTGATCTGACAAAGTCATCATGGTCAGACGTACAGGAGAATCTTATTCAAAACGCAGGCTAATCAATTTCTTCCTTGCCTAATTTCTAGCGCAGTGACTTGCATCAAACACTCTGCGGACCGCTGTTGTTGTATTTGCCGCTGAAGATCCGGTTGAGTATCGCCGCCAGCCTGACGCCTGCCTGCGCAATCCTCTTCTGAACAACCGGCAGCGCCTTGAAGAAGTACTCATCTGCATGGATGGAGATCAATTCCAGAACGATCTCAGCATATATACTTCTCCAAAGGATAGAACCATGTATAGATTGGCCATCAGTCGCCACTAAATCAAGTGCTTACCTTCCAAGTTGGAGCCCTGCTCAGCACCCACGTAGGCGGGGCACGACAGCTCCGCGCTCTCCTGCGCGAACCTGCATTCACCCTCAACCGTCAGCTTCTCAAGGTTCAGTTTGAACTGGAGTTCTTTTTTGTATCCATGCATGCATTGCACACTATCAATTTATCATCCTAAACTTACTTGTCAGCACAAGTCGTTGCTCGAGTAGGGCACGCCTCCCACTCGTTCTCTTCACCGGACCACTCATTCTGCACGAGAAAAGAAGCTCAAGAACTCAACCAAATCTCGAGGCTAAAGCTGAAGCCGAAGTGGCATGGCTGCAGTGCAGACTAGGCGCCTTACAGTGAGGTTGAGCATGATGGCGGCGATCATGGTGCTCAGGTCGTCCTTGTAGAACTTGTTCATGGCAGTTCCAATGACCCTCTCGTCCCACACCTGAAACCCATCCATGTTAGACATTTAGGGGCTAAGGAATAAAGATGAATGGTCAAGGCCATTGATCCTGCTTCAGTGAACCATCAAGCAAGCATCGAGGTGTGTACAAGGAGGCACCTTGTGAAGGTTGGTCTTGTTTGTGTACCAGCTGACGATGACGGTGTTGCCGCCGAGGTCGGCGGTGCGGCCGCAGTGCATGGGCTGGTGGACGTCGCCCACAAAGTGCGCCAGGAACATCAGGCTCTCCGTCCGGTTATCTGATATCATCATACATGAATGTGGTTCAGGTAATGAAGTTGTTTTGTGCTCCATCAAATTCAGTACTTCTGTTTGGGTACTTACATGGGCTCGAGGGGTCTTGCAGCGCGGCGGTGTAGTTGTTGATCCCTCCCACTACGCACATGTCCTTCTCGCCGTTCGTGCCGTGGCAATCCCCTGTTTCAGAAGACGGTTCGTTTAGCAACTGACATCAAGCTCCTCATTCTCATTATAGATTTTCCCTGGGGAATACAGAGCAGGACCTTTGCGGTTGAATTGACATAAGGTTTGACTAAATTTGTAAAACATGTGTGGATTTGACATCATTCTTTGCCACACATAATCAGTACGCGTGCGTGCTGTTACTCCATTCTTCGGCCTAACAACACAGCTGATCTAGTATTCTAGTTGTTTGGTTGAAAAGAATAATAAAATAGAAGTTGTGCCTCAACTAAAGTAAAATGTAGTAGAGTGTTCTTTTTTCACAATGTCACGACTAGAGAAAAAGTATAGTAATATAATCTTTTTATCATCAGTTGGTTATCAATCCATCTAACAATTACAGTCCAGTTTCAGCATAAACAGGTTTGTACAGTCCATGAAAAGAGCCATGCCTCTACAAAATCTGGAAAAATTTCTACCGTATTTCCAAGATCTACAGTAGTTCCTAAAGCATAAAGTAACTTATCCGCGAACTGGCAAGATGAAGACAGTGTGGGAGGAAAGGTTTGAGAGTGCGACACGTACTGGGGTAGCTGAACTTGCAGTCTCCCGGGGTGTCCGCGAAGTGCAGGGGAGTCGACCACGGGTTCTGGCGCCGCACGGTGTCGGGCCACGAGCACGTCGCGGCGAGCTCGCCGCCGGCCGACTCCGGCAGAAGTCCCTTCACCGCCGCCGACGCCTCGCTCGTCAGGTAGCTCTGAACAAAAATCTCAGTTACTTCGCAAATCAGACACGGTCGTCGCTAGCTTGTGCTGCTGGGTCGGTGGTTCGCGCACGCAGTACCTCTGCGATCTTGCAGACCATGTAATGGCCCTCCTCTCCCCACGCCTGCGCCGCCGGAGCTCTCGCCGCCGCCGCCGCGACCAGGACGACGTGAAGCAGAAGGAGCAGCCCCATCCTAGCTTCGCTCTATGTGTGTGTTGCCGTGCCCCTTGCCTCCCGTCTAGTGTACCTCTCCTGTACTTTACTTATACAACCGCCCACAGGCTAACCAGCAGATTTCTGAGTTTTTGGCTCTGTTTAAAATAGCGGGCTATTGTGTTTAGCGCCGGCGATTTCAGAAGCTATGAAAGGCTATAGCCGGGCTATAGCGCGGCTAAGGCCTTATAGCCGTTTTGCTAAATAATTGAACAAAACAATGTGTGGGAAACATATATATATATATATATATATGTATATACATATCAATAATTCACACATGCCATGGCGCCACCCCTCTTGGTTCTATTTTCGGGAGAGAGAGAGGAGAGAACAAGAAAAATTTAGGGCTCTGGTTGACATTTGGTCCCCGAAATTGGGCCGAGTGGGAAAATTTGGCTTGAGCGGGACAAAATTTGATCCAAATTTTTTGGATCCATGAGCGGGAATATAGCGGCTAAGGGGCTAAATTTATTTAGCCGGGCTATTAGCGGCTATTACCCTTATAGCCTACAAAGACCTTTTCTGTAGCGCGGACCCTCTCGCGAGGATATAGCCGGGTGATAGCCGGCTATTTAAAACAGAGGTTTTTGGTAGGTTCCACCATTGTTATCCTCCGAGTTTAACAAATCGGAACCTCCCACGTTCTACTATGCCAAGTTGAACGCTAAACAAATGGGTAGTAAACAAATCGAGACCTGGAAGGAAGAGGCGGGACTGGCTCGAGCACGTGAACCTTGCTTGGGAAATGCGAGCATGCCTATACTTGTTTTCTGTTCAGAATTCAGTAGGTGAGCTGCTAGTGTAGTGGTTTTAAGGAGCTGGTGGCAGTCAAAAACAAAGAGAAAAACGAAAGAACGTGACAAACAAGCGTTCACACGCCCTTTCTGGGATTTATTCGATAGAAACAACAAACTTTGGTACATAGCAAATCCTATAGGATTGGAGTGTGCATGACATTACAATCCTATACTTTTCATATTCTTATGACTTTCCTATCCTACGAATCAAAGAGGCACCTATTCTTTTGGCACGGATATATTTGCGCCAACCACCTCCCACACTGCGGCCTCATCGAAAATGCGTGCCAAACTAGATCAGGGCAAACCTGTGGACGGGCCGGGTTTAGGCTGGTATTGGCAAAGCCCAAATATGAAAAGGCCAGGTTGTGGTCTGGAAATTTTGCCTCCTAATTAAAACAATACTATCATTCTCACGATATAAAATACAGTAAAAAAACACATCCTTTTGTCCATAAAAATATGAGGAAGTAACTTTGGGTCTACTTTGAACTTTTGGGTCAGGCTTTGGACGAAAAACCGAGGCCCAAACTCAGCCTGAGTGTCAGGCTTCATGCCAGGCCCAGCGGGCCAGGACAGGCTGCCCATGGCTAGGTCCAGCCAAAAGGGAGGCTCACCCATCGCAGAAGGAGCGAGGTTACGTTCCTTTTATAATTCCCATAGCACTAGTCCTTAAAAGAGTAAGTATTCATAGATAAAACATGATTACACACCGGAGAATAAACTAGTCATGTAACCAATTAGGTAAGACGAAAACAACATGTCTTAAACGATTGCTATTAATAGTGATTTGTGTTAACATAAATAGGATCATCTAGCTCAAGCTTAAGCCACAACCAAGAGATGATTGGCGTTACCTTGATCTTGAGTTCCTTCCATGTCTTCCTTTCTCCCTTCTAGATCGAGCTGGTGTGGGTGTGTCATAGTTCTTCCCGATGCTTAAAGTGTTTGCTAGATCGGTGAGTCTAGAGAGAGCTTAGAGTGGAAGAGCAAAAAACTGAGAGGCTCTTAATCTCTCTAAAAAATACTTTATATGCACTGTGCACCAGGGAATAGGCACCTGGTTGGATAGGTTTAACCCCGATCAGGGCACATCATAAAACCGACCTATTGTAGCAGTGCTACTTTAGCAACCGAAAATGTTGACTTAGGGGTTGACTTAGGAGAGCAGCCTAGATCATTAAAATATCCCAACAATTTGAACATAATCCGCGGCAAAAAAAAGCAAGGACACGTGTGTTGAAGAAGAAGAATGGTCGTGATAGCGTTAGCAGCCATGTCAGTGAGGAAGTTGCCAGTGTCAGGAAAGTAGTCATCATTGGGAAATTAGTCGCTGACACCAAAGTCAAAGAAGAAGAAACCAATAATAACGTGAGAGGGCTAACCAAAAACTTGATCGATCATCTCCCGTACAGTATCAAAAGAAAGAGTGCCCTCGAGAGACTAGACTGATAGTAACAGTAGTGGGATTGAGAGACATACTCCCAGGGGCGGATCCAATGGGTGTTCCATGGGTGCCATGGCACCCCCTAAATGATGCAGATTTTTTTAATCTAGTACCATTTTTTCTATTTCTATGTGTATTACATGTGCTAAAATTACTTATACATGATATTTAAACTACGATTACTGAGTCTGGCACCCCCAACATTTAAGTCCTACATCCGCCACTGCATACTCCAAGGCAGACTCATGTGTGTGTGTCTCTCACCTGAGTTTGGTTGAGTAGCAACATTTTTGTATACAAGTTAGGAGATGAACAGTTGACTTCATCTTCCATACAAAACATGTTGTCTGTTTTTATTCATCTTCCAAAAATGTTCAGAATTGTCGTGCATGGTAAAAAAAATAAAATAATAATTGGTTCTTCTTTGGCCTGTCTAATTTACGAAACACTGCGCGTGTGGGGGTGTGGAGACGTGTATGTGTCATCTTGTCATGTGCTTACTTGAGGTAGAAGAGTTAACTCTTATATGAAAGTCTAACTCTCTCCAAACTACCAATGTGAGACTCAAGTCTAGTCTCACCTTTTATCTGGCATGAATAACCAAAATGTATCTCAACATTTTATTTAAAAATTATAAAATAAATGAGTTTGGTCCATTAATTCTAACGCAACCATGTCGAGGACCGGACGCGGAAAGCTTCGCGTCGCGGCATGATGGCTGTAAATAAGCGTGGTTCGCGTACGTCTTAAACAATCCGAGGATAAGGTATGCACTGTCTGCTACTTGGAGCTCTGAATCGATCGGGATGCACGCACGCATGGGAAGGAGGTGTGCCTACCCTGTTGCACGTTGAATTTGTCTGTGGTTATGGCTGGCTGTGCTGCCGATAAATGCCCAGTTGGACGCAAATGGGCAGTAAACAAATTGGCTGCAGGCGCAGGTCTCGACAGTCAACACGACGACACGGTGTTCAGGTTCAGCATTCAGCAAACGTTCAGTTCTGCACAACAAGTTGCCTAGTACCATAAACAGGCCGAGCTCAAGTGATCTATTTATTTCAAATAAAATAAAAATCATACTGACAAGTTTTTATAAATATTTAAGAAAATCCTGAATGTTCTCAATAATGTATCCCTCAAACATGCAAAATATCAGTTTGAAATAATTTGTATTTTGTGCTATACAAAAATAAAAAATGTACAGATCTAAATATAGTGAACAATGTACATTTTCAAATCTGTAAAAAAAAATCATTTTTGTATAGTCCATAATATAATGAATTCCGCCTTGTAATTTTGCATAGTTATAGGATACAACATTGACTACATCAAGATATTTTTCAGATTTTTTCAAAACCTATAGATATATTTTATTTTAAAACAAATGGATCACTCGAACTCGGGAGGTAAAATGACGTTCGGCATAAACAATGAAAATTCTCTTTGCCCCCCTTTATTTGCGAGCATGTAAAATCGCAACACTAATTTGTGTAGTTCTAGGATACATAAAAATGACAAAAACCGAAAGAGATTCATACTTTTTCATTTTATGCAACTTAAAATACAAAATATTTCAACCTGAGATTTAGCACTTTGATCAGGATGCATCATTAAGTACACTAGAATTTTTTTTCCAAATTCTTTTGAAATATAATTTTAACTAGGGGATCACTGGATTTCGAACAGAAATGTACCCATAATAGCCACATCTGATTGCTAGACGAAGGACCGTATTTTCCACTACCTCTATATACAAATGGGAGGAACATGCGTCATTTTCCTCATAATAGAAAATAACTCCAATGTCAATAGCCAAGAGTTTCTTTGCGAATCAACCGACCATTGTAGGAAAATTTCGTACAAAATTAAATCGTTCAAAAAACATATTTTATTCCTATGGAATCAAATGAGCTCTTAGAAATGCTTAGGGTTCACTTGCACTTTCTATTGGAGGAGAACTTCCCTCAATGCAAACATTTGCTAGAGTTTTTTTTTGTGTGGCGTCAATACTCTTTGATCCGAATTTCGGTAGGATTGAAGACAAATCATTGCTCCAATCATGCATTTTCTCTATTTCTGCTCTTTGAGAATCCTGAAAATAAGAGGCCTTAAAGATTTTATTCATGTGAATCAAATGACCGCGTTCTGTTGATACGTCTCAAACGTATCTATAATTTTTGATGTTCCATGCATGTTTTATATCAATTGCTACATGTTTTATATACACTTTATATCATTTTTATACATTTTCTGGGACTAACCTATTAACAAGATGCCACAGTGTCAGTTCCTGTTTTCTGCTGTTTTTGTATTCCAGAAAAGCTAGTCAGGAAATATTCTCGGAATTGGACGAAAATTTACGGAGGCCCCTATTTTACCAGAATACACATGGAGTCCGAAGGAGAGACGAAGTGGAGCCACGAGGGCCCCCACACGTGGGCTCGGCGCGGCCAGGAGGGCACCCGCGCCGAGGGGTGGTGCCGTCTCCTCGTGCACCGCCTCGCGACGCCCTTTGGACTATATATTGCTCTTGACCTAAAACTCACAGAAGAATCGACGATTTCCACAGAAAAGTTCCAGAGCTCCGCGCCATCCGAAACCCTAATTCGGGGGGACAGAAGTCTCTGTTTCGGCACCTTGCCGGGACGGGGAAGTGCCCCCGGAGCCATCTCCATCGACGCCACCGCCTCCATCATCGTCGTTGCTGCCTCCCATGATGAGGAGGGAGTAGTTCTTCATCGGGGCTGAGGGCTCATGCCGGTAGCTATGTGATTTATCTCTCTCTCCCATGATGTGATCTATATGTGATCATGAGCTTTGTAATCTAGTTGAATCCATAGATGTTACTCTTCATTATCTTATGAATATGCTACTTGAGTGGTTTTATTAATATAAACTCCGGAGTCACCTTTGTCCCACGGTGCGAAGTTGACAGTGTGCGCACCATGTGTGGCTCTTAGGCGAAAGATTACAGGAATACTTATCATGAGTTATTATTTGTGTTGGATGTCTCTATGAAATTGTGGTGTTTGTCTAGTACTATTTAGGGCACTCAAGTTGACAGTGTGGGGTTCCCTAGATGTGGAATGCGACTTTAAGGTGTGCTTTTATAGCCCTACGCAGTGGATTGGTGTTCGTTATCCAACGAGAGAATAATTCAGAGTAGCATAGTGAAGAGGAAATATCTATGTATTCAATTATATTATTATTGTTGAGAGTGTCCACTAGTGAAAATATGATCCCTAGGCCTTATTTCCAAGCATTGAAACACCGTTTACAACTAGTTCTGCTACATGTTTGCTTGCTGCCATTTTTATTTCAGATTGCAATTACCACTTATAATCATCCATATCACTTGCATTTTAATATCTCTTCGCCGAACTAGTGCACCTATACACCTGACATGTGTATTGGGTGTGTTGGGGACACAAGAGACTTCTTGTATCTTAATTGCAGGGTTACTTGAGAGGGATATCTTTGACCTCTATCTCACTGAGTTCGATAAACCTTGGGTTATTCACTTAAGGGAAACTTCCTGCTGTTCTACAAACCTCTGCACTTGGAGGCCCAACACTGTCTACAAGAATAGAAGCGTGCGTAGACATCAAGCTCTTTTCTGGCGCCGTTGCCGGGGAGGTAAGGTAAAAGGTACTCACATCCTCCAGCTACTTAGCTATTTTCTAGCACTGTTGCTGACGTGTGAGTGCTCGAAGGTATTTCCTTTAGATTCTGCAATTATATCTTTTTGTTTCTTGTTTTTATTTACTAGTTAGGCTTAATGGAAAACAACAAAAAAATTAGAGATCTTTATGAAATTTATATTGAATTAGGACATGATGCTTTCGAAGAGAAAATTAAAAAACATATGGAAAATTATTTGCGTGATGGTAGCAATGTTATATCTATGAATTCTATGAACACCATTATTGCTAATGCTATGCAAAGCTCTAAGCTTGGGGAGGTTGAGGTTTTTGAAAATCCTTTTGCTACAGATGATTATATAATTGAGACCTCTCCTCCTAGTGAAGTTTTTGAAAATCGTTTTGCTACTGATGATTATAATGATTGTGATATTTTCAGTCCACCTACTATTGAGGATATAGTTTATGTTGATTATGATATGCCTCATATATATGATGTTTACAATGATGAATATGATATTTTTAGTCCATCTACTATTGAGGATAAAATTCATTATGATTATTCTATGCCTCCAATTTATGATGATTACAATGATGGATGTGATACTTTTACTCCCACTATTACTAATGAAACTGTTTATGCTTATGTGGAGAGTAATGATACTTTTATGCATGTGGATCATGATAAGAATGCTTTATGTGATAGCTATATTGTTGAGTTTATTCATGATGCTACTGAAAATTACTTTGAGTGAGGAAAATATGGTTATAGAAATCTTTATGTTACTAAATTTCTTCTATTTATGATGAAGGTTTTGAGCTTTCTCTTGATTTGATTTTATTTGCTGGGTACTTTAAGACGTACTGGTCATTATGAGAGAGGGATACATGGTTTCATATATCTCAATAATATTAAGTCTCCTCTCTTTATGTTGAAAGTTTTTAAGTTACACTTGTTTTGCCTTCCTATGCTAGTCACTTTATTCTTCATTGACTTGTTTTCTTACAAGGCTCGTTTGCATAGGAAGTGGGTTAGACTTAAATGTGTTTGATATTTTCTTCTTGATGCTCTTTCATATTCACCTCTTATACATATGAGAGCATCATCAAAATTATCATGCCTAGCTAAAAGGCTTTAAAGAAAAGCGCTTGTGGGAGACAACCTATTGTTTTATTTTCTGCTATTTTTATTTTATTTGAGTCAAGGTGCTGTTTACTTATGTATCAATGCCTTTGTATCTTTATTTTCTTCCATTGTTATGCCAAGTAAGGCCTCTAATAGGAAGATGATGCTAGATTTGGATTTCTGCGCAGGAACAGATTTCTGTTGTTCACCGTTTTGCTTCTGTAAAATCACAGAAAAATTATTTAAATCTAAAATTTTTTGTGCATGATCCTCAGATATGTATGCATCTTTCGTTAGTTCAAAGTTTTTCGATCTGAGCGTCGTAAATGCCTCGAAAAAATTCGTATTTGCGGACTATTCTGTTTTAGACAGATTATGTCTTTTATTTTGCATTCTCTCTTTTACTAGTGTTGAGTGAAATTCTTTTTTGGGTGGAAGAGCTTCACATAACATCAGTGGCAGTAGCTAATGTTTAAAGTAATGGTCATATTGCGTCCTTACAGAACATGAGAGTTTTTGATTATGCACTAACCCTCTAATGAGAATTACTTTGAGTTTGGTGTGACGGAAGTTTCCAAGGATCAAGAGGGAAGAGTGATATAATAGGATGGAGAAGAGTGAAGAGCTTAAGCTTGGGGAGCCCATGGATCTCCCCAGCATATTTCGAGAAGACTCAAGCGTCTAAGCTTGGGGATGCCCAAGGCATCCCCTTCTTCATCGGCAAAATTATCAGGTCATCTCTAGTGAAACTATATTTTATTCTTTCACATCATATGTGCTTTTCTTGGAGCGTATGTGTGCTTTTATTTTCAGTACTTTATTTTTCATTTTGCAATAAACTTGATTGGACCCTAGCATTCTTGATTGGGAGAGAGACACGCTCCGTTTTTTCATGAGAATACTCCTATTCTTCACTTATATTTGTTGAGTATTCATATCTAGCGCTGTTCAGCTTTTAGCTCTTGTTTTCATGTATCTCTTGTCAGAGCTATTAGTTCTTTTGTAGAAAGTACTCTCTTGCTTCACTTATATTTGTTTGGAGAGTTGCTTGGTTAATATGTTGGTTCAGAAAATGTTGCGTGTGGGAATGGTATAACGAAAAACTTGCATAATCTTGTAGATCATTGAACTTTGATAACCTGATTCTTTGCAAACGTTTTGAGGTATTAAGTAATAGATGGTAAAGCTTGCTGGTTAATTAAGTTAAGATCATTAGTGGATTGTTGTTTTTAAATCTTGTACCGTACTACAAACACTAAAATTGTTGAAGGTGTAGTTGACTTGATAGCTTTCCATGTCTGAAAAGTGGTTCGTAATAACTAGGTTGTGTGAAGGTCGAGGGATCTAACGGGGTACTTGTGCCGCCGTGAACGGCCCTCCTTGGGGTAACTGTTAATCATGGTATTAATGTTGAACCTGCTAGTTGTTTGCGATAAACTTGTGAGTTCGTTTTAACTAATGTTAAGCTACGGTTTTGGCACTTCCACCATCCAAATTTGTAGCCTCTTCGGTGCTGTGCATTGCCCTTTTCTCACAATGAGAGTTGGTGCATACTTCGCCGGTACATCCAAAACCCGTGGGAGGACTTCCTTTTGTTCTCCCACACATAAGCCCATACATCTTCCTCAAAACAGTCACCATACCTACCTACCACAGCATTTCCATAGCTGTTCCGAGATATATTGCCATGCAACTTTCATCTTACATTACATGACTTGTTGTCATTTATCATTTATATATTGCTTTGCATGATTCTATACAGCTGATGTGTGGTTTACCCATGTTACGCTAGATCATTGCACATCCTGCTACACTGGCAGAGGCATACCGTTTTATACATCATGTTTTGTTTATTATGAGTTATTTGTACCAAAAAGTGTGTTGTCATATTAGAATGTTGCCCCTAAAAGTGAAAACAGCCATGGAGGCCGTCGAAAAGAGAAACAGAAAAAGAAAAAAAAATAGAAAAAAAGAAAAAAAGAAAAAAAGGAAATAAAAAAAGGGGGCAACATTACTATCCTTTATCACACTTGTGCTCATGTTTCAGCACTGCAGTATTCATAGTCATCATTTGTGCTCATGTTTAGCACTATGTTCCATGTGAGAGAGTTTTCATGTTTTGCTAGTATAACTATGTGGGGAATTTACACTATAGAGCTTGGGTTGTATATTCCAGTGATGAGCTTCCTCAAAAGTGCTCTAGGTCTTCGTGAGCAACCAAGTTGGATGCACCCCCACTAGTTCCATTGGAGAGCTTTCATACACATATAGCTCTATGTGCATCCGTTGCATGGCAATCACTACTCCTTGCATAGCTTCAATTATAAGACTTCCTCTTGTCTAATGATCACTTATAGCTTTGTGAGACTTTCTTCCATTGGCCTTCCAAACCCCCATTAACGTTCTTTTGCCATAACATCCTGGTGCCAATACTAAATGCTTACGCTCACCGGTTGAGTAGGCTTCGAAACAGTGATTCATGACGTTCATGTTTACTTTTACTTGACTGGATCCGTTCTCTATGTTATGAAAAATTGCTTGATGCTTGGAATTGAAGGATAGAACTCCTACACTGGATACTTAAAACATCTATAATGAACCTTGTACGGTTTCATGTCTTTAAAGCAATCATTCATGAAAACTTTTAACTTGTTTAACTATCTTGCTTTATTATCTCTTATTTAATATCAATTATAGACATTTGCTTTGAATGATTTGATCTCAGCTCACTTGCCATTACATCACTATTAGATCAAGATTATGATGGTAGCATGTCACTTCAAAAATTATTTTGCTTTATCATTTACCTACTCGAGGACGAGTAGGAACTAAGCTTGGGGATGCTGATACGTCTCAAACGTATCTATAATTTTTGATGTTCCATGCATGTTTTATATCAATTGCTACATGTTTTATATACACTTATATCATTTTTATACATTTTCTGGGACTAACCTATTAACAAGATGCCACAGTGCCAGTTCCTGTTTTCTGTTGTTTTTGTATTCCAGAAAAGCTAGTCAGGAAATATTCTCGGAATTGGACGAAAATTTACGGAGGCCCCTATTTTACCAGAATACACATGGAGTCTGAAGGAGAGACAAAGTGGAGCCACGAGGGCCCCACACGTGGGCTCGGCGCGGCCAGGAGGGGACCCGCGCCGAGGGGTGGTGCCGTCTCCTCGTGCACCGCCTCGCGACGCCCTTTGCACTATATATTGCCCTTGACCTAAAACTCACAGAAGAATCGACGATTTCCACAGAAAAGTTCCAGAGCTCCTCCATCTGAAACCCTAATTCGGGGGGACAGAAGTCTCAATTTCGGCACCTTGCCGGGACGGGGAAGTGCCCCGGAGCCATCTCCATCGACGCCACCGTCTCCATCATCGCGTTGCTGCCTCCCATGATGAGGAGGGAGTAGTTCTTCATCGGGGCTGAGGGCTCATGCCGGTAGCTATGTGGTTTATCTCTCTCTCCCATGATGTGATCTATATGTGATCATGAGCTTTGTAATCTAGTTGAATCCATAGATGTTACTCTTCATTATCTTATGAATATGCTACTTGAGTGGTTTTATTAATGTAAACTCTGGAGTCACCTTTGTCCCACGGTGCGAAGTTGACAGTGTGCGCATCGTGTGTGGCTCTTAGGCTAAAGATTACAGGAATACTTATCATGAGTTATTATTTGTGTTGGATGTCTCTATGAAATTGTGGTGTTTGTCTAGTACTATTTAGGGCGCTCAAGTTGACAGTGTGGGGTTCCCTAGATGTGGAATGCGACTTTAAGGTGTGTTTTTATAGCCCTACGCAGTGGATTGGTGTTTGTTATCCAACGAGAGAATAATTCAGAGTAGCATAGTGAAGAGGAAATATCTATGTATTCAATTATATTATTATTGTTGAGAGTGTCCACTAGTGAAAGTATGATCCCTAGGCCTTATTTCCAAGCATTGAAACACCGTTTACAACCAGTTCTGCTACATGTTTGCTGCTGCCATTTTTATTTCAGATTGCAATTACCACTTATAATCATCCATATCACTTGCATTTTAATATCTCTTCGCCGAACTAGTGCACCTATACACCTGACATGTGTATTGGGTGTGTTGGGGACACAAGAGACTTCTTGTATCTTCATTGCAGGGTTACTTGAGTGGGATATCTTTGACCTCTATCTCCCTGAGTTCGATAAACCTTGGGTTATTAACTTAAGGGAAACTTGCTGTTGTTCTACAAACCTCTGCACTTGGAGGCCCAACACTGTCTACAAGAATAGAAGCGTGCGTAGACATCATCTATCTTCAAGAATCAAATCCTTGAAGAATACCATGAAATTCCTTTGAATCAAACGAACCTTAAAAAAAGTAAATTCAGTAAAGCAAGACTTAAAAAATGATCACCCAACCAAACAGTCGCACTGCAGATCCCGGCCATAGCCCTTGAAATCAGACTCGCCTGTCGGACGAAAGGGCGGCGGAAAGGCGACCACCCTCCAACTCAGACTCGGTTCTCCCTCTGCTTGGTACTATTTTCTTCGTACACATGTAGGAGTCTAATCCGGTTTTCCAATCCGTGTAGGCATCTAAAACTCCCATCCGCTATATAGGAATTCGGTTTTGCTAAGTCTCAGTTAGCTGAGACCTAACATAGGTCTCAGTCACATCCGTGGCCGTTCGATCCACTCGATGCTTTGTGATTCGCGTTTGTTTTTTTTCCCGTTTGACTAGCTGTTTTGTGGTGTTGGGCTCCTGCTGTCGTTGTTGGGCTAGCATGGGCTTTTGAGTCAGGTCATTGTTTTTATTCCTATAGGTGCAAATCAATTTTTTATCGGGCTGGGCTGGAGATAGCGGGCCTCTGTGGGCTCGGTATTTTTTTTCGGAAGCAATTTGTTGTCTGGGCTTTTGGTTGTTGTTGGGTAGTTGCGGTCCGATTTTTTTCATGTTCTTTTGTTGTATATTTTTGGTTTTTTTTTGATTGGTTGATTATATATTTTTTTGGACTTTTATTTTTGTGTTTGGCGATTTGTCTATTTTTTGTTCTTTTTTGTGTGTGTTTTGTATGAAATTCACTTGATTCAGCTTGATTGGGATCGATCGACCATAATTAATCGACAAACTAATTGGCCGGATGAAGGTATTAGCAACCCAAAATTTGCATGCGTTTGTATAAATTTGTTATTAATTTATTTTTTTTGTGTGGAAGCCAGTTGCATATGCGCTTGCAACTGAGTTTTTTTATTATTATTTTTGTTACTTTTTCATATCACTTTTTATAAGAAGCCAGTTGTAACTGCGATTGCAACTGAGTTTTTTCCAGACGCTGTAAGCCAATTGCAACTGCACTTGCAATTGAGTTTTTTTCCGCGACAAGCCAGTTGCAACTGAGTTTTTAATGATTATTTTTTGTTACTTTTCTTATTAATTTTAATTTTTTTTATCGAAGCCAGTTGCATCTGCGCTTGCAACTAAGTTTTCCATGAGATAGGACAGTTGCAATTGCGCTTGCAACTAAATTTTCTCCCTGGGATAGGACAGTTGCAACTGAATTTTTTCATGAGACAGGCCAGTTGCAACTGCATTTGCAATTGAGTTTTAATTATAATTTTTGTTACGTTTTCTTATTAATCATTATTTGTTGTTTATGTATTTTTTTATTGGAAGCCAATTTGCAACTGCGCTTGTAACTGGGTTTTTTTCCGAGACAGGCCAGTTGCAACTGCGCTTGCAACTGAGTTTATTTTCTGAGACATGCCAGTTGCAACTGCACTTGCAACTGAGTTTTAATTATTGTTTTTTTACCTTTTCTTATTAAGAATTATTTATTGTTTTTGTATTTTTTTGTTGGAAGCCAGTTGCAACTGTGCTTGCAACTGAGTTTACAGGCATGTTGCAATTGCGCTTGCAACTGAGCTTTTTCCTGAGACATGCCAGTTGCAACTGCACTTTCAACTGAGTTTTAATTATTTTTTTGTTACCTTTTCTTATTTAATCATTATTTATTGTATTTTAATTTTTATTGTTGTAAGCCAGTTGCAACTACGCTTGCAACTGAGTTTTTTTCGATGCTATAAGCTAGTTGCAACTGCGCTTGCAACTGAGTTTTTTTCCTGAGACATGCCAGTTGCAACTGTACTTGCAATTGAGTTTTTTTTTTTCTGAGACAGGCCAATTGCAACTGAGTTTTTTCCTGAGACAGGCCAGTTGCAACTCCGATTTCAACTGATTCCCCCCGAGACAGACCAGTTGCAATGCGTTTGCAAATGAGTTTTTTCCAAGACAAAACCTGTTGCAACTTCACTTGCAACTGAGTTTTAATTATTTTTTTGTTACTTTTTTCTTATCGGTTTTGCTAGCTGAGAATTAGCTTAGCACTCAGTCACGTCCCTGTCCGTCCGATCTATCATTGCTTTGCGATTCGTGCATGTGGTGGGTTTGGCCCGTTTTGTCTGTTGGGCTTTGTGCTGTCGATTTTTTTCCTGCGTGTGCGAATTCATTTTAGTGGGCCAGTTGGGTGGGCTGGGCCAGTGTGGTCCTGGGTGGGCTCGGGTTTTGTTTTTTGGTACTGATTTGGTTGTCTGGGCTTGTTTTGTTGTTGGTAGTTGCGGTCCAATTGTTTTTTTCCTGTACTTTTCTGGTGGGCTTGGTTTTTTTTTCGGCATCGGTTTTTGTTGTCTGGGCTTGTTTTTGGTGTTGGGTAGATGCGGTCCAATTGTTTTTTTCTTGTTCTTTTTTTCCTTTAGTATCTGCGCTAATATCAAGCATAATTAGTTGATGTCAAAAACAATTCGACAAACTAGTTGGTCAGATGAAAGATTTTAGCAACCAAACTTTTCATGCGTTTGTTTATTTTTGTTATTAATTTTAATTATTTTATTACAACTGTGATTACAACTAAGTTTAATTATTATTTTTATTACCTTTTTATTAATTATTATGTATTTTTTTGTTGTTGTTGTTTTGGAAGCCAGTTGTTATCGTGATTGCAACTTCACTTGCAGCTGAATTTTATTTATTATTTTCTTTACTTTTTCTTATTGATTTTAATTTTTTTGTTGGTAGCCAGTTGCAACTGCGTCTCAACTGAGTTTTTTCTCGACGCTATAAGTCAGATGTAACTGCACTTGCCACTGAGTTTTGCTGAGACAAGTCAGTTGCAACTGCACTTGCAACTGAGTTTTTGCTGAGACAGGCCAGTTGCAACTGAGTTTTAATTATTATTTTTGTTATTTTCTTATTAATTTTATTTTATTGTTTTGTTTTTGTTTTTGTTAAGAAGACAGTTGCAACCACGCTTGCAGCTGAGTATTTTCCTCAGATAGGCCAGTTGACACTGCACTTGCAACTGAATTTTAATTATTTGTTTGGAAGCGAGTTGCAACTGTGCTTGCAACTGAATTTTAATTATTTGTTTGGAAGCGAGTTGCAACTGTGCTTGCAACTGAGATTTTCTCGACGGTATAAGCCAGTTGCAACTTCACTTGCAACTGAGTTTTTTCCTGAGACATTCAGTTGCAACTTCACTTGCAATTGAGTTCTTAATTATTATTATTGTTTACTTTTTTCTTATTGATTTTTTTGTTGAAAGCAGTTGCAACTGCACTTGCAACTGAGTTTTTACTGAGACAAGCCAGTTGCAACTGCAATTGCAACTGAGTTTTTTAATTATTATTTTTGTTACTTTTTCTTATTAAATTTATTTTTATTGTTTTGTTTTTGTTTCGAAGACAGTTGCAAATGCGCTTGCAACTGGGTTTTTTCTCTGAGACAGGCCAGTTTTGCAACTTCATTTGCAACTGAATTTTATTTATTATTTTTCTTTACGTTTTCTTATTAATTTTAAATATTTTTTTGTTGGAAGCCAGTTGCAACTGAGTTTTGCCGAGACAAGCCAGTTGCAACTGAGCTGTTCCTGAGTCAGGCCAGTTGCAACTGTAATTGCAACTGAGTTTTTTTCTGAGACAGACCAGTTGCAACTGCACTTGCAACTGAGTTTTTTTTTTTGGAGGCAATGATACTTGTCAAGGGTCGGCGATACTTGTCAAGGTCCGGCGATGCTTTTCGATGGTTGGGGAGGCTGGTGAGGGTGTAAGTGGCTCCGACGAGGTCCTGGATGGGCAACATCACGCTTCCGAGATCCAAGGGGTGGTCTTCGAGTTCTTTGCATGATTAGAGGGTTCGGCTATGAACAATAACCCGATGAGAACCCGACGGGAAACCACCGACTTGAGATGGGTGTCGTCCCGTCGAGGCGAGAGGTGGTTTTTCGGCTCGGGTATCAACATATTGCATCACTCAGACAACTTCTCGACGAGGCGACACAGATGGATCACTCGGCTGTGAACATGTTTTAATTCATGAACTTTTTTTGAATCGATGAACATTTTAACATTTACGAATATGTTTCAAATTTATAAAATATACTTTTTAATCGTACGGGGCATTTTTGAAATTCGTGAACATTTTCAAAATTCACTAAATTTTTAGAAAAAAATATGAACTTTTTTATTCTCCTTTTTTTTCAAATTCATGAATAGGATTTTAATTTATTACTTTTTGAATCAGTGAACATATTTTCATTGCACTAAAGGTTTCAAATTAATATTGTAGAGAAAATCTAGACATAAATTGTAGAAAAACAGAAAAAACCGGGCCTAATCCTCAGCTGCAATCGAACGCAGCACAAGCGAACAAAAAGCAACGATCGAGTAAACCTACAGCAGGGAAGAGAAAAAAACGAGCGAGTTAGCTGTGCCTCGAGTTAGCTGGGCCGGCCCATTCTAGCTATGCTTCATGGATGCACTGCGTCCTTCGTACATATCAGCCCAACACATGCTAGTTAAGGCCATGCTTCACAAAACCAGTACCAACAACGAACATCCTGGGTCAGCGCTGAGTCGGGAGTCGGGACTAAGAGAAAATCGCTCCATGACGTCAGCTAGCTGAGACATAACTTAATTCTCAGCTAGCTAAGCCTTAGACAGACCCATAGGAATTAGGAAACATGCTGCTCCCATGATTGCAGGCCCCAAGATCCAACTTCCTGACATTCAAAGATACACTACTGTCTTGCAGATCGATCGTGTGGCCGTATTTAGCTGATCGGGAGCTGATATGGAGATGGGCGATGGTACCAGTAGAAAGATCGCCCGATTCAGCGGCGCGCTGCTGGCATCCCTGCCGGATGAGATCATGACGGAGGTGCTTCTACCGCTGCCAGTCAAGTCCATCTGCCGCTTCCGCGCCGTTTGCTGCTCCTGGGCCACGGACCTCTCCAGCGACGAGTTCTGCACGATGCACATGGCGAAGGGCGACGCCGGTGCTGCGTCGTCATCTCAACCTAGGCTGCTATTCGTCGCGCCCACCAAGGGCTACAATTCGACGGCAGTATATTCATGCTCGCCTTCAGGCTCCAGTGCAGAAATGCTCTTCACCCTCGATGAACTGAGGGGCAACTTCGTCGGTCCGATGGCAGCACAGTGCCGTGGCCTGAACCTCCTGTACGACGCTGTACCACCAGCCTAACTACGTGCTCAATGCGGCCACCAGGGCAGTCACGCGGCTGCCGCCTTGCCCCGATGTATTGAGATCCAGCGCCGGACTCGGGTTTGATTCGCGGACCAAGAAGTACAAGGTTGTCAGGCTGTTCATGCAGTCATGTTACGACAAGGAGCCTATGAAGAGCAGCCTGCATATCAAGTGTGAAATATACACTCTTGGAGGCAGCTATGGTGATCAATGGAGGCCTGCTAGTGGAGGAGTGCCATCCTCGTTGTGCCATGCTGCTCAAGCAAATGCAAATCTTGAGAAACTGCCACCGGTGCTTGCAAATGGTTCTCTGCATTGGCTTCTTCTCCCACTATTTCAATCCACGTCTCCGGGATTGGCCATTATGTCCTTCTCTATCGCAGAGGAGACTTTCCGATGGGTCCAGCCACCGCCCTTCATAACATCAAGAGGTTCACATTTGGTGGAGCTTGACGGTCACTTGTGCATGGCCCATGACCTTCGTGCTGGTTCACCTCGCATGTTGGAGATCTGGAAGCTCCAGGACTCTGCATCCGGTGGTTGGTCCCTGGACTATCAAATCGATTTGTCGGGACAGACAACAAGAGATATCCTTGAGCCTCAGGTTGTTAGAGTTCTCGGTGTTAGTGGCAATGATAGAACAGGAAAAAAGATAATCATTGGCACGTCGCAACACAAGGTGCATGCTTATGATGCTATGTCTGGAACCCTTGAAACCATTTTGTCAACCGGGGATACATTTGTAGGTGAAGTAACTAGGTCTTCTTTTCTCCGTGCCAGTTTATTTAAGGAAAATCTTGCTCCGGTCCATAGAACAAATGAGGAGATATCATTGTCATCTCCTGCAGCTAAGGCGGTCAAGGAGATCCTACTCCGGCTTCCTGCTCAATCTGTCGTACGGTTCAAAACTGTCTGCCGCCAGTGGTGCAGATTGATTGAGGGCGAGGCCTTTATGCACTCATACTTTATGCATAAGAAAAATGGACAAGGGGCAAAAGATCATGCTCATGGGCAAGGGCGCTGGTCGGTTAGGATGACTCCAACGGGGCGACGCAAATGGACGCGCGTTTGGTCCGTGTTTGGTCCGTTTGCGTCGCCAAAAGGACAGGCCCAGTCCGCCCTTGTCCGCCGTTGGTGGCAGTGCGCCCAACGGCCCGACGCATTGAGTCCGCCCGGGATTTTTTTTTAACTAAACATGCCATATATGGGCCTTTTGTATTCATATATAGGGGGGTGGGCCACAAACGGCATTTTTACATAATATTTTTAAAAACAAAAATTTATAAAAACTAGAATATTTGCCCTTCGCGGGCTTCTACTCCTCTTCGTCATCCCCATCGAGGATGACGTAATCCGGCTGCTTCCAGAGGTGCGCCAGTGGTCCGCCTCGCGGTGGGACGACGGCCGGCGGCGTGGGCGGCTGCTCTTGCAGCTGCTCCTGCGCCTGCTCCTCCGCCTCCTCGCCCTCCCAGGCGCCGCCATTGAAGACCCAGCGCTGCCCTAGCAGGCCTTGTGGCAGCGGAGTCGCCGGTGGCAGGTCCACGTCCATGGCCTGCCACCATGGCTGTGGTTCCTCCAGGACCGCCGCCTGCTGCGCCTGCAGGGCCGCCTCCTGCTCCCTGGCGACGTCGGCGAGGACCATGGCCCAGCGCTTGGCCTCGTCCTCGACCATCTGCTTGCGCGAGGCCTCCTTCGCGGCCTCGAGCTCCGCGTCCTCGGGATCCACCTCCATCTTCACACGCGCGGCGGCGGCGACCCAATCCGCAGCGCGCGTGGCACTGGTGGTGCGTCCCGTCGCCGTGTGTGCGGTGGCGGTGACCAACGCCCAGATGGCGGCGTCGGAGCCGCGTGTAGAGAGCCTGCCGCCGCAGGTCGTGCTCGTCGCGGAACCACTCCGCCCAGTTACGCGACGTGGCCGCGAAGGTGGGGTCGTTGCGAAGCGAGGCCGGGAGGCGCCGGCGGCGCCGCTCGATCTCCCGATCCCGTGCCCGCTCGCTCGTCGGCATCGGTGGCACCGGGATGCCCTGCGGGTTCAGATGCCAATGCTCGGGGAGCTTGACATCTGGCCACGGCAGCGGGGTTGCGTGGCCCCAGTACCACTGGCAATCCTCCTTGCGCACGTATACGCGGGTGCGCAACTCGCCGCCCGGCGGCGCGAGCTCGAAGACGGCGGGGAGCGGCGTCGGGGAAGCAGGTGGGGAAGGGGAAGAAGGTGGGGGAAGGGGAAGGTGCGCGGTAGCGGCGGCGGTGGCCAGAGGATGACACCGCCTCGTCGTCGTTCTTGGCCTTGCCGAACCCCGGCCACCGGAGCGGCATTGTGGCGAGCGAGGTGGTGGAGGGGCTAGGGTTTGCGGCTTGGTCGCCGGAGAGGGAGCGGAGTGGGCAGTGGAGTAGGTGGGGGCTGCCCGTCCCTATCCCCTCGCATTAAAAAGGACTGGGCCTGGGGGAGGCTGACCGGCGCCGTGTCGCTGACAGGTGGGCTTGGGGAGGACACCACGCGTGGACGCGTGGACGCGTTTTCACTCCGCCGCGCGTCCGCCCCGACGCATCGGTGGCCCAAATTTGGGCCAGGGATGCGTCGGGGCGGATGCGTGGTGGACCAAAAAACGGAGCTCGGTCCGTTTGCGTCGCCCCGTTGGGCCGTGTTTTTGGCCCTCGCGGACAGAAACGGAGGCGCGCGGACTCGATGCGTCGCCCCGTTGGAGTCATCCTTACGCTTTCAGTTCAGTCCGCTGAAGAAGTGGCTCTCTGAGGGACCCAGCTCTAGTCAAGGTGCATGTTTGGAGACCAAGGTGGTTTGCTCCAAGCCTTGCCATGGCTTGAACCTGGTAAGCACCGCACAAGAAGACTATCTTTAGAACCCTTGCACAGGTTACTACAAGAGAAATTCATATCCAGAGTCATTGATTCACACACCATGGGAAAGGCACAGTGATGGTCGCAGTATACAAGACTCTGCCTTCTCAGTAGGCAATAGGAATATTGGCTTGGGTTTCAATCCGCTGAAGCAGGAGCATATATCTATAATTATTTTCTATCAGCATAAGGACTTCGGATCTCACGAGTATAATTTGACATGCTACATATGGCACTGCAGCAGTGGCTGCCTGCAACGCATCTCCGCCCCGCCACTTCCGGTGAACGACATGCCACCAGCGTATGTCGATGGGGTATTTTTCTGGATGAGTGATCCCTTGTTGTGTCCGAGTAATGAGCAGGCTAGCTGTAGTGGCATTTGACATTGCCAGACATCAATTTGATGTCATCCCCTGCCCCTCGCACATTGCAAAGTGGTGCAGTAACAGCCGCAGACATGGTTTTATGGCAGAGCTTCAGGGAATGCCTTGTGCTGTTCTCGCAGATTCGATGACAGACGAGTTAGAGGTGTGGAAGCGGGAGCATGACCACTGGGACATAGCATACACGATATGTTTGAAAGCATGGCCTGACTACTCTCTTCTTTCGAATATCGTGGTTCCGTTGTCTGTCGATCCCAAAGATGGCAGGATACTGCTGAGCACCGGGAGGGAGATTGGTCTCTACGATCCCATGGATAGAACACTTGAGAGCATGTGTAAAGTAGGCGAGATGCATCGCCGCCCAAGTGAAAAACCACGCTGGTTCCGTGACTACGACAGCTCTCGATGCAAGGAGCGGCCATGGTGACTTTTATCGAAAAAATTGGTGTCACCTCAACAACTAACAGTGACTCATGAAACAGACGCCCCCGGGTCGCTCGCGCGGGCGGCTCCCGGGGCGATCCCATCTCCAACCTAGCCGCCGCCGCCGGATATCTCCTGGCCGCCGCTGCCGCCGACGCCGGCGGTGGTGGCGGCGCCCTAGCCGTCAATCAGCGGTGAGGGCAAGGACGGCTCACCTCCTCTCTTCCTCTTCGCGCGAAGAGGCGGAACCGGCGAGGTGCGCGGGATTCGGCGCGGCATCCGATCCGGCGTGGCGGCGGGGTGATGGTGGAGCGGCGGTGGACGGCGGCGCAGTCCGGCGGCACGCGGCGGCAGTCTGGGCCTAAGGCCCGGAGGCGGCTGCTGCGCCCGTGGCTGCCATGTCCGGTTCCTCTTCTCCCTATTGCGCTGCTCGCCGTGCTGCGGAAGGGCGTGGTGGCCAGGGTCGTCTTCAATCTGCCGGCTTCTTTCGGTGGGTCGGGCGGCCGGTGAAGGCCGGATGCGTGGGGGCTACTGGCCTGGCTTTGAATAATGGTGGCGGTCCTAGGGTTTCTCTCGCGCGAAGACGAAGATCTACCAGATGCATGGCTCTCGTTAATCTGGTTGGAATGTCGAGTTCCAGAAGGCTCCGCCAGCGAACTCCATTGGGCGCCTCATGCCTGGAGATGGCTGGATCGGATGGGATTCGGTCGGATGCACCCATGTTTTTTCTGACCGTTTGGTTTCAGAGGGAGCGTCATGAAGCTCTGTTGTCTGTTACCACTAAAAGATTTGTCTTTGACGATCCATGGTGAAGTCAGATGTGGAGAATGTCATGAAAGCCGGGATATGAGG
Organism: Poa pratensis; assembly: GCA_947311845.1. Lineage (NCBI taxonomy): Eukaryota > Viridiplantae > Streptophyta > Magnoliopsida > Poales > Poaceae > Poa > Poa pratensis. Next base: position 56,666,632 of record CAMZMU010000051.1, on the reverse strand, counting down.
ACTTGCGATGGTGGTTTGAGACGTTGTGGCGATGAGAAACTGGCTTGGTGTGCTGGGTCTCGCAGCAACGACTGCTAGTGGGGGCGACATCACAGGAGAAGTCCACAGTCTTACCTTGAAGGGTGAAAACCCAAGGTCTGGCCTTCATTGGTTGTGCCTGACATAGTCTTGTTGAAGACATTGTTTTTGCGAGAGAGTACTTGCTCCGGGGTGAAAAGCTAGGATCTTTGATCGGGCGACGACGGCGCTTATGTACCGTTTCCTTCTTGGAGGCGTCGCTTTCGGAGGGGTTGGACTTCTGGTGTTGTTTTGGTGGTGTCAGTGTCACTGCTACGAGGTTCTGAGCACTGTAGCGGGACTTTTCTTTTTTTGTAATTCTTCTTCCTTATTATCGGCTATGTGCATCCGTAATGTTATTAGGGTAATGCGTTGTTGCAGAGGCTGGGTGTAATTGATATCTTCGTGATATTGATATATACTATTTATCTAAAAAAATATCGTGTCTCATATTTTACAAAGCTTTTGCTAGTTTATAGCAATAATAATGTTGAAAAATACAGCATGCATGTAAGATTTGTGTGAAGCAGCGACTGGATACTCGATAATGAAGTAAATTTAATTATTTAAGTGAGATCGGAGGACGTGGTGCAGTGTGGCCGTATCATCATCATCACTAACTATATGAAAGACGGTCACTTTCGCGAGCGGAGAGCGCTCGACGCACTGTACAACTACAGTAAAGAACAGTGATGAATAGTCCTACGATCCACACCGTCCGGCGTCGATCCACCGGTCCACGCGCATCTCCGTGACGCTTTTGCATAAAAACCCCTCCCAAAACTATAAACTAACCCGCAGTCCACGAAAACGCGAGGCGAGGGAGCAATTCGAAAATTTCTACAAAACCTGGATTTTTTTGCAAAATATTCCGCAGAAACTCCGCCTCCTCTCTTCTCTCTCGCGCGTGGCGGAAAGTCGCCGCCGCCACGCTCCTCCCCCGACGGATCTACGGGCACGCCGGCGGTGTCGGGGCGGAGGCAGGCGCGTTAAGGAGGACTCGAGTGGAGAGGCTGCGGGGTGGCGGCGAGAGGAGGAGGCAGCGCGCTTCCTCCAGTCCCCTCTCCCTCCCCTTCCTCCTCTTCTTCCTCCAGTCCCCTCTCCCTCCCCACTGCTGCCTCCGCGACCTCCCCTCCATGGCCGTTGCCGCATGGCTGAAGGACAGCAACTCCGCCTCCCAACCATCCGCGCGTCGCCCGCCTCCCGCCGCCCTCCCCCAGCTCCCTACCCCTTGCACGGACGCGCCGCCTCCCAAGCTCCTTCGGCCCGCGGTGGTTCTTCCGGCAAGGGCACACCATTCCAAGGGCGAGCGTGTGGCCTGGCGTGCTCGCGCTTGGCCTCCACGGCGCTGCAGTTCTGCTGGTGTAGCTGCCTTCAACGTGTTCGATGGAATGTCCTACAGGTGCTAACGATCAATTCTGGTTGATCTTTTCCTTTTTTGTTGTTGTGATTAAATTAATCATCTCTAGGCTCAAATTCCTGCATACAAGTGTACCCTGCAGCTGGCAAGATGGATTGTGTGATTGCAGCTGTACTTGCTGCAGCAAGAGTGGTGCTAATATGACAAGCAAAATGACATTTTGTCAATAGTTCTTGAGGTCTATTTTTAAACGACGATCTTTGGTCATCTGTCCATGTATAGAAGGTGAGTTATCAGAATCCATGAACACTATAAACTTACAGTATTTTAGTTACACATGATATTCCTAAATTTAACTTCTGGGCATGACATTTGCAGACTAACAATTACTTAAAATGCATGCTTTTGCTGTACCTTTTCTTCTTTTGTTCAGATTTACTCGATGTCCAAATGATATATATTATGTGCAGATTCCTAACTTTTGGTATGTACGCCACGTTGCCTCAGCTTACTTGCCTCCCTTCCATGCATACCATTTAAGTTTTCAATATTTTCAGCAAGTAACTGCCAAAAAATCTCATCCAACAATATTCCTAGCTTCCTAAATTACACATTGCCCAGAGTGTTGGTTCCCATTTCATACAGCTTATTACTTTGAGTACCAACATTGTTAGAAATTAATTATGACGGACAAGATGAAGTTTACGTATCTGCTTCACCTTCATTGTGGAATATTCTAGCTCCAAATACTACCAGAAAATAATCACCACAACTGCTGTTTTAACAATGCTTCCATCTTTCTGAACACCATGTTCTTCATATACAATTTCAGATATCCATGTATTTAGACGACTAGCGTTAATTAAAAGAAATCAGTTTTTCCTGTATCCATTTGTTCTAGCAAATCTTGGTTGCTTTTTTGGTACACCAAAGATTGAAACTTTGCTTCTATCCTAGGGACGCAAAGTGGAAGGATGCGTGCCAGCTAACTGCATATACCACTTCAGGGAAGCTGAAAGAAGGCTCAGTTTACACATTTGAAACATTCATCGTTGTTGTTCTTGAGGTCTATTTTTAAATGGGGATTTCTCTTAATAATTTAGACTGTCTTACAGAATTTGCTTGCTTCCAAAATATTATTGTATTGGGCCTGAAATATGTTGAACTGTTCCCTTCGTATATAATTCCACGCAATACATCATCATACTCATTGCATTACAGAGTTATGTGCTTCACCTTTTCTATGATGTTATTTGTGGTTGCTTTTCCCCTTTATTATTTGATTTAACTAAATTACTCATCTGCAGCTTGAATTTGTCACAGATGGTGATGTGCTTTCTTCGACAAGAGTGGTATTAATATCACCGGAGAAATAGTCATTATCTGAATTGTTCTTTCATGCGAGCGGCAGTGCGACGGTATTGTACCTGGTGTGATGCCGACGCCTGCACCTGCTTCTAATTCTTTGGTATAGTTTCCCGGTGGTTCTGCGATACTACTACACATATTTCGATACTACTACACCTGCCTATGCTTACTGATTCCAAGCCGAAGCATTTTGCTTCCTGCTGTTTGTGCTACTGCCATTTGTCGCTGAGCATCCTCTACATTCTGGTTCTTCTTTTTCCTGAACATTATGTTCTTCCTTACTCTTTGTCGCACCGTTTTGCCTACTCTTATTGTGAGGTTGTGCCTTCTCTCAGTACACTCTTCTGTGCACAGCTGCAGGTACTCCTTATCTTCTGTGTAGGCTGCTCACAACCGTCGTAGGCGAATATTTATTCAGCTATATTGGCCCCTGTTAGTGTAGTATGTTAATTTCTGAATAATAGTTACGGTTTCATGCTGATTTACACTGCTTGGACCGAACCTCTCCCGTCTACAGTACCCAGAGAGGGGATTTGTGAGCGAACCTAGGGTTTCCACCTCGCCGGCGCCGGATCGGCGGCTGCCTCGCCCTCCGCCGGCCGCTCCGGCGGCGGGAGGACGAGGGAACCCCGATCCGCGCCGTGTACATAGTGTAGGCGATCTTAGGGCTTCCAGCCAGCGGCGTCAGGGCGGCAGAGGCGCGGCTGTTCTGGTTTTGCAGGTGGTGGACTTCCCCGTCGATGGCGGCGCTCCCAGGAGCTCCGGCGTCAGTCTGCTACCTTCATCGAGCTGGCGGTTATGTGGAGCTGCTGGTCTCGGTTTCCCCTGGCCGGAGTCCGTGGCAGGACGGCGGATCTGGCCGCAGTTGATGGTTTCGTGCAAGGAGCTGTTGCGGTTCGGCAGTTCGACGACGACGGCGTTCTCCGGCGTAGGTCCTTCGGGGCCGACGATTGGTAACTTCCCGCTTGCTCGGGGACTACTCTTGTTCCAAGGCGATGAGGAGAGTAGGAGCGGCGGCGCGTCATCGACGGCGCCATGGATGCCGGAGTGGTTGAGTTGCAGGAGGGGTTGGACTGTAATTTCTTTTTTCTGTAAGGACCTTCCTGTAATTGTGCTGAACTAGTTTCGGCTCCTTGTACTTCGCAAAAAAAAAAAGATTTACACTGCTTTTCTATTTATTTAACATGTCTGCTTGGTTTCCGATTGTTGTTACCTCCCAACATCAATAGATTTTCTGAAAGGTAAGCTTTCTCTGTTGCTCCTTTTTTTGGCTGAATTTGTATGTCATGCTGACTGAAGTTTCAACGTTGCTGCTGGTCCCTGTGTGTTCAAAATCGCTGAAGTGTCAATGTTGCTACTGGTCCCTTCTTGCACACTTGCAGTTCAGTGTTGCTGATGCTAAATGGATTAGACGAAGCAACACCATATCTGCTTTTCGAGTTGGTGCCCTCATAATCCATCTGAGGAAGAAAGGTTTCAGCAGCTAAGGGTGGGTGTTTTTCCTCTTATCTCCTGTTCAGTTCGTTGAGCATTTATGTGCCCTGTTCAGGCTAAATTATGTGTTTCCTTCATTTGGGGGCTTAATTTTTTGATTTTATTGTCCTTCTATTCTGCGAATTTCTTGGGTCGAATGCTCTCTAATTTGTGTTGTACAGATTAATTTACCATCAACTCTTACGTAAGTTTATTCGTACAACAGGCAAGCAGATAGCAAACGCTCGAGACAATGATATGCTCTCGCCACTCAGGAGCTTCTGTTGAAGAACTTCAAATGCTTATAGCAGGTGCTGATTAACCCTTTTATTTTCTTTTATTTTTCGTAGTGTCTTTTGCTGCCATTATAGACATTGGAAGTCGACTGACTTTTTAATGATAAAATTTAGGAAAGTACTTCTGGTAATCAAAGTGTAAAGCCAATTAAATGATTATTCATTGTTCCGGTTTACGATAATAATATGTTGATTTTAATGCTGATGGTATCGTCAGACGCAGTTTTTTTTTTTTGCGGAACATCCAATTATTTATGCACATGCTTTAATTATGTGAAGCACATGCTCTAATTATGTGAAGTAGAATTTTTAATAAATGTTCATATCATGCATTTCCTCTAATAAAGGCCTTAAAATGAACATTTCAAATTCATAAATAATTGGATGTGATGGAAATGAACATTGCCTAATATGAAATCCAGCTGAACAAATGTGCATTTCTACGCATTAAGGACTTAAATTAAATGTTAAATATATGCTACCTACTTGTGACAATATACAAACATTTTTCAACATCTCAACTTACCAAACATTTCGACAAAACCTAAATGCATTCCTTCTAAAAAAATGGATTTGAATTTACAAAATACTTACATAGTGTATTTCTCCTGATTAAGTAGATTAATTAAATATCTATGTCAAACTACAAACACACTTGAACATTTAAATTCGCTAAAAAAAAATAGAGTTACTCCGGACGACAAACTACGACGAATTTAACATTTCAAATCACAACATCCCCGGATGGGGTCTACTAAATGATGGAATATGAGATCTGTTTATATTTAATTTCAACAAATATTTTTTTATGATCTACAAAAGATAAAAGAAATATGAAATATTTCGAGTTTTGTTTAAACAATAAAAAAGATCAAAAAGGAAGTACTGTTTATGCAATGTTCCAATTCCTTAAACAAATGATAACGAAGCCATTTTTTTACAATACTCCAAATGCTAACAAATACCAAATTTATTTCAACATTTCAATTTGGCCAACATTTCGACACCACACGAACAAATTTTCCCCAAATGTGGAGTCAAATTCAAATGGATTGTTCTGATTTCAATTAAATATTGACGTTGAAATACAAACATGTTTGACCACTTCAAACCTTCAAACATTTGAATATTGTACACGATATATCAGAAATGCACACAAAAAAATGCTACCTATTCATAAAAAAACAAACAAATGTTTCAACACTCCAATTTAGCCAACATTTTGGTTAACAAAAAAAAAATTGCACAAAAAAAATCACCAAGGGCATGGCGTGACGCCACGCCAAAATTCAACTAGTTTTCTCCACGACCATGCATGGGACCGAGGAAAGCAGCGCCTAGAATACATCATTTCGAACTGTATTTGATTTTTTTTTCTTTGTCTCGAAGAAAAGTAGTTTATTCACGCGCAAGTATCCCGGCCTCCTGCTCCTGCCCGTATGCTTGTGCTGTGGTGTCCTTCCCCTAAATAGGAAAACCAGGAGGCGACGCAGAACCGAATGATCGTGCGGCATAGGAGACGGCCGATCCTTTTTTTTTTTCAGTTTGTTCTTTCTCTTCTTAGAGACTAAGAATCCATAGGGTTGTTTTACGGTGCATCAAATCAGTATGGGCCGTTCATTCTACCGGATCCCATGGTCTATATTCAAAGTACTGCTCCATATTTTCTGTAGTATATATCATCCCGAGGGGCATTTTGGGCAGTTCACTATTATTAAAAATCCACAGCCTTCCTAACAGGAAACGCCACTGATCCTATCCATGAAATCGGTGATGGCTCTCCCGCCACCACACGACTACTGTGGCCGTTGCAGCGCCTCCGCCCATGATGCTGCCCGGTCGGCGACCAGAAGCGAGCCGTGGCGGTGGCGCCACGCCGGAGCATGTAGCCAAGCCATTGATCCAAGCTGAGAGATGTCGTGTCCTGTGGGCTAGGCCCATTGCGATATTGGGCTGTGTCCCAGGTTGGGCCCAAGAGCCTTGTAATAGAAGTTGAGCTCAGTGTAGCTGGCAATCGTTGCGTGCTATATTTGCCTCGTCGTGCCGTGTGGCCGGGGCCATCGTATGAATGAACTATCTGAACCTTCCCTGATCTTGTGCTTCTCTCTCTCGATCCCCATGCTTCTCTCTGATCTCGAACCCTAAATTCCCTCCCGAACCTCCAATTCTATCTATCGATAGTACGGGTACGTTACAGATTGGTATCAGAGCCAAGTTATCCCCGCGTGTACTGAAGGATCTGAGCAGAAATTCGCGAGAAATTTTGATTTCTCCTGACTGATTGGGTGTGATTCACTAGTTGAATCACGCAAAGGGCCTTCGGGACACCCACAGTTGGTCGAATCCGCTCGGATCTGAGGGTCAAGCACGCTGGCTCCACGAAGAGGAGCATACCCAGTACAGGAGCAATTCCGCGACGCGGTCACCAAATCCATGGCGGGCGTGAACGAGCAGACCGCGGCGTTGACGGACATGATGAAGCAGCTCCTGGACGGCTTCAACGACTTGAAGGTCAAGCAGATCGAGACGCACGAGGCGGTCAAGGACATCCGAGTGCGTACGGAGGCGGTCGAGGCGCGAGCGGCCGAGCTCGGGGCGCAAGCGGCGGAACTCGGGGCGCGTCTTCCCACGAGTCCTTCAGGGCCGGCATCACCGACCGATCCAGGCCAGTCTGCTCTGGAGGGGCGTGCTGCGGCGGCAACAAGTCTTCTTCAACCACCGGGAATTGGGTCTGTTGACCACGGCACTGCACATCTTCGCCGGGGTGATGCTCCGGGTATCCTTGGGATCCCGTTGCCAGCCCCGGGTACAGGTGCGATTCAATCCAGACCATCTAGCTCGGGTTCGACTCGGATGCACCACGATGAGAGTAGAGAGGAGGGTATGCGAGCACCGGCGCCCAAAATTGAGTTTCCCAAATTCGATGGGGAGAAACCAAAATTGTGGCAGCAGCAGTGCGAGACGTATTTCGAGGTATTCCGTGTTCAGCCGTGCTTGCGCACGAGATATGCTGCACTCGGGTTCCAGGGGAATGCGGCACTGTGGTTTCAGGGAGTGGAAGCAAAAGGGAGAGTGGAGAACTGGGAGGAAATGTGCCGTTTAGTGCACGATTACTTTGGTAAAAACAAGCAAGCTAGTTATAGACATCAAATGAGAGTGTTAAGGCAAACTGGGAGTGTCTCTGACTATTGGGAAAAAATTTCTAGGCTTAGACACCAACTTCTGCTTTACAATCCACACCTAGATGAGGGACATTTTGTAGATGAATTCATAGCTGGGTTGAGAGACGACATTCGTTCTGCTATTTGGTTACATCGTCCCCAGGATTTGGAAACTGCGCATTTGCTTGCGTTGTTGCAGGAAGAAGAAGCTGTTCCACACAAGAAGAGGGCATATTCCAAATCTGATGGCAGAGACCAGTCTAGATCCAAATGGCACAACCGTACAGATGATCATTCGAAGCTTGATGCAAAATCACCTGAAAATGGCAAGATGGATGACAAGCTGGAAAATCTGAAGGCATTTCGGCGCAGCAAGGGTCTATGTTTTACCTGTGGTGAAAAGTGGAACCGGACTCATAAATGTCCAGCCAATGTGCCGCTGCATATCATTGAAGAATTGTTAGAAGTATTACAAATTCAGACACCTCCAGATATGCAAGATTCTAGTGCGTCTGAGTCAGAAGGGGATTTCAACATGCTTATGGGAATGGACAAAGCATCAAAGAAGAAGAAAGCATTTCGCCTCCAAGGAGCAGTTGGAAAGCATGAGTTGCTTATTCTTGTTGACTCTGGCAGCGTTTCTTCGTTCTTGAATCAAGAGGTTGTTGATAGATTGCAGTGTACTCGTAAGCAAATGCCTGCTTCTACTTATGTGTGGCTAATGGTGATAAGATGGCTTGATGAGATGGTTCCCCAATTTGAGTGGACAGTCCAGGGGCACACATTTGTGCAGGATATGAAAGTGCTGCCGCTTGGATGTTATGATATGATACTTGGACATGATTGGTTGGATGAGCACAGTCCTATGTGGATACATTGGCGCAGGAAGGTGATGCGGTTCACTCATAATCATCGCCGTATCACTTTGCATGGTGTGCAGGACAGTGTAACTTCGTGTAAACCTGTTCTTCCACAACAATTGAAGGGGTTACAGCGCAGGGGAGCAATTTCCCACATGGTTCAGGTACAGCTGAAACCTGATGGACATACATTCCAGGTGGACGCAATTGTGGGAGATAATGACATGGATGTGAGCAATCTGGCACCAGAAATTCAGGAGTTGCTGCAGGAATTCTCTTCGGTATTTGCCAAACCAACTGAGTTACCTCCTTCTCGTCCAGCGGATCACAAAATACCTTTGGTCCCTGGAGCTCAGCCGGTCCAAGCCAGACCATATCGCTACACTCCTCAACAGAAGACTGAAATTGAGAACCAAGTGAAAGAAATGCTTGCTAATGGCATCATTCAGAAGAGCGTCAGTTCCTTTGCTTCTCCTGTGCTCTTAGTAAAGAAGAAGGACGGCACGTGGCGCTTTTGTGTGGACTATCGCCAACTCAATGCCTTGACAGTTAAACACAAGCATCCAGTTCCAGTGGTAGATGAGCTACTGGACGAATTGTCTGGGGCACAATGGTTCACGAAACTCGATCTTCGCTCAGGGTACCACCAGATCTGTATTGCACCAGGTGAACAACCTAAAACAGCGTTTCAAACTCACCATGGCTTGTTTGAATTTATGGTCATGCCCTTTGGTCTGACAAATGCTCCAGCATCCTTTCAAAGTCTAATGAATCAGGTTTTTGCTAATCTCCTAAGGAAATGTGTGCTTGTCTTCGTTGATGACATCCTGATTTACAGTTCTTCATTACATGAGCATGTCACACACCTTCGAGAAGTGTTTCAATTGTTGCAGCAAAACAAACTGTTTGTGAAGTACAGCAAATGCACGTTTGCTCAGCAACAGCTGGAGTATCTAGGACATGTGATCAGCAGTACTGGAGTGTCCACTGACCCAAGTAAGGTAGCTGTGATAAAAAATTGGCCAAGGCCACGGTCGGTTAAAGATTTGCGCAGTGTGCTGGGGTTCACAGGTTACTACCGCAAATTTATTGCACACTACGGGATCATCGCACATCCGTTGACCCAGTTGCTCAAGAAAGGGGCCCTGTTCACTTGGGGACCTGATCAACAACAAGCATTTGAGGTGTTGAAGCAGGCTATGATTAATGCACCTGTGCTTGCACTGCCGGATTTCTCACAAGGATTTGTTCTGGAGACTGATGCCAGTAACATTGGCATTGGAGCGGTGTTGATGCAGAATGGACATCCAATTGCTTTCCTCAGTCAGGCTCTGTGTCCAAGAAATCAAGCTCTATCAACATATGAAAAAGAGTGTCTCGCAATCATATTGGCAGTGGACAAGTGGCGACCATATCTCCAGCATAGGGAATTTGTTATCTTAACTGATCATCAAAGTTTGCTTCACCTAGTGGATCAGCGTTTGGTCGCAGGCATTCAACATAAAGCATTTGTGAAATTGCTTGGCTTGCAGTTTACCATCAAGTACAAAAAAGGAATAACCAATGCAGCTGCGGATGCCCTGTCTCGGAAACAAGAAGGCAATGAGTTCTCTGCCATTTCGAAGGCAAACCCCATTTGGATGGATCATCTCCAAGCTGGATACGCTGATGACTCTCAAGCAAAGCAACTGCTAGTTGAATTAAGTGCCAGTCCATCTCACAGCAATGAAGCTGGATTCTCTCTGAAGGATGGGTTGATTCGTTATCAGGACCGCATTTGGGTGGGTAGTAACAAACTGGCACAGAATCATATTCTTCAAGCTTTACATAGCAGTGGTGTTGGTGGTCATTCCGGCATGAGAGCCACCTATGAGCGCGTGAAGCAATTCTTTTCCTGGCCCAAAATGAAACAGTCTATTCATCAATTTGTCGCTGAGTGTTCTGTCTGTCAGCAAGCCAAAGTGGAACATATTAAAACTCCAGGTATGTTGGCACCTTTGCCGATTCCTTCTAAGGCTTGGGAGATGATTAGTCTGGACTTTGTGGAAGGGTTACCCAAATCCCACGGATATGATGTCATTTTAGTCATCATTGATCGCTTCACGAAGTATGCGCACTTCATTCCGTTATCACATCCTTTTACTGCCTTGCAAGTTGCACATGCTTTCATCAACAATGTTTACCGTCTACATGGTTTACCTCAAGTGATTGTTTCGGATCGAGACCGCATTTTCACTAGTACCTTGTGGAAAGAATTGTTCCGTCTGTCTGATACAGCTTTGCATTTGAGCTCATCCTACCATCCGCAGACAGATGGCCAGACAGAAAGATTGAATCAATGCCTGGAGTCCTACTTGCGGTGTGCAGTTCATACAGCACCAAAAAAGTGGTATGATTGGCTAGCTCTGGCTGAGTATTGGTATAATACAACCTATCACTCCACATTGGATCGCACTCCGTTTGAAGTTTTGTATGGACAGAAGCCTCGTCACCTTGGCATCAATCTGGGGAATGAATGTCAGAACGTGCTATGATGCTCGAGGTACTCCGACAGCAATTGGTGTGTGCACAAAAGAGAATGAAAATTCAGGCAGATAAGAAGCGCTCTGAAAGGCAGTTTGAAGTTGGAGATTATGTGTACCTCAAGCTCCAGCCATTCATCCAGCAATCAGTTGCCACACGCAGCAACCAGAAGTTATCCATGAGATTCTTTGGTCCTTATAAGGTGCTAGCTCGAATTGGTGCTGTGGCGTATCGCTTGAAGTTGCCTGACTCTAGCAAGATTCATCCTGTTGTGCATGTGTCCCTGCTCAAGAAGCATGTCCCAGCATCCGTTCTGGTGAGTGGTGATCAAGATCTCAATTCCACTGCAGACCTACTTCTTCCTGATGCTGGTTCGAGCTCTGCTACTCCGGCATGAGGTCATGCCGTGCCTTAAGAGGGAGGGATTGTCGTGTCCTGTGGGCTAGGCCCATTGCGATATTGGGCTGTGTCCCAGGTTGGGCCCAAGAGCCTTGTAATAGAAGTTGAGCTCAGCGTAGCTGGCAATCGTTGCGTGCTATATTTGCCTCGTCGTGCCGTGTGGCCGGGGCCATCGTATGAATGAACTATCTGAACCTTCCCTGATCTTGTGCTTCTCTCTCTCGATCCCCATGCTTCTCTCTGATCTCGAACCCTAAATTCCCTCCCGAACCTCCAATTCTATCTATCGATAGTACGGGTACGTTACAAGAGAGCACTGGGGTTGACGTTGGTGATGTGCTCCATGGTGAGCTGCATCGCGGCGAGCTCCGTTATGCTCTCGTCGAACTGCCGCTTGATATCCTCTTTGATGACGCTGCTCGGACGACGTGCACCCTGTCCTCCCCAGCCTTCCCGCGCCCCCACTGCACCCTCGCCTTGCGCCGGCGGCCGCCGGCGCCGACGATGGAAGCAGCGCCGCCGCTTATCGCGACGATGGTCGTACGGTGGCTCAACATAACACTGCTGCTGCTTCTTCCTCTTGGGCGTGGGTGGGACGCTGCAGGGCCGCCAGGCGACGGCGCGGCCGAGGCGGTCCAGGAGTGTGGTCCCGGACACCGACGACTCCTCCTGGCAGCGGCGTGGCCTGGAGGTTCTCGAGGATCTGCTCGTCGGTGCGTGTGCCCGGCGTGACGCCACCGACGGCAGAATGCGGCCCGAGGACGAGGCGCCCGTACTTGAGCAGCCCGGAGTACTGCCCGAGCTGGAGCGTCCGGAAGGAGAACGAATGACTCGTTTTATAAAAAAAATTAAAATTACTAAGTTATCCTTGGGCCCAACTCTGGCCCAACTAATTTTAGCCATTGGATCGATCATATACTACACACTTAAATGTGTACGTAGTACGATGTACCGTAAAATATCCCAATCCATAAGGGTGACACCCTAAAAAGAATAGTCGTAGTGGTAACTCAGCTTCTATAGTAAATAGGGAAGAACAAAAATCAAAAAAAAAAAAGGGAAGAACACGCTTTCGGTGCCGGACCAATTCAACTTTGGGTCATTCTGTGGTGGATGGACGTACCTTCATTCTACGTTTAGTCGATCCATTTAATTGGTCGACGTTGAAGTCCAACATTTTCTCTGCACATTCCAGAAGACATCGATCGAACAAGTATCGCCACTGTCTAAGGTACGTACTGTAACTCGGAACCAAGCTAGCCTAACAATATGCTCGCCCATTAACTCCCGGGTTACCCGGTAATTAAGCCCCTATATATCTCGCTTGCCACATATATACTCCCATTGAGTGAGAAATAGTACGTCGTAGGTACTGGGCACTGGCAATCTAAATTACAGGAGATGATGTTTCTTGTTCTCCTTTCCTCCGTTTCTTCCCCGCGGGCAAAGCTCGTCATGCCAACAGTAGTACTCTGGATGACACTTGAGCTCCTCGTGTCATCAGTCGTCGCCGCTGTCCCCGTAGCCTTGCCTGGCTGCCCAGAGACCTGCGGCAGCGTCACCGTCCCTTACCCTTTCGGCTTCCGGCATGGGTGCTTCCACGCGGGCTTCAACCTCACCTGCGACGAGACGCGCCATCCACCCAAGCTCTTCCTGGGCGACGGCGTGGAGGTGGACGGCATCTCCCTGGCGGGCGGCACGGTGCGGGTCCAGAGCAAGATCGTGGATGCCTCAAGGTCCTACAGGAACCTAACCGCCCAAACAGCTGACAGAAGCAGACCCGTGAAGCAATCCATGGAGTCAAGCGGCCTGTGGTACGGTGGCCTGACGAACACCGCCGTGTCCACCGAGCACAACGTCTTCGCGGCCATCGGGTGCAACTTCTTCGCCCATCTCTTCGCCAACAACGGCGGTGGTCACCAGTACGTCAGCGCTTGCGCAGCTCTGTGCGACGGGAGCTTCCCGACACCTGGGGACACCTCGTGCTCGGGCGTCGGCTGCTGCCGGACGTCCATCGCTGAAGGTGTGCCGGCGTACCGGTACGGGGTGCAGTTCAAGGATCTGGATCAGACGGATGATACCCCGAATACACGCAACCTGTCGGGGGGCGCGTTCATAGTCGATCGCGAGTGGTTCAGCAGCGGGATGAACGTAGGCGCCATGCTGAACAACACTTTCGATGCTTTTCGTAGCTATGTCTATGGATCTGGTCGGCGTACCAGTCGTCCCGGCGTGATCACCACCGTGCCAACCGTGCTGGAATGGTGGCTGGATTTACGACGCGATGGTGACTTGGTCGTGTTGAATCTCTCTTCTGGTTCTGGTTCGAGATGCATCAGCTTGAACAGCTTCGCGCACGTTGATGACCAGATTGTAAGGTGCTACTGCTCATATGGATACGAAGGCAACCCTTACATCCTTAACGGGTGCCAAGGTACCACTGCTCTAGTGCTCTACCCACTTCCCTATATATGTTTTTCATATCACTTCGCATTTAGTTGTCTTTTGTTGTTACACCTTCATTGTTAATACTCCAATATGCCAAAAGTATAGTGTATCTTAGTTTTCTTTTAAAGCCAAATGATATAAAGTTTGGTCAAATATGCAGAAAAATATAACAACATCTACACCATCAAATACATAAAATATGAAAGTATATTTCATAATGATTCTAATAATATTGATTTGATGTTGGTAATACTAATATATTTTTCTACACATTTGGTCAAACTTTATACCATTTGATCAACTTCTGAAAAAACTAAGATGCACTACATTTCAGCATAGAAGGAGTATATACTACCTCCCTTACTTCAAACAAGACGTATATTTTTTCTAAGAAGTCAATCAATGTTATTAACTAACGTTTTAGGATAAAATTGACAATTACAAACCTATGCACATACAATATGAAAATATATTCGTTATTTACTTAATGATATTAATTTGATATTGTAGATGTTAATAGTTTTTCCATAAACTTAATCAATCTTTACAATGTTTGACTTTTGAAAAAAAAAGGTCTTATTGTATACTTGTTCGTATTAGAACCTGATTTTGGTGATTTGTCTGATGTATACCATTTAATATAGTATTAAAGCCAAGACATCTCGGATTTCAACACCTGAGCTACAACACACTCAATGAAATAGTTTGAGTCTACAAATTATTCCACGTCTAACTCTTAGATCAACTCTAGCAGATTCCGGCAAAATCCCCTGCTTCAATTTGTTTTGGCCGATATGCGGTTTTGTCTCTTTTATAGCCCTAACAGATATCGCATAATGTTCCGGTGATCCGAATAAAAGTACCGGATATGCATCTCGTTCGCCACTATACGAAGGATATCGAGGGGCATTTAGGGTGAGCCCTCCCCACCCCCACCCCCCGATCGCTCCGCCACATTTTCACTCCTCTGCCGATAGGGTTAACCAACTCCGGCGAGTAATTAGCCGCTTCTCCGCCGCGAAATGGAGCGCGACTTTGGTGGTGCGCCTCCTCCTGGCGGTGTCGGCCTCGGCGCGGATACATCTTTCGGCAATGGAGTACTTCGACTCTTCTGACGCGGAGTACTCCGACAACTCGTACTCCTCCCTCACCGAGCCCACCACTGACAACGACGCCGATGAGCTCGCCGCAATCAGCAACGATGAGCTGATGGAGCGCACGGCGGAGCGGCCCCGTTCGGTCACCCGATGGCCTGAAGTGGTGAATGTCGACCGACTCGCTCGTGACGGTGGGAGAGGGAGGAGCGCCTCAGCGCGACCTCCAGCGTTCCTACGACAACTAACGTGACGGCGGCCATTGGTTTGTTTAGGTCTAGATAGTTAAAAAAATCTAGCCTATGTGTAGTATGAGAACTATGTTGGATCTTATATGAACTATATGCTTGCTTAGAGATGAACCATGTTTGCCGATCATCAAAATCTAGCGACGAAGTTCATTTTCGAAATTTCAAGCACCAATTTGCAGGATCTGCCATCCAAATGCGCGTGATACCGCAAAACTATTTTCAGGATAACACCATTCCTAGTTTAGGGGCCACCGTTTCCGAAAACTAATAGACATGGTCTAAGAGCATCTCCAATAGGTGCCCTAAAATAGCAGGCAAAAAACAGGGTGATATAAAATAGTGTTGTTTTCTCTTTTTTTCACCCTAAATTATACATCACTAAAACCGTGTTTTTTAGGGCACCGCGAACGACCAACTCTAGCACGTGATGTAAAATAGTGTTGTTTTCTCTTTTTTTTTCACCCTTCTCATTTTTCCCCAACGCGCACGAGGTTGTCGGCCGCCGACCATCCCCTCCTCCCCCGGTCGTTCCCCGCGCGCAGCCTGAGCTGGGCAGTTTTGGGCGCCTCTTCCTGGCCGCCGACCATCCCCTCCTCCCCTGCGCGTGGCCCGCGCCGCCGTCAGATCTCCGCGACGACGATGACGGAGCAGCGGCGACGACGACTGAGCACGGCGGGGCCATACAGCCTGGAGGAATCGCGGCGGCGGCGAACGGTCGGCGAATCGACGAACGGAGACCGGTGAATCGGCGGACGGACGACGGGGTTGGGACTGGATCACGGCGGTGGTGGCGCCAGCGCGAAGGTTGGCCGGGGTCGCGGGGGTGGAGCGGCGGTCCGGTGGGGTCGTGGCGGTGACGAGGAAGCGGCGGCGCCGGCGGCGAGGGCGCAACCGCGATTCAGCCGCAGGCGGGAAGTTTCCCCCTGTCGGTTGAGACGCGCGGCAGTCTGCATGCGTTGGTGATGTATATTTGGATCACCGGAGCTATTTTTTACATCGTGCCCTAAAATTATTTTGGCCAAATATACATCACGGGCTGCTATTGGAGACCACTTTTTGCCCTTGGTGATGCAAAAAAACTGTTATTTATTGGTTTGCATCACCTATTGGAGATGCCCTAACAGCCTGTTCGGTTGGGGCCTTGGGGTTTTAATCTTAGGGAATGGGAATGAAGGGGTAGGGGACTGATAATTCCTCGCATAGTTGGGAGGTTTGGGAGTTATTTAGGGCAGGGTCCCAACTCCCACGTTTCACTTCGCGGGGAAAAATTGAGTTGTCGGCGGCAGAAACTATATGCTACTACTACGAGTAGTACTCACTACATATGCTACTAATAGTAGTTGCTAGCTCGCGGGTCGTTGCCTGGGGGCCTAGTCGGCGGCCGGCAGTCATGGCGAGGGGTGCGTCTACGCAAGCGACCTGCAGTCAGGCGGCCGGCGGCGGAGTTAGGCAGAGAGGTCGTGCACTCGCAGGGCAGTCCACATCTTCTAAACTCCATCCTGATATGGTTGATGGGTTCTCTTGGGATCGGAATCAAAATTTCTGCTGACTTGCGGTGAGGCTGCTTCCGCGTTGTTCGTGGGCAACGGGGCATCTCCTTGCCCTGGATGGCACGGTGCTACCAAATGAACAACATAGTGACCGACCGATGCCTCCAGTCCATGGAAATCACTATAGACATAGACAAGTCGGACATGAATTTCCACATAAAACAGAAGAACCTCACATCACTTATATACCTCACTCGTTTCCCCTTATTTTTTCATTGACGAGAGCGATGTGCCTGACCCATTTACCCCGTCCACACTACGGCATATAGATTTTTCAAACAAGAATCTGCGATAAGTAGACACCTTTTCCTTTCGATATGGCAGCGTGGCTTCCCTCCATTGCTTCCAGAAAAGCAAAGATAGGCACCAGTATTGCGTCCTTAACGCTCCAGCTTATTGTGGCCACATTAGCAGCTCCAGTAGCGTTGCCTGGTTGCCCGGAGGTATGTGGCAGGCAGCATAGTCGTCCCCTACCCTTTTGGTTTCCGGCAACGGCAAGGGTGCTTTCGTGAGGGCTTCAATCTCACATGCGACGTGCTGACTAAGCCACCGAAACTGTTCGTTGGTAATGGTGCAGAAGTGGTTAACATATCTCTGGCGGATGGCACGATGCGGATCAACAGCAAGGTGCTGTACATCCCGCTGAACATGATCTCCCTTGAGTTAAATGGCTCGTGGCCCGCCGGCCTGATGGCAGGTGGCCCCCTGACAGTGTCCAGCCGACACAACCGGTTTGTAGCCATCGGATGCAACATTCTTGCCAGTCTCATCCCCTATTCGAGCTACAGAGTTAGTATTTGTGCCACGTATTGTTCGGATGACCCCATGGAGAGCGACATCGCTGACTCCTCATGCTCTGGCTTGGGCTGCTGCCAGACGCCCTTTGCATGGCCAGGTCTACCTTCCTATGGTGTACATCTTGCACTACTAGAAAAAGGACCTCTAGTCGCGGTTCCAGAGCCCCTTTAGTCGCGGCTGGGCAACCGCGACTAAGCATGCGGGACTAAAGCCCCCCCCTTTAGTCGCGGCGGGTTCCGAACCGGGACTAGAGGTCCCTCCACGTGGGGACGTGGGGACGTGGTGTGTTGGGACCTTTAGTCCCAGTTGGTAGCACCAACCGGGAAGGGTTTTTGGGTTTTTTTTTTCGATTTAATTGCAGGGTTTAGGGTTTATATATGCACCGCCGTCAATCTTAACAAATGGGGCAAAAAATCGTGGAAGAAATCGAGCTCGGTGGAGAGAAAATGGAGATGAAACTCGAGCTCAAAATGGCCATGGCTGGCTCGGGGTGGAAGATATAGTTGAAGGACCTGCAGTCCCGGTTCCAGCCACGAACCGCGACTAAAGGTCCTCGCGCGGGCCCCGCGTGGCCCCCGGCCGCTAAAGCCGCAGGCGGAGGACCTTTAGTCGCGGTTCGAACCGCGACTAAAGGTCCCGCACCAACCGGGCACCTGTCCTAGCCGTTGGAGATGTCGGAGCCGGAGCCCTCTAGTCGCGGTTCGGAAAGGAACCGTGACTAAATGTCCGGCTCTATTGCCTCTTTTCTACTAGTGTTGGTAACTTGACCCACATATCACGTCCGTCACCAAGATATGGAGTGGTGTTCATAGCTGACCAAGATGGGACCGTCAGAAAGGTTAGAACCTGACAGCCCATCGCAACTATCGTAATAAGTGTACACAGCATTTCTCCTTGAGTAGTAAGTCACCTGAACAAATGGGAGATACCCGTGCTAAAATCAGAGCCAAGACTTACCTTTGAAATTTCCTCTTCCTTGTAGGACATCCAATGTTGTTCGAAACTTTCCTTCACGCGTCAATTAATCCGTCCTGCTTTAGTTACTTCTCTCTTTACTTTTTTGTTTTCTCGTGTTCCAAGGATTTTAGTTTTTTCTGTTCAATGTTTTGAGGCTTCAACTGCACTTTGCTGATACTTTGCCTTCTAACTGTGTTTTTATTCCCCTTTTCAGATATCAACGAGTGCCTAGAGCCAGATAATTATCCATGCCTGCACGGAACCTGCATCAATATGCCAGGGACATACCGATGCTCAGCAAACAAAAATACCATCAGCCTCCCAGGTACAAATATAACTCAAATCACTTGGTATAAGATTGAATAATGTAGTAGAACAGGAGTATAATAACTGCAGAAATACTAGTGCTACTGCTACATTATTCAGTCTTCAAAACAGTTGTCTTAATGCTCTGGAATCGTCACCATTTAGAATTGAAAGACATTACATAGGAAAAAATGAATAAACACATCATATTATGTGCTTCATACATTAGCAAACCATGTGATCACTGGTCTAGAACAAACACTTCCAGTATGCTGGTCTGATAAATATTATTCCCTCCCTATCAAAATATAAGATGTTTTAGCATTTTTGGTCCCACATGTACCTAGACATGTTTTAGTGCAAGATTCAGTATAAGAAAACCTTTGGCGTGATATAGTTGAGTAGATTCAAACTTCCAGTTCAATTTTTTTAAATGCACACAACACATACTACTGTAGAACTTTACATTCATTTTGTGCAGGTTTAATCACCGTAATTGCAATTAGTGCTGGTTTGGGCTTACTGCTTTCACTTCTTGGTGTTGCCAAAATCACCAATAAACTCAAACAAATAAGAGCTAAGAAGTTGAGACAAATGTTCTTCAAGAAAAACCATGGACTGCTCCTGCAACAGTTAATTTCTTCAAACAAAGATGTAGCCGAAAGAACGAGAATTTTCAGCTTGGAAGACCTAGAGCAAGCAACCAACAAATTTGACCATAATCGTATCCTTGGCGGCGGCGGCCATGGCACGGTGTATAAAGGCATCTTATCTGATCAACATGTTGTGGCCATCAAGAAGGCTAAAATTGCCGTTCAAAGGGAAATCGACCAGTTCATAAATGAGGTTGTCATACTCTCACAGACAAACCACAGGAACGTGGTGAATCTCTTTGGCTGCTGCCTTGAGACAGAAGTTCCTCTACTAGTTTATGAGTTCATATCAAATGGGACTCTCTCATTTCATCTGCATGGCCAAACT
Organism: Poa pratensis; assembly: GCA_947311845.1. NCBI lineage: Eukaryota > Viridiplantae > Streptophyta > Magnoliopsida > Poales > Poaceae > Poa > Poa pratensis. The sequence goes on along the minus strand of CAMZMU010000051.1, from coordinate 56,646,750 downwards.
GAGAACGCTTTGTCATGGAAAGATAGGTTGAGGATTGCATTGGAAACTGCAAGGGCCATTGCATATCTACATTCTGCTGCTTCCATATCAGTATATCATAGAGATATCAAATGTGCAAATATACTACTTACTGATAGTTTAACAGCAAAAGTATCAGATTTTGGAGCTTCAAGGTCGATTGCAATAGATGAGACTGGAATACTTACAGCTGTTCAAGGAACCTATGGTTACCTTGATCCTGAATACTACTACACTAGTCGGCTCACGGAGAAAAGTGACGTTTACAGCTTTGGTGTCATCCTAGCAGAGCTGCTGACCAGGCTAAAACCAGTTTTTTCTTCTCATTCATCAGAAGTCACAAGCCTAGCATCGCATTTTGTCTCACTAGTAAGAGACAATCGCTTGTCAGATATTTTAGATACACAAATTGTGGATGAGGGGGGAGCTGACGATGCTGAGGCGATTGCAAAACTCACAGAAGCATGCTTAAGTTTAAAAGGTGAAGAAAGGCCTACAATGAGGCAAGTGGAGACAACACTTGAAGATGTGCTGAACTCAAAGGTCAATCTCAGTTCTCAGATTACAAGAGTGAACCAGAGTGCTATAAATAATCAGTCATACAAGGAAAGCAAAGGTGGCGAAGGAACTAGACTGTACAGCTTGGAAAAGGAGTTCATCCAATCTTCTGAAATTCCAAGATGATTTCACTTACATGCTGAAGTGTTGCGGTTACCATTATTAATTTCGGTGCCATACTGCAATCCAATGTAAATTACAAGGTCTGAATTATTACTGTGTTTCCTATGCTAATGGGCCATGTAGAACTAAGTATGTGAAAGTAAATAAAATGGATTGATCAGTTACAGTATTTACAGTTAACCCATCTAGTTCTTAACACCTAAGTTCAAAATTTTGCGGGAAAGGCATGTTGACGGAATCCGTGAATGTACATATTGTGAATACTTCACAATCAAGCACCTAATTTCCATCAGAGATTGTAGTGCAGTGAAGATAGCTACAGACAAACTTGTGAACTGCTTCGTTGCAGGCACTTCCATTGGTGAGATGATAATGCAAATTTAGCACTGCAACTACATGATCAAAATTACAACGGAAAACCACTCTAGGGTGTTGCCATCTTGGCAAATACAGAAAGCGAAGCGATTGCTTCTCCGGTGGTCAAATACAGGCAATCCCGGTCTGAAATGATCGTGTGCATCGTTTGCCCGATGTATTTTCTCCATGACCTCTCCAGTTGGATTCACGAGTACAAGCTACAAAAGGAGAAAAATGGTAACTTTACCACATAACTAAACTGATAGTTTGAATTAGAAATATTTACTTTTCATATGTATATAACTATATATATGTGATGAGTGTACCTCTAGACCACGATTCATGAGTGTCATATGCAGGGACAGCTGAAAAAAAAATTATGGCGTGTCAGTGAAAATGATACTGAAATTTTCTAAATATCTGGCACACATCATAAAAAAAATTAATATAGCAATTTTAAGGCATGCAGAATGCCCTGATCTAGCACTTTCTTATATCCAATTTCCAAGTAGAAAACTAAACTCTTACAAAAGCTATCTGTTGCAATTTGCAACATGCTTTCAGCTACCAGTAGAAAACTAACACTTAAGTACATCCATACATTTATTGAGTTAAATATAATAAAGATGCTAATCTGGATAGTGAACGATTTATTCTTGGAATTTACAAACCTGATAGGTCCAAAATTACGAAACGGAGTTCTGTTTGTTTATTCCCTGAAGAACTTTCATCCTCTATCCATCTCTTTGTCCTACAAATGAAAACATTTCATTGCAACTTGTTCCGCAACTTGATTCACCATTTCTTTCTAGTATTAGAAGTTTTTTTACCTTTCATTGAGGTAGTTGGTGTTTACAAAGTTTATAGGAGCCTCAACTGTCAGTATCAAGAACCCAGGAACTCTCTGAGCCTCCTTATACTGATGGAGGTTCCGGTAAATATCAGTTCCATTAATGTTTCCTTGGATCATCATCCTTGGTCTTGTGATTTGCATCAATACCCTAAATATAGATATACAAATGTGCAAAATTGACAATTTCAGTGACCAAGCAATCAAACTAGCAACTTCCTCTAACGAAAGATCAGCAGTATATCTCAGTAACAAAACTGTTGGTTACCGCAATCGCGAGGCCTTCTTGGACTGAGATGAAGATGACACCAGCAAAAGCGCACAAACACACGAGGAAATCCATCTTGTCCATCTTCAAGATGTTGTATGCAGCAGGCAGATCAATCAGGCCAATGACGGCAGCAATTATGATTGCTCCAAGAACAACATTTGGGATGTAGACGAACAGTGGCATGAGAAGCAGCAGCATGACCATGACCGTCAGTGCCATGATCACATTGGACATGGCGGTCTTGCAGCCGGCATTGTGGTTCACAGCAGAGCGAGAGAATGCTCCTGATGGAAATAGAGAGAGCCATCAATCTTTTTACCTCATCTATGATGCAGAGGCCGGGTGGTTTGTCCTTACATTGTCTAAAAAACAATCTTTCCACCTTGGTATTGATCTTAATTTTTCTTACAACGAATGCAACAGAACATAAGAGGTTGTGTTAGCCGAGAAATGTAGGTTACCTGTTGTCACATAGCATGATGTACATGAGCCCACAATGTTCATCAACCCAATGGCCATCATGTCTTTGTTGCCGTTCACCTGGTAGTCCTTGAGTGATGCAAACGTCGTACCAACTCCTACCCCTTCCTGACAGAACAAAATTCAGCGCACACATCAGATTATCAGTGGCACTGACTGAAATATACATTCGAGCTACTTAATTCTAATTTGACGTGTCCTAGAGCTGTATATTTCTTCCGATGAATGTTGTTTCATGGTGAGGCCTAGATATGTCGGATCGAAGAACAGTTTGTCCCATGAGGGGCGATTCAGGCCACACTTGAGCTGCCCAATCTGTGGCAAAAAGATGCAGACATCTACAGTACTTTCCTATCATGTTGCATAATTAGTAGCAGTAGTAAATACATGTACTAAATGAAATTGGGGATTCCCTTTTGGGGGCCTTTTACTCGAAAAAAAGTAAACACATGTACGCATAGGATTGTTCAGTTTTTGTTGAATTCCTACGATCCTGATGCCGTGGTTCTGTGCTTTGAACAGAAAAAAACGAGCAGGGTGGATATGATGACGGATTGCCAAGCGGGCACACGCTGAAATCCAGAAAAACTTTGGCCATCTTATGCTCTGTATATACGCACGCCCAAAGTCAGATGAAAAAGTACTGCTGCAGGAGTTATCCATTATAATTTCAGAAGGAAGTAGATCTAGTCTCAGGTTCTGAAAAAGAAATTTTTGAGGACAGTTTCAGAACACCCAACCCGCAGCGGGCAAATACGGATGCACGGGGTTGCCACCAGCACTGTCTACTAAAGTGTGTCTCAAGACTTGTAATGCTCCCAACTATTTAATTTTTCGTTTGAAAGGAGATCGATATTGTAAGTGGAAAACAATGCTGCAGAAGTAAAGAATAGAGATCAGACTTTGTGGGTTGCAGTACTTGAATTCTGTGAACCTCTTTATGTAATTTATTTTTTTAATGGGATCTCTTTATATTTCTCCTTTTTCCATTTTTTTGGTTGCTTATAAGAAATTTTTTTTTTGGTTGTGATCAAAATCAATATGGCCCAAAACAATATTGCCTCACTATGGTACCTGTAGGTTATCGATTCAGTACCTAAGTTGACATTGGTACACGAGTACACGACCAATTGAAAACTTGCCTGCGACAAGATGGTTATGAGGGTGGTTGTACCTCTAACCCACCAGAGTTTAAATCCTAGATTTGACATTGGTATTTCTCATTTAGGCGGAATATTTTTCAATGAGAGGTGACGTTCCCGTCGACAGCGAGGCGTCTGTGGTGACTTCGTCAATCTCAAAACCCGACCGCCGGCGCAGTCTTTTGAAGGAGGATGTGCATGCGTTCGTAGAGGCGAGTGTGTACACGCATGTGAGCGTCTAAATTGGAGAAAAAAAGAGTTACACCACCAATTTCGCTACAGAACACCCTTCTCTCAGTTCGCTGCACCCCCCGGCGGTTCCGCAGTCCACCGAACCGAGCCACGGGCCCACCAACCCGCCGACGCCGCTGCAACTCGCACGCGCCGGCGACATGGCGGGCTGGATCTCCTCGAAGCTCGAAGCCGCCGAGACCCTCCTCCACCAAGCAAGCGCCGCCGCCCGCCCTGTCCTCTCCTCCCTTCTCGTCTCAATCCCCTCTCCAGCTCGTCTAACTCCACTCTTCTTCTCCAACAGATCGACCAGCAGGCGGCGGACACGCTCGGCAAGTCCTCCTCCGCCTCCGACCTCACCGCACTCCAGCAGCCTTCCTCCTCCGCGCTCCTCGACGCCCCCGCGCCGCGCAGGACGCCGCCGGCAACCCTGCCGCCCTCCCTCGGCCTCCGCCTCGCCGCCAAGCGCCACTCCCAGCCTACCCCTCCGCCTCCCGCCGCGCCCCGACGCTCCGCCTCCGCCGCGGCGGATCTCTCGGTGCAGGACCATCCCGGTGGCGCCCCTGAGGGGCCGATCGAGGCCAAGGCAGAGGAGGATCGCAGGGATCGTGGGGAGGACGAGAAGGGAAGCCCGTCTGAGAGCGGGAGCGGGAGCGATGACGATTCGGATGGGTCCGGGAGCGACGATTCGGAGGAGGAGAGGCGGAGGGAGGAGGAGAGGACCCGGCGAAGGGCTGAGCGGCTCGCGGTCATGGCGGCACGAGCGATCGCCGAGAGGGAGGAGGCCGTGGCCAGGCTCGAGGGGGAGAAGACCAGTCTTGAGAAACTCCTCGCCATGCGCGAGAAGGAGCAAGCACAGGAGGTGAGTCTGCTTGTGATCCTTGACATGACTATTCTATGACTCAGTTAGCAGATTGAAAGAGAATGTTATAAGCCTTAGCATAGATGTTAACTCTAAGCCAGCAATTCAAAGGACGTTCAAATTAGGACAGGAGTCCATGCATGTTATTAAACTTTAAGTGCGTGAAATCAGTTCCGAGTAACTTGGATGTGTAGTGTTTTGTTAGAACTAAGGATCCAAAACTAGCAAGCGGACATTTAAACAAGAATGACATAATTTGACATTTCCCTGGCTATGCAACTTTATGCTGATCCTGACAATGGTAGTAAGCAAGCTGGCCATGGGCTTATCCTTATTTGTAGACTGTCGTAAATAACTCAATTCCAATTATGTTGATCGACTTTGCTCTTGCTATCACTATCTGTTACAGTTTTGAGTTTTTAGCATGTGACCTACTGATCTGTATATCTGATGCTGTGATCAGTTGATTGCATGTTGCTATACTTTAATGTGTATTTCTCATGGATAAAAAGTTTATAATGGTCTTGATTGTCCAGGCGAACACTTATTTTGCGGCTAATGTTGTATATTTTATTTCATAGATTGTCGTCCCACAACTAGTTATTGTGATTTATGATGCTGAGTTGACAACTGAATGACATATGTTAAAGCATTCTGATTGTGTCCCATATAATTAAGTTGTCACATGAGTTTGATTTCCAGAAAAGGGTTGTTATCAGCCTTTTTTCCAACTATTTTCATGTTTAATTTTCAGGCTTCCGAGTTGCAGACTAGTATGATTGAAATTATGGAAGCTACAGAGATAGAGAAACAACGACATAACAGCACTAGAATGGAAGCCCTTGTGCGGTTGGCTGAGCTTGAGGTGTGTACCACCATTCTTTAGATGCTGCTGCCTTTCTTCCGGCCCTGCTTTATAACAAGCAACACAATATATATCGCATTGACTTGTTTCGGAGAGAATTTTATGTGCTCCCAGTGTTCTAAAAACAGATGTAGTAGTGCTTATACTTGCCTTACATAAGGAACACGTGTCCATATCTTATACCGCTGACTGCATAATTGGGCCTGTTAGGTTTTATAATCACTACAAGTCTCAACAAATGTCCTTATGGAAGATCTTTGTAGGTTACAAACGCAGAGCTTGCAAAGTCACTTGCCAGGGAACAATGGAATCTGGAAGTTCAGGTATGCTGTATTTCCTCTTCCACTTTGTTTATGTCAGTTGTTGACCGTCTATGTTGTTATTAATTTCCAGTTTCTTATAGTACCATGCGTTTATCTGTTCATACGAGCACACTGCACACTTCGTCTGGATATATACTACATATAGTTTTGTTGTGGACCACATTTTTCTACGTGTGGCTGTAACAGTCAGTTTAGCAGAGGGGTGTTTTTTTTCTTGAGAAGATGCAAAGGAGCTTTGTGTTTCCTTTCACTGGAGAGAGAGGGTTAAAGGTTCTGGTTTCTAGTTTATACACTGTTAAAACATTTACCATTGTACCACGAAAAGTATATCCTGCTTGCCTTGCACTGAACTATTCTCATAACCAATTGAACCAAGAACATTAATGCTATTACTTGTTTATAATCGGATTGATGTATTCTACAGTAGAACAGAAACATTAGGATACGTGGATCTGTTATAGTCAGCTACCTACTTATATGTACATCATGGCTGATAACATTATGATAACACGCTAAAACATGTACCAAGCATGGGCAGTGCAAAGAACTGCGAAAGTTTCAAGATTTGTAGATTGCTGTTCCTATTTGAACTGTATGGGTAGGCCCTACAGTTTTGTTTTAAAAATATGTGTAGGAACTCTTGTTGTATACTTGTATGGCATGCCGGCCCAAAAAATAGGTATGAGTGCTAGTTGAATATTAGCTTATTTATGCTTTCCATTTAAATTTGGAGAATGTAGGCATTTGCTACTGCCTAACTGCCTATCTGATGTGGGATAGATGGCCCAAATTTTGGCATTCAGCAAGAAGGAAGCTTATGTGTAGAAAGTCCTGTTGTATGGTATCTATGGTCAAACCATAGATATGATATAGGTGCTAGTTGAAGATTAGCTTATTTTATGCTTCTATTTTGATTTTGAAGAATGCTACCACTTGATAATGCCTATATCGTTTAGGATACATGCCCCATTCTTGATTGATTGCTTTCCTAAATGCTTCCATTGCATGAAGACACGTAACTGGTTGTAGTTTTAAATGCGATAGTCCAGAACGAGCATACATATACTCAAATACTTTTTTTTACTCAAATACTATTAAGTGGCTCGAGGAAGATAACTGCCATTGGCCCTTTTAGTAAAAGTGAGTTGACAAGTAACCAAATGTTACATCAATGTTGCGTGGATATTTGAATTTTGGTTTTCTTTGTTTTGTGAGTAGGTTGATCAAGTGGCTCAACTTCGAGAGGAAGTTGATTTGAAGACTTTTGCTCAAGATAGTAAGTTAACCGTTCGATGGCCTTCTGTTCTGTTTGAGCTTTAAACACTCAGGTTTCTGATTATTAGGCCAATTGCACTTGTGTTTCATATGGTATTTTTTCAGGAAGTTTCTCATTGGTTAATTGTACTTGTGTTCCATATTCACTATGTAACTCTATCGTTCCATGAGCAGAATACAAGAGAAAGATAGCAAAGATACAGAAGACAAGCGTCCCTTTGGTTGATGAAGTATGCATTCAAATTACATTGAGTACTCAATTAAATTTGATGTTACTGGCCTTCCATCCTGTACAACGATATAATGTTTGTTAAGCTGTTCAAGTAAAAAAAAGATAGACTTAAGAAAGATCTCCTTATCTGCTCCATTTGTAACTTCATTGAAATTTTGTCTAGATAGAATCCTTGAGAAGGTTAAAGCTTGAAGACAAAATTATTGATGCAGAATACACTCAGACCTGTGATAGAATTGTCAGCTTGAAGGACAAGGTATGCTCTCCTGGCCATAACTTTAAAACAATGGTTCATTTATGTTACTTCATATGATGATCTTAGGGACCATGGATGGCTTTTGGCAATAATTGTTCTATGCTTTAGTATTGTACTGCTCAGATTCGTTCCAGTGGAGTCGCAACTAGCTCAATATTTTGAGATCCCATTCGATCTTTTTTGAGATGCATAGGTCAAAATAACTTTGTGTGTTTCGTTACTGTACATATGTTTCCTTTTAGCTTTAGATTATTGAGTAAAGGGATGGAAGCAAGTCGCAACCACAAAATTATAGCACTTACGAAATCTACTTTTCCTAGGACCTTATTTATGTATATGTACCTCAGAGCATGTCATTCTTAGTATCCACTATTCAGCACCTATTACATGTGCGCCATTTGTTGAGTATTTTACTTTTTGTTTGCGGAAATTAGTAAATTAACCAATTGTCTGCATTGGGATTGTCTTTTTTTATCCATAGGCAAGGAAGATTGAAGAAAACATTGAGCTGACAAGAAGGGACATGGTGCAACCTACAGTGATAGAAATTGAACTAAAGAAGAGGCTTGATCAACTCACTGATCGGTTGATTCAGAAACAAATGCAGGTTAGTTCATTGTAGGTTCTCTTCCTGTGTTTAATTCCTGAATCACGAATGGAAACTGATTATATTTTGCAGCATGTCTTGGCACTTCCGTGCCCTTCTAAATTGAAATAGCTATTTACAGCGAAAACATGCTTGACTAATCTTGATTGGATATAATTTAGTACTTCCTCTGTCCCATTATATAAGACGTTTTAATAATTGGTACGGAGGGAGTAGCTTATATCAATGTCATTGTCTGTATGGATAGTGGGTCTGTCAATCTTCCTGCAAACCATTGGTCGTTAGTGGATCTGTCAATCTTCCTGCAAACTATTGGTTGATCTATTGCTTTGCTACACTGCTGTACGTGTATGTGATGTGGAGATTTAAACGTTCTCTTCCAGGTTGAGTCCCTATCTTCAGAGAAGTCAACTTTGGTACTCAGAACTGAGGTACGTACATGTAAAACCATCGTATTCAAGTCAGCATAGAAAACCCCTTGGTGGAGTCCTACCCAATATACTCAGTTAAAAAAATTATATACAAGTCAACTGATATCGTCCACCATATTCAGGCTGTTTCTAGATCGCTCGACAGTAATGCCTCATCAAGCTCGTCGATAGACATAGAAACGGGTACGTGGCAACATTCATATTCCTCGCCAAGGCTACGCGACAGGATACAAACAGGGAAGCAGCATCTGGGTTCCGCGATACGGCAGCTTGACTCCATCTTCTTGGCCGGCCACATCTTCTTGAGGCGGAACCCTAGGGCGCAGGTCGGGGCCATGGTGTACCTGGTGTGCCTCCACATATGGGTCCTGTACATACTGTCGTCACACCCCGCTGTACCAGATGACACCCGCTCTGGCGCTACCTTCTCTTTGGAGTCGATAAACAAGACTAGCATCTAACCATGTGTTGTTCGTCTCTTTATTTTTTCTTTTCCTTTCTGTGATATATATATACATCATAGCCATACGTCGCCTATTGTTGTGCAGCGAGGCGTGACTTCTCCTTGACAGACCAGGTGAACATTACTGGCTTTGTACGCCATTGGTGAAATGACATTGGATGGGATGTACTACCATTCTGGTCCAGCGTCGACTCAGATATGAGTCTGAATGGTAGTTCTATTCTACCACATGATTTTTCCTCTGTCACTTCATTTGTCTCCTGTCTCCTCTGGCTTTTGCTTCCATTCCCATTTTCTTCCGTAGCTAGGATAGTCGTGAACACACAAATTAGCTTCAGAGCGTACACCGTTTTGGCACTGGTAGCTCGCTCTGTAACGTGTGCTTGAGGTACAAGCCGAGTTGGCATCTTCATTCGAATTTCGAAACATGGTTCATGTTTGTGGTGGTAGGCAACGCTGTCCATCGTAGTGATCCGAGTGCAGCGGCAACAAAATGTTCTTGTGCGTACGTGCGGAACAGTCAACAGTGTGAGGTTTGATTGGTTAGGCGCCACACGAACAGAGTAGGCATGAAGCATGTATATGGTGGCAGCACGCGATAAAGGTGGTCTCTGATGTGATACTAGGTGAATTTGGCGCGGCGCACGCCGCGCTTTTGGTGTAAAATTGTTTTAGGATTTATTTTACTTAAATACATGTGTTTAAAATATGATCGTGGGGAAGAAGTCTAAAAATTTGTGGCTCATAAATTATGGTGTGAAATTTGTTCACCACGGGAATAGTTTATTGTTCACATGAAAGTTGTGTTGGAAAGCTACTTTTTTTTTGATATGAGACGGGAAATGTTGAAATTTGCGAATTACAGTCGAAAATTTGTTCTCGATAGAAAAGTTACCTACAGAATTACTGTTGGGGAACTACGTTCAAAAACTTGTGTTGAAAGTGTCTATGGGATCGAGAAATCTAAAAATTTGTAGCGCATAAATTGCAGTCACAATTTTGTTCGCCGTTAGCTTAAAGAAAATATCACTGGAAAACTATACTTAAAATTTGTGTCGAAAATATGAGCGCGGGAAAGAAATTTTAGTTTTTGTAAAAGTGAAAATTAGGGGAAAATAAGATGCTACTTTTTGTTGTTCATGTGAAAAGTGACTTGACACTGTAGTGAAGAAGCTGCCATTGGTGAACGATGTTTAAAAGGTGTGTCAGAAATGCGAGCAATTCACTGTCACTGTAGCTTGATGTTCGTAAAAAATTGTGGTTAATTGCAGGAAAAAAATTGTTTGCTAAAGAAACTATCACTGGAAAATTATGTTTTTTATATGAGATGGGAAATATTGAATTTCGCAGATTATAGTTTAAAATTTGTTCTCTGCAGGAGAATTACCTAAAAAATTACCGTTGGAAAACTATCTTTAAAAAATTTGTGTTGTAAATGTCTACGGGTTCGAGAAATCTAAAAATCTGTAGCTCACATATTGCAGTTAAAAATTTGTTTGTCGTTAGCTTAAAGAAACTACCGCCAGGAAATTATGCTTGAAAGGAGTGTCAAAGATGTGAGCGTGGAAAAAAAATTAAATTAGGGGAAAATAAGATGCTATTTTTTGTTATTCATGTGAAAAGTACATCGACACTGTAGTGAAGAAGCTGCCGGTACTACCGAGAAAACAAAGTTTAAAAGTTGTGTTGAAAATGTGAGCAATTCACTGTCACCGTAGGTTGATGTTCGTAAAAAATTGTGGTTTACAAATTGCAGTAAAAAATTTATTCGCCGTGGGGACAATATTTTAAAGAAACAATTACCGGAAAACTTTAAAGAAATTATTACCAGAAAACTTTGTTTAAAAGTTGCGTCGAAAATGTGAGCGCGAGAAAGAGATTTAGAACTTTGCAAAAGTCTCATAAATTGCGGCCAAAAATTTGTTCGCCGTGGAAAAATATCTTAAAGAAACTATTACATGAAAAATTTACCGAAATTGCTCTTCTAAATAAACAGCAATTAAAGTTGATCAATCATGCAGGGAATGTAATAGTTGTAAAGGTTTTATTTTTCTGTAAATTTTGATATATTATTTGCATTATTTTGAATTACAGTTTAGAAGATACAAATTTTACGAATTTCAGTTTTCCCTGTAATTATTAAACATGAATTAAAGTTGGTTAATCATGCATGGAATGCAATAGTTGTCATGCATGGAGATGCAATAGCTGTAAAGGTTTTGATTTTCTGCAAATAAATCTATTTTGAAACTTATAAGAATTGTTGAATATTTTTTGTGAAGAAAAATTATTTGGAAAACTAATCCAACAAATCTTTAACAAAATGAACATTTCTTAGTTTCTGTGAAAAATTTGAAAATTTCTTAGTTTCACGTTTGTACACAATGAATATTTGTTGCAACTCTGTTATATCTATATGGGTATTGAGATTATTGTGATTTTTTGAATATACTGTTAATTCATATTTTTTCGAATTTTTTTTCGCGAGCCTTGACGGGGATGGAGAGGGGATGGTGGCGGAGCTTGTGGCAACCTCGGATTTGACCGGGGAGGAGTGGAACGTCGGCAGCTCGTGTCGGAGGTGACAGCGACCTCGGGCTCGCGCGGGAGAGAGAGAAACGGAGGGAGGGAGAGACGTGGGCGGGATAGTGAGCAAGGAGGGAAGGGGTTGCAAGTTGATTAATCATGTGTAGATATGCAATAGTTGTAAAGCTTGCATTTTTCTGCAATTTTTGATATATTATTTGCATTTTTTGAATTACAGATTACAAAATATGAATTTTACAAATTTTAGCATTTTCTGTATTTATTAAATATCTAGCAGTCGGGACCCACATGTCAGGGTTTTAGTAATTATGAAATAGTTTGTGGAAATAAAAAATTTCTGACAGGCGGGCCCGCGGTGACGTCAGCAGGTGACGTCACGGCAGCGGAGGCACCCGCTCTGCCGAGCTCACGCTCGGGCAGGGGAGCACGCGCGGGGGCTCGAACCGCACGGATCCACGCGAGGCGTGCGCGGGAAGCCGAGTGGCGGCGGAGCCGGACCATTTGGTCGCCGGAGTCGCCGGCGGCGACCAAATCCGCGGCGGCGGACGGTGAGCACGGCAACGGCCGCACAGAGCACGGGGACGGCGCGCCTCGGGCGTCCCGGCACGCGATCCGCGGCGAGGATGGAGAGGCGACGACGGCGAAGCTCCGTGCGTGCTTCGATCTGACGGGGGAGGAGCGGAGCGGCCGCGTCGTGCGTCGGCGGCGGCGGCGACGTCGGGGTCACGCGGGGAAGAGAAGGAGAGGGAGGGGGGGGGGGATTCGTGGGCGTTTTGCAGTAAGGCCCCTGATTTTCCCAAAAAAAGCAAATACAGCCCTCTTAGCGTAAAGGTGCGACCGAGCCGTAATTTCCGGAAAGTGTAGGGATTTTTTTGCAAAATTACCACGGGGGAACTGTTCAACACTGTAGCTACTGTTCATTAGAACTGTAGCCGAGCGCTGAGAGGCCGCGAAAACGCTTGTCTTTTATATAGTTAGTAAAGCGGCGATTCGGCTGTGGGAAGAGAATCCGCTGCCGGCCCCATCGTCAACCTTGGCATCGCCCGGGTGTCTCTACCCAGCGAGACTTGACTTCTACTTGATGGATCAGATGAACATTACTGGCTTTGTACGCCATTGGTGAAATGACATTGGTGATTTTTTTACAAATATAGCCCCTTGTCCAACGCAATTGTCAAAATTGGCCCCCTACGAATTTTATTGTCAAAAGTGGCCCTGACGGGAAGACAACAAAGCGACACGTGTCCTCCCGCCATTCCAGTTGGAGGGAAGTATCTTCCTGCCATACCAAGTGGCGGAAAGTCTCTCCCGCCGTACCAAGTGGCGAGAAGTCCCTTGGCACTGAGCACCAGTCCGCGTCTCGTCATTCTGACCCCACCACCTCCCGCCACTCCATCCGGCGGAATGTGCCACGTGTCGCCGCAGGAGACTTCCCGCCATTCCAGATGGTGGGAGGACACGTGTCGTTTCTCTGTCTTCCCGTCAGGGCTATTTTTGACAAAAAAATTCAGAGGAGGCTATTTTTAGCAATTGTATTGGGCAGGGGGCTATATTTGTAAAAAAATCGTTGGACAACCATTCTGCTTCAACAGCGAATCATATACTCCCTTCGTTCCACAATATAAGATGTTTTAGTCATCTTCCACATTTACTTGTGTACACATGTATCTAGACACTTTTTAGTGTACATGTTCACTCATTTTAGTGTGAATCTAGACAATAGTAGTTCTACCACATGATTTTCCCCTGTCACCTCATCTTCTCCGGTCTCATCTGGCTCTTGCTTCGCTTCCCATTTCTTCCGTAGCGGGGCTAGTCGTCTAACACAGAAATTAGCTTCAGAGCGTACACCGTTTTGGCACTGCTTGCTAAGCATAGGTCGGTAGCGTCTACTTCAGGCACAAGCTAGCAGGTGCCTGATTCGAAACATGTTTCTTGTGTGGGCACGCTCCGTCGTGGTGATCCGACTGCAGCGGCAACAGAAGAATGTCTACTCTTGTGCGTACGTGTACGCAGTGGAACAGTCAACAGTGTGAGGTTAGGCGCCGCCTAACAGTGTGGGGCGCCGGTATCACACGAACACAGTAGGCAAGAAGCATGTATATGGTGGCAGCACGCGATAAAGGTGGTGTCTGATGTGATAAGCGGCGATTCGGCTGTGGGAAGAGAATCCGCTGCCGGCCCCATCGTCAACCTTACCCAGCGGCGACGTCGACCTGGCATCTATCCATCCATGGACTGCAGCACCGTCTTTCTTCCTCTGGTCCTGGCCGGCGGGATGGAGGAGGCCAAACCGTGCAGCTCCGGTGCTGATGCGCGGGCCTTCCACTCGCACTGGAAGGCTAAACGTGTGTATATATCTCGGCGATCGAGGAACAAACAAGCAATCAGACGCCGAATCATTGCCGCTTGATTGCTCTCAACTGCCACCCAGAACTATCAAGGAAACGACGGAATCTGTGATCCGTGTCGTCAGGTTAATTACTGCGTGCGATCGAGTGTGCAGTGCAGCTACCCTGAGCCGTTGACACTCGAGGTTCTCGAGTAGTCACTTTAGTTATGCTACCACAGCGATGTACGTACTACAAAGTGCAGAAAACTACCGGCACTCGCACCGCACCGCGCAGTCAAAACACAGAAACATATGTATCCTGCATTTACAAAGCTCCGAAAACGATATGCATTCCGCAAACAATTATTGAAGAGCGCGCGCGCGTCAAGGGGAGAATCTAGCCACTGGTCGCCGAGATGGACGCACTGTTCATCGATCCACGTCCATGCGTGATCCATCCATCGATATGCATCTCTGATAAAGCCTTCTGAAAGCTAGCTCCGCCTTTGCACGAAAGGCAGCTCCGCCATCGACGTCGCCGATCATGCATCATCGTTTCTGCATGCATTCCTACCACTTCCGGCGACCATGGACGCGACGGCGACGCGTGCAACGTATACTACACAGACGTCCAGCACTGCCCCTGCGGTCACGTCCAGACGTGCTGCCGCCCCACCCACCACCCACGCACAAATATCAAAGTAGAAAAGCTCGCAACTTTTCTGCTCGTTCGAATCCGTCCGTGCTGGATTGGATCAGGACGAGTTCTCCCGCCAACGGCGGAGTCGTAACACATATGATTGGCATGAGATGCGTCCTCCCATGGATAGATCGCGAGAATTCCGTGAAAATTTGGCAATCTACGACGCTAGCTACCTCGGTGGAACTACTGTGTGGCGTAAGAATGTTCCAACACTAGCACACATCGGAAGATATCAAGCTTTCCCATGTATGATATGATCGTTCCAGGTTCTAGTATCCAAGATAATGCTGGGCGGAGTTATAGTAAGATTAACCGTACTACGTGATTATGTTTGATGATTGGACCTTGTCGTGGTTCCTGGGTGCGGTTCCAAAGGCCGGAGCACCATAGCCAGTTGCATATCTTCGGATACGGATGGGCTCGTGTCGGACTCCGACCCAATCGATGGACCACAAGTTTTTTTTCGATAAAGTGAATTTTATTACTTAAAAGTTTTAAGCATAACACCCGGCTTCTGCATAGATAGGATGCACACAGCCAATCGTACCCAAGTTCTCAAGAGTAAAATAAAAAGGCGAATTACATATTATCATGAGAAATTGTAGAAACGCCTAAGGAGATGGAGGGCCAATCCGTAGATTATGCTGCCACCCATGTTGGGTAAAAAAATCCCTCGCCGTATCCTCCAACCGCGTAGACACCTCCGTGAACAGGGCGCGGTGCTCCGTACGATGCAACGGCGCCCATGAACGGATCAATGCTGTGCACCGGTAGATGACCTGCATAAGAGACGAAAATTTATTATTAAAAACCTTGTCATTTCTACATAGTCATAGCGACCAAGTAACGGCAATCGCTCCCACCCTACATAGAAGTTTAAACCTAGAATGCACACCATTGAGCCAACTGCCAAAGATATTGGCAACGCTTCGGGGTGGGTGTAAGGTTGATTCTAACTGGATGGCTGACCATATAGATCTAGCGAAATTACAATGGAAGAAGAGGTGTTGTATACTCTAATCATGCTGACAAAAGACACACGTTTTGCTTCCTTGCCAATTTCGCCTTGCAAGGTTATCTTTAGTAAGAATTACGCCTCGACGAAGATACCACGCGAACACCTTATTTTCAGTGGGATTTTCATCTTCCAAATTTTCTTGTTATTATCAACTGGAACAGCAGGATGGATTAAAGCTTTGTACATGGAATCCACCGAGAATAAACCGTTCTCATTGAGATTCCATCGAAATTTATCAATCCCTTGCGTCAATTGCACGGAGGCAAGACGCTGTAACAAGGCATTCCACGATGCTTGTCTAGGACCAAACAGACTTCTTCTGAACGACACATTGGTGGGGACGTTGCCATCACCTTAGCGAGGGTATCACTTTTATGTCGAACAATGTTGTACAAGGCCGGAAATTGTTCACGGAGAGTGGCATTGCCTAGCCATTTATCCTCCCAGAATCTAATTTCAGATCCATCCTTAATAGAGAAAGACCCGTATGGAAAGAAGAATTTTTTCGTGGCCATGAGTCCAGACCAGAAGTGAGAATCACCCACTTTCCAGTAAACCTGGGATAACGCATGTGAACCCACATACTTTCTTCTTGGAGGGTTTGCCAAACCCCTTCTTCAGACCGAAGCTTGAAAAGCCACTTGCCAAGGAGGGCTTTGTTCTTGACCTCAAGGTCATGAATACCCAGACCACCTTGGTCTTTAGGTCGGCAAACCACACTCCACTTAGCCAATCGGTACTTTTTCTTCTCACTATCCCCTTGCCAGAAGAATCTTGATCGGAAATAATCTAATCTTTTCAAGACACCTTTTGGCAATTGGAAGAATGATATCATATACAGTACCATATATTACTCAGTACTGAATTAATGAGTACCAGTCTGCCTCCCAAGGATAGTAATTTCCCCTTCCAGCTATGTAATCTAGCCTGCAGACGCTCTTCTACCAGTTTCCATTCAGCATTTGTGAGTCTCCGATAATGAATCGGAATTCCCAAATACTTAATAGGAAACTGGCCCTGCCCACAGTCAAAAATCTCGGCATACTGAGAGACATCATTTTGAGCCTCGCCAAAACAAAACAACTCGCTCTTATGGAAGTTAATCTTTAACCCCGACAAATGCTCGAACGCTGAGAGGATTAACTTCAGGTTCCTAGCCTTTTCAATATCATGATCCATAAAAAGAATTGTATCATCAGCATATTGAAGAATGGACAAACCACCATCCACGAGATGAGGAATGACACCATCAATTTGGCCATCAGAATTTGCGCGTTCAATCAAAATAGCGAGCATATCAGCCACTATATTAAATAGCATTGGCGATAATGGGTCCCCTTGTCGCAGCCCCTTTTTGGTCTGAAAGTATTTGCCTGTGTCATCGTTGACTTTAATAGCAAACTTCCTCCCGAAATGAAGCTATGAATTAGAGCCCGCCATTCAGTAGAGAAGCCTTTCATCCTAAGAGTTTGCTGTAAGAAAGGCCACTTAACCTTGTCATACGCTTTCTCAAAGTCAAGCTTTAAAATAACCCCATTCAACTTTTTCCTATGCAGCTCGTGGACTGTTTCATGAAGGGTAACAACTCCATCCAGGATGTTACGGCCTTGCATAAAAGCGGTCTGAGAGGGACGAACCACATGGTCAGCCAAAGTGTTCAGCCTTATCGTAGCTACTTTGGTAAAGATTTTAAAACTAACATTAAGAAGGCAAATTGGTCTATATTGATGGATCCTCTCTGCCTCGTTAATCTTAGGTAATAGAATGATTTCACCAAAGTTCAGGCGGAACAGCTCCAATTGTCCACTATGAAGGCAGCAGAACAAATTGAGAAGATCTGGCTTGATAACATCCCAAAATATCTGATAAAATTCAGCCGGGAAGCCATCAGTACTAGGGGCTTTGTTGTGTTCCATTTGGAAAACCGCCTTTCTCACTTCTTCCTCAGAATAAGGTGCAGTGAGAAGACTATTTTCCTCATGAGAAACCTAGGGGATATCGTCTATCTAGGACTCATCCAAGGAAAAGTTGCCTTCCTCTGGAGCTCCAAACAAACCTTTATAATATTAGTGATATACGACTTTAGTTGCTCATGGCCTTCAATCGTTCCCTCATCCTGTACAAGGGAGTAAATACGTTTCTTCCTGTGTCTACCATTGGCAACACTATGGAAATATCTCGTATTCGAGTCCCCTTCCAGAATGAATTGAGCTTTCGAACGTTGATACCATTTAAGCTCCTCTTCACGCAGTAACCCAGCAATCTTAGCATTTGATTGGCTTTTAAGCTCAATCTCCTGCACTGATAGTGGGCGAACTTCTGCTAAGGCCTCGAGGTCATCGATAATTGATGAAAGTCGTTGTTTTTCCTTTTTAAGTAAACCCGTCGTGTGTCTAGACCAACCAACAAGGTAGTTACGTAAAGCACGTATTTTGTTATTCCACCTCTGAATTGGAGTAGCTCCAGCAACGGGTCTTTCCCAAATCTTTCTGACTATGTCCTGGAAACACTCACGGTTTAACCATCCAAGTTCAAACTTAAACCGACGGGTACACGACGGCCGAGGCATTCCAGTAGTCAATAAGATCGGAGCATGATCTGACAAAGCCTCAATACGCTCTAGAGCCCGCACTGATACGAAAGGAAATTTCGATTCCCAATCAGTATCCATAAGTACACGGTCTAACTTCTCGTATGTCGGTTTCGGTAGACTATTTGCCCAAGTAAATTGTCTGCCTATCATGGACACCTCTCTCAAATCCAAGTTGTCAATGACTGCGTTGAACAAAAGGGGCCAGTGATTGTCAAACCGGCATTTACTTTTCTCGAAAGGAAACCGCAGTAAGTTAAAATCCCCCCCAATAATCATAGGGTGAGGATTATCTTTTACCAGGTTAACCACCTCCGTAAGAAAAGCGGCCTTAGGGTCCTCCTGGGCAGGTCCGTACACGGTGAAGAGACTCCATATGAAATTATCAGCTTTGTTTCGGATGTGGAGTTTAATGTGGAACTCCCCTTCCGAGACCGCCAACACATCCATAGTATCAGTCCTTACTCCGAGTAAAATGCCCCCAGAACGTCCCCGAGGCGAGCGCGAATACCAAGCAAAGTCCATACCTCCCGAAAGTCGGTTTAGTGTACTTTGCGAGAACTCACGCCTACCAGTCTCAGAAATACCCAAAAAATCCAAATTATAATCCCGAACGCAATCAACAAAGTGCAAGTATTTAGCCAAGTCACCAAGACCTCTGCTATTTGTAAACATGCCATTCATTTGGAAATAGTGGGGGATTTGGATAGTTTGGATCTCTTCCGAGGTTTCTTGTTAGAAGAAGATTTGGATTTTCGACATGAAGCTTTTAGCTCATATAAGGGGCTGTCGACATCCAAACCTACCTCTGACACTTCACCTACTAAATGAGAGAGAAGCTGAGCATCTGATGTGGCATTCGCTTCCTCTTCATTGAGATAGGTGGCGTTCAACCCGGTCAAAACTTTAGGAATAACCGTTAGACGGTCAAATTCCATATGTCTCAACACACGAGTCGAAACTGAAATTTGAGAACTATCATTACCAAGCTTAACACCTACTTTACCAAGCTTTGACGAAATACAAGAAGGTGAAAAAGTAAGAAAAGACTTAGAGGCGGTGTCCATACCATGCGAGTCCAAGTTGTACTCCGCCTTTCGGCGCATAGCCTTCACCATGGAGTCCTCGTCAGTAGCGTTGGCTCCATCCATCGCCGATCCAAACCTCCCACTACGATGTGGAGTCGCATTAGGGGGAGGTGTGCATGGTGAGTTGAGGCCAACCTCTTCGAGCTCGGACCCCGCAGAAGGGACAACCTGGGTCAGCTTTGTTGAGGTAGCAGCTGACCCGGCCGTAGCAACGTCCTGGAGCGTCGATGCCTGGGACGGCGAGGACAGAGGCGACGTGGAGACATCAACCGTCCCGGCTGAAGACGCGAAGCCAGCATCCACCGGCGCGACCAGGGGAGGCAATGTCGAAGTAGTAGCCTCCCCCAGGCCCGGCCCGGCTAAGACTCCAGTGCCCAGCACCGGCTTGCTAGACACGGCCCAAGGCTGCACATGGGCCGCCGACTCTCGGCCGCAGCCAGCGGGCTGCCAGTGGCAGGGCGAGGCGACACAGGCTCCCGGCCCAGCCCACCAGCCTCCAGCGAGGACGCAGCTGCATCCGGCCCAGCTAGCGGAATCGGCCCAAGAGACCCTGCTGTAGACAGTGATCCAGAAACATAAGACGACATCGGTGCGATCAAACCAGGCGAGGATCTTCGAACAAACTCCATGATCTCAATTCCCCTGGGCGTGCGTGGGTTGGGATTATAAGGAGTAATTGCCCCGACCGGCACCAAAGTAGCCAGAACATCAGAAGTCACCGACTTGCCATGGTTGGTTGCCTCCGACGTTGTGCTCGCGTCGACGTCCATACTAGCAATGTGAGTGTTTTGAGTGCCAGTCGACCCCAAGGTGCCATCCATGCCATTATCGTTTCCTTCCTCATCGTCAACATCATCCTTTACGTCGCCAAAAGTAAGGGACGAAGTTGGGATCAGGAACAAAATACGCAGCCTCATGGCGGAAAAAGAAGGCATACTCACGAAGCTTCACCACACAAGACGTTCCAATGTAAGGCCCATTTGCATTCTCACTCTTCTCAAGTGCCTGTGGGTTGAGCATGCCCACCAGAATACGCACGATACCACGGCTCCGATAAGTAGCAAGATCAACATCAAGAGTCGTCCCAATAAGTGAACCAACAGCCCAAAAACCACGAAAATGTCTCACTGTATAAGGCACACCCTTCACATGCACCCAAACCTTCTCAAGCACTCTAGTCGGGGTAACGTCCTGAGCCTTCCAAACAGAAAAAATAGCCTGAGACTTGTAAGAAGGGATGTTCATCTGGAAACCATCCACCCTTTGGAGATCCTGAACTGACGGTAACCCGATCAAGAACAAATCGGCTCCATGAGGGAGTGCCTCCCAGGACCAGTGAGAACTCGACGGACACATCCTAGACATCAAGCTCTCAATAGCAGCCGCAGGAAATGTATCACCAACGACCGTGACCAGCGCGGTAGGTAAACTCGCCGGTGCTAGGTGAGCCTTGTAAATGCTATCAGGCAGCTGCACAAACATTGTATCATCAGTACCATAACCTGAGGTAAAAGCGG
This sequence comes from Poa pratensis, assembly GCA_947311845.1. Lineage (NCBI taxonomy): Eukaryota > Viridiplantae > Streptophyta > Magnoliopsida > Poales > Poaceae > Poa > Poa pratensis. The sequence goes on along the minus strand of CAMZMU010000051.1, from coordinate 56,625,611 downwards.
AGGGCTTCGAAAGTTTGAGTGTCGGGCATCGTATGGTAGGGTGCGCGACGGTATCACACACAAGGCAGTAGTGCTCCACCTTGCTTTCCTTAGTGGTATGAGTATCCACTTCGCACTTCCAGCACACTTTCTTCGACTTACTCTTGCTTCCAACTACTGTCCCAGGCTGCTGCTGCGAAGAGTCACCCGAGGGAGTACTACCCTCCATTACCCCAGTAACAGGACCAACAGAACCAGAAACCATATCAGTGCTAGGACCCTGTGAATACACCGGTTGCCCCTGATAAAAGGGCTGCTGAGGGAACATCTGCTGCTGTGACTGACCATACTGCATCGATGGCTGAATCGGTTGCGTCAACGGCGGCGCGAACTGCTGCAAGGAATTCTGTTACGCCATAGACCCCTGTTGCGATGTCTTCTTCTTACGCTTGACCCGCGGCTGTACCTGACCCAATGCGGTGGCTGGCTGGGAGGTCTGCTGCGGATACGCCGGGTACCCAGCAGGTGGCATCGGGGCATGGTACTGCTGAGGAAACATGGGCATGTATGCCGGAGGCCCGTACTGCCTGGAGGGTTGCTGGAGAGGACATGCCAGAGCCACTAGTGGGAAAACGACCTCTAGTCCCGGTTGGGGAGGGCCTCTAGTCCCAGTTTGCCAACCGAGACTACCAAATCGGGACTAAAGGCCCCCCCCCCCCTCTACTCCCGGTTGGCCACGAACCGGGACTAAAGGGGGTCCACGTGGCCACGGCCGGGCGCCCGTGGCGGGATGACCTTTAGTCCCGGTTGGTGTCACCAACCGGGACTAAAGATTTCTGTTTTTTGTTTTCTATTTAATTATTTTTCAGGGTTTAGGGGTTTAGGAGTTTGGATTTTGTGATTTCCATTCAATTCTTTTTGTATGGAGATCACGTTGATGCGCCAAAAACAAGTCGTATACATAATGTTCATACTACATTGAGATCACGTTGATGCATATACATACACATACAATTTGGTATCTATTTAATTACATGGAGATCATCAAATTACATGGAGGCATTAGTGGTAATGCAATTCTCCGGTTTCCTTTATGACCTCCGTAAGCAAAAATCTCGCAAATTCCTCTTGAATTGCTTTTACGCGGTTCATTGGTATGAGCTTGTCCCGCATTCTTTTCATCTAGATCAATATGAATATGTGAGTTGTGTGTATATATATCAAATCATTATAAAATAAATTATGAATGGAACTCAACACAATTGATGGTAATAAAATAAATTGTGAATAGTGTTTACGTACTGCAATTTGTCTTTGGTCTCTTTTCCGCTCACTGATCGTCAGGCGCATGAACTCGCAAACGTAGTATGCACATAAATTAGTCCCCTGTTCCTGCCTCAGACAATACTTTACGAAGAATAGAATTCAATCAAATAATAATCAAGCATGATAATGGTATTGAAACTAGAATTAAAGAGTTGCGCGGACCTAGATAGTACTACTTACCTTGGTGGTATAAAAATGCAGCTCCGGTTTCCATTCACCTTTAACCTTCTAGATGAACCGTTTCCAAACCCTGCCCGGCAAAAGAAAATGAATAAATGAGTTATTAATTACTTGATATCAGAAAATGAACGGAAGAGGTCGATATAGAGCGATAATGATTGAAATTACCTCTAGAGCATTAGTTGCAAGCTGAGGTACTTGTCCATATCTTTCCTTAATGAGTCCATGACTTCAACGATTGCTTCGTCAACTCTAATGATTAGCAGAATCCAGTGAAAGCTGCGCACGTTTATATACACATGCATGCATAACTCATCGATTACACTAAATATCGAGTAAGCAAAATAGAATGTGTAGAATACAGTAACACTCACTCGAAATTGTAAGGAAAAAGTATTTCTCCGCAGTGATTTTGTTTCACTAAAAACATTAGCAAGTTATTCTCTGTGTCCTCGGGATGGTTATTTACGGTAACTTCATGATTGAAATATGGGTCAACAACCCCAGTGTCATAGATGCGGCCTCTTCTGCATTCGAGAGTCTTCATAGATGCGTACAAAAGAATATGGGTCAACGAACCCAGTGTCATCGATGCGTACAAAAGAATATAGTGAGATAATTACAGGCAATGAACGAGCTGAGCTAGAGACTTAAATTACAGAAATAAATCACTTACAAACAGTAGCAACTGACGAGGGCTTTGTCGAGGGCGTCTTGATTGAATAACTGAAAATTTCTTCAAACTCAATAAATATCGCGTTCTCCTTGAAATAATGCTCTTTCTTATAGGCCACCCAGAGGTTGGTTTGCCCGTCCTTTGCGGCTTTCATGTACCACTGATGCAATTGGCGCATTTGTGTTGGTAGAATCTTGACCACCTCAGGTCTGACCAGAGACTGCCCGTGGACATATCTCCATGCAAACTGATCAGCTATGGGGTAACCAGTGTCGTGGTGTACGTCCTTATCGGGCATCACCTTGAGCGGGGTGATCGATTGTATTGCCTGTTCTCTGAGCTGAGCCACTTGTTTCCCGCTTTTTGCCGTCTGCTCCTACTCCCTCTGTAGCTTATATGTCTTCTCAATACAGCGGGCAAAGTCATCTGGCCTATCAGGCTGTGACGGTCCCGACGATAGATTTGTCACAACTTTCAAAACTGTTTCCAAAGGTAGTATTTTCTTTGGCTCGGGCCGTTTCAGAGCAAGTTGTCTTTTCACATCGGCAGCCACTTGACAGGAGACTTGTCCTTCTTGGTTTTCTTATTTCCACTTTTCTTCTGTGTAGTACTAGTCAACGGGTAGCTCAGTTTCCGCTTTATCGACTTAGTAGTGGGCGCAGTTGGCTGACGGGACGGCGCGGGCGATGGACTCGTGCTGGCGGGCTCCCAATCGGGGATGGATGGACTTTGAGGTGGATTTCTACTCGGAGGAGTCGGTGGCCTTGGCGCCGAGTCTGGAAACACGATGTATTTCTTGTTCCATAGAACGAAACCATGCTTGACTTCTCCCAGTGTCTTCTCCTCGTCACCTCCAGGAATGTCAAGCTCCAGTGTGTCAAATTCCGGCATAATTTCATCCACCCCGACACGAGCATAGCCAGCTGGAATCTGACCAAGATGGTAGTGTGCTCCAGGTTGATTTGGTAAAGCATAGCCGACCGCCACCTTGAAGGATATGTTCTTCATTGACATATGTAGCTCACAACTTGTCTTCTCCGTGACATCATCCACGGGGTAGTGAGCCACCGGCGGTTCGAATGAAGATGCTTCTAGCTGCGTGAACCCACGCTGCTTTTCCGCTGATTAGATGGGACGGCATCGACTTCAGGACCTTCTAGCTGCTGCTGAGATGCCCTTTGCTGATTAATTGAGTCCAGTTGCTCCTGCTGCCGCTGCACCTTGCGTTCCATTTCAGATAACCGGTCTAACTCCTTCTTCTTCTTCTTTCTCTGACGGCTTCTATAACTGTCAGCGTACTCCGGAAACCCTTTCTTCCACGAAACACCGGGTCCATAGCGTTCAGAATTCCCGAGGGCGAGTGTCAGCTCGTCGTTCTCTCTCGGGCTGGTACTCTCCCTTTCGAACTTTTTCTATTGCGTTCTCAAGCTCTTTGGAGATTTTTTCAACTTTTTCCTTCCATTTTCCCTTTGCAACAATCTGCCCTGTCTGTGGGTCCAACGCTGCCCCATGCGCGTACAACCAGTGCTTGGACCTCTCAGGCCAGTCCGCTGTAACTGGCATGATCCCTTTAGCAAGCAGTTCTGCTTCAAAGGCTTCCCACTTAGGCACGACAGTCTTGTAGCCACCTGTCCTCAAAGTATGGTGATATGTCTTCTTCGCAGCATTTGCCTTATTTATGGCCGATCGGGCCACAACGGCAGACGATTCCTTATACGCCACAAATGCGGGCCAGTCATGTTTTATCTTCTCTAGTGCTCAAGTGAAATCTGGAGCTTGTTTTTTCTTCTGATAATTTCTCCATAATGTTTTCTTCCAGCTCTGGAATTGTGTGGCCATCTTCTTAAGAGCCCACTGCTTGACTTTCTCCTTCTTGTCGTCTGTGAGACCTCGCGGTAGGTTGAAATGTGTCAAGAGCGTCTCCCAAAGCAAATATTTTCTTCTTTGGTCGACATAACTAGCTCCATCGTTGTCTAACTTCGGCTTATGCCATTCTTGAATGGTGATCGGGATCATGTCCCTAACAATAACTCCGCATTGATTTACAAATTTATGGCGGATGTCTATGGGTTCCAGCGGTTCGCCATCATCACTAACTTTGTCGATCGATAACCTTGCACTATCGCCCATCTTTTTGGTCGGGCCTCGTTGCCTTATAGCAGATTTGCTCAATCCGGAGGGCTAAAAGAAAAATGATTCGTTAATAAGTGCAATACAAATCAATTAATGCATCTAGTGATCAACATAGGCTTAATACATATACCTCGCCGGAATTTGTCAAGGTCACTTCGTCGTCTCTGCTTTCTTCTAGCTCAACTCCCTCACCGGAGTCGTTCAGAAATTGTGAGCTGAAATCGTCTCCACCGACATCTTCTCCACCGGCATCTTCTGCACGTTGTGCACCTTCATATATCATCTTATATATTTGCTCTTCACCGTCGTCTCTGCCGCGGGCGTCCATAGCTTAACTACGAACAATTTAGAATATGTTAAAAATGGCTAACAAATTACTTCTAACAAAACTACTTCTAACAAAATTACTTCTAACGTCAAATTTACTTACACTAGCAAAATTACTCGGGGACGTGGTGGCGGCCTCGGTGAGGGGCAACACTACCAAAATTTTAGCCTAATAGCTAATTTATACCAATTACTAGCAAATTTAAAATTCATAGCAACTACAATTTAAAATTCATAGCTAATAGCCTAATAGACTAATAGCCTAATAATTTATCTTCTAACAAATTACTTCTAACAATTTTTTTCTAACAAATTACTTCTAACAATTTTTTTCTAACATCTAATTTGCATCTTCTAACAAATTACTTCTAACAATTTTTTTTCTAACAAATTACTTCTAACAATTTTTTCTAACATCTAATTTGCATCTTCTAACAAATTACTTCTAACAATTTTTTTCTAATATCTAATTTTTTTAATATCTAATTTTTTTCAAATTACTTCCAAAATTCGGGTTATCACAACCTCCCCATCTTATAAGAATTTCGTCCCCGAAATTCAACACAAAACAAACTTACAATTTTAAACTAACAAGCATGATTTTTGACTAATCCTCCCCACCGGATCGGAGGGCCATCACCGGAGCGAGGCGGAAAGATTCATACCGGCCGTACCGCGAGGAGGTCGAGGACGGCGAGGTCGAGGTCGCGGCGGGGTTGGGAGGGCACCACCGGAGCGCGGCGTCGTCGGGAGTCACCGGAGCGCGACGTCATCGGGGGGCACCGGCGCGGCGTCGGGAGGGCGTGCACTGGAGCGTGGCGTCGTCGGGGGTCACCGGAGCGCGGCATCGTCGGGCGGGAGGGGGGGGCACCGGAGCGCGGCGTCGATCGGGAGGGCACACCGGAGCGTGGCGTCGGGAGAGCTTTGTGGAACTGATGAAGGAAGGGGAGGGGAGGAGAAGCGGTGGCATTATATACGGCCACCCCTTTAGTCCCGGTTCCAGCCACGAACCGGTACTAAAGGACCTTTAGTCCCGGCCTTTAGTACCGGTTGCAGCCACCAACCGAGACTAAAGGTTTTTTTCGACAGGCCAGGGAAGTTGCGCGTGCGAGACGACCCTTTAGTCCCGGTTGGTATTAACAACCGGGACTAAATGGGCTTTTGGAAAATAAAATTTCGGGCGCGAAGCCCACAGTTTTACTTGTTCTTTTAATTTGCTTTTTAAAGAATGTAATAAACTTATAAAATCAATATCTTTTTATGTGCTTATCAGAAAAATGCAAGTAATATATCGAATTGTTCAGAAAAATGTAATCTATCTATTTGAAATGTGAGGTAAATTCAATTAATTCCAAAATTTGGAATTTGAACTCCATTAAGTCATTATATGTATTGAAATAGTTTTTTTGCTCTCGTTCCTTTTTCTTTTTTCTCTTTTCTTTTATATCTATTTTATTTACTTGTTTAATTGTCTATATTTGTAAAAATCATATCTTTATTTGTAAAACTCATATCTATATTGTCTCGTTGGCCATGACACACGTGCACGTGTAGCATACACGTGTTACTTTCTTGCAGTGCCTCGTCTGCTCTATAAAAGGTTATCCACGTGTTCCAACGCATTGTCTCAGTGCAGTCTACACTTCCTAGTTCTTGTCCCTGAGGGTGAAGATCAGCAACTAGCAGGTGAGCATTGTGCCTCTTCCTCCTTGTCTATTTTTGAGTGATTCTTATTGTTTAATACAGTTACATAAAATGTTTAATACATTATTACACATCACCAAACAGTTTTCAGAACATAGTTAAATAAAAGTTTTTGAGTGAATCTTATTGCACTTGGTTGCAAATGGATTCCTCTGTCTCATAGAACCAGAACCAAAAAGGTTACATAAAAGGTTTAATACATTATTACACATCACCAACAACATCCCTATCTAGTGTTGTGATATAAACTTTTTCTTCGTGTGTGTCCCTTTCTTCTGATTGCGCCGTAACCATGGACAATCTTCATTACTTAACAGGATGCTTGGGTCAGTGTTCACTGTGAAGGGCGGAATTTCATCAAACTTATTGTAATCTTCTGACATGTCTGTCTTGTCCTCCACTCCCACGATGTTTCTTTTCCCTGAAAGAACTATGTGCGCTTTGGCTCATCGTATGATGTATTCGCTTGCTTATCTTTTCTTTTTTTCGGTTTGGTAGACATGTCCTTCACATAGAAAACCTGAGCCACTTCATTGGCTAGGACGAATGGTTCGGTGTGGTACCCAAGATTCTTGAGATCCACTGTAGTCATTCCGTACTGCGGGTCTACCTACCCCGCCTGTCAGTTGACCCATTTGCACCAAAAAAAGGGACCTTAAAAGAAGATCCATAGTCAAGTTCCCATATCTGCTCTATGTAACCATAATATGTGTCCTTTTGCCCATTGTTGTTTGTTGCATCAAAGCGGACACCACTGTTTTGGTTGGTGCTCTTTTTATCTTGGGCGGCCGTGTAAAATGTATTCCCATTTATCTCGTACCCTTGGAAAGTCAATATAGTCGAAGATGGTGACTTGGCCAACAAGTATAGCTGTTCTCCAACAGTGGTGTTATTAATGAGATGTGTTTGCAACCAACCGCCAAAGTCTCCATGTGTTCTTCTTTAATCCAGGAGTCAGGCTGCTCCGGGTTTTCGGAGCGTACAATATTCATGTGTTCCTCGATATACGGAGCCACCAAGTGGAATTTTGTAGAACTGTGTAGTGTGCTTGAGTGAAAGAATGCCCGTCCATACATATTATTGCTTTCTTTCCTAGCGTGCCTTTTCCACGCAGTCTCCCCTCATGCGCGATTGAGGAACACCGATCGGCTTAAGGTCAGGAATAAAGTCAACACAAAACTCAATGACCTCCTCTGTTCCATAGCCCTTGGAGATGCTTCCTTCTGGCCTAGCACGGTTATGAACGTATTTCTTTAAGACTCCCATGAACCTCTCAAAGGGGAACATATTGTGTAGAAATACAGGACCGAGAATGGAAATCTCTTCGACTAGGTGAACTATGAGGTGCGTCATAATATTGAAGAAGGATGGTGGGAACACCAACTCGAAGCTGACAAGACATTGGACCACATCCTTCTGTAAACTTTGTAGAGTTTCTGGATTGATCACCTTCTGAGAAATTGCATTGAGAAATGCACATAGCTTCACAATGGGTACTCGAACATTTTCCGGTAGAAGCCCCCTCAATGCAACCGGAAGTAATTGTGTCATAATCACGTGGCAGTCATGAGACTTTAGGTTTTGGAACTTTTTCTCTGCCATATTTATTATTCCCTTTATATTCGACGAGAAGCCAGACGGGACCTTGATACTGCTCAGGACTTCAAAAAAGATCTCCTTCTCTTCTTTGGTAAGAGCGTAGCTGGCAGACCTTGATACTTCTCTGGATTCAGGTCGTCTCGTTCGTGCATACGTTGCTGCTGGTCCAGCGTGCATCCGGTGTATCTTTCGTCTTCCCATACACGCCCAAGAAGTTTAGCAGGTTCACGCAAAGATTTTTCGTCACGTGCATCACGTCGATTGCAGAGCGAACCTCTAGGATTTTCCAATAGGGTAGCTCCCAAAATATAGATTTCTTCTTCCACATGGGTGCGTGTCCGTCAGCGTCATTCGGAACAGATTGTCCGCCAGGACCCTTTCCAAAGATTACTTTTAAATCCTTGACCATACCATATATATCTTCACCAGTAGGCGGGTAGGCTTCGTCCGGTGATCTGCCTCACCTTTGAAATGCTTGCCTTTCTTTTTAAGGGATGCTTTTTGGAAGAAATCGACGATGCCCCGGGTACACATTCTTCTTACCTTTATCCAAATATATACTTTCAGTCTCACCTAAACAGTGCATGCATGCATTGTATCCCTTGTTTGACTGTCCTGAAATGTTACTAAGAGCAGGCCAATCATTGATGGTTACAAACAGCAACACTCGTAGGTCAAATTCTCCTGTTTGTGCTCATCCCACACATGTACACCTTCTTCACGCCACAACTGTAAAAGTTTTCAACTAATGGCCTCAGGTACACATCAATGTCGTTGCCGGGTTGCTTCGGGCCTTGGATAAGCACTGGCATCATAATGAACTTCCGCTTCATGCACAACCAAGGAGGAAGGTTATAGATACATAGAGTCACATGCCAGGTGCTATGACTGTAGCTCTGCTCCCCAAAAGGATTCATGCCATCTGTACTTAGACCAAACCTTAAGTTCCTTGCGTCACCTGCAAAGTCTTGAACTCTCTGTCGATTTTTCTCCACTGCGACCCATCAGCGGGTGTCTCAGCATCACGTCTTTCTTACGGTCTTCTTTGTGCCATCGCAACAACTTGGCATGCTCTTTGTTTTGGAACAAACGTTTCAACCGTGGTATTATAGGAGCATACCACATCACCTTGGCAGGAACCCTCTTCCTGGGGCGCTCGCCCTCAACATCACCAGGGTCATCTCGCCTGATCTTATACCGCAATGCACCGCATACCGGCATGCATTCAAATTCTCGTACACCTCACCGCGGTAGAGGATGCAGTCATTAATGCATGCATGTATTTCTGCACCTCTAATCTAGAGGGCAGACAACCTTCTTTGCTTCGTACGTACTGGGGGTAATTCGTTATCCTTTGGAAGCATCTTATTTAATATTGTCAGCAACTTTTCAAATCCCTTGTCAGATACACCATTCTCTGCCTTCCATTGCAGCAATTCCAGTGTGTACCCAGCTTTTTCTGGCCATCTTCGCAATTTGGGTACAACAATTTTTTGTGATCATCTAACATGCGCTCCAACTTCAACCTCTCGTTTTCACTTCCGCAGTTTATTGTGCGTCAAGAATGGCCCGACGAAGATCATCATCGGGCTCATCAACAATGGCCTCTTCTTCAGCTTCGTTTCCCCCATTGTAGTACCACCGTGTTCAGTGAACATAGGATAGTTGTCATCATCCTATTCTTCTTCATTGTCTTCCATTATAGCCTTCTTTCTCCGTGCTTGATCGAACAATTATAACCGGACATGAAACCAGACTGCAACAGATGGACGTGAAGAGTTTTTGAGCAAGAGTAATCATTCGTATTCTTACAGAGACTATATGGACAACAAATAAAACCATTCCGCTTGTTTGTCTCAGCCACACAGGGAAAATTATGCATGCCATTAATGAACTCGGGACTGCGTCGGTCAGCGTACATCCATTGCCGACTCATCTGCATTATATAACTATATCAAAAATCATTACACACAACATCATGAATAGAGAAATGACCAAATTAATACAAGTTCATCACATTAAAACAACATAGTTCTTATAAAACAACATAGTTCTCATACCACATACAACTATCTAAAGAATTTAAATCCAACAACAAATGCGATCAAAATCGCAACTAAACTAATTATTGAACCAACATCATAATGATACAAGCCTCTTGATTAATGACATATTTTCCAATCTTTTTAATCTTCAAACGCATTGCATCCATCTTGATCTTGTGATTATCGATGACGTCGGCAAGATCGAACTCCAATTTCATCTTCTTTTTTTCACTTCTTTTCAATTTTGCTTTCAAATCATTGTTTTCTTTTTCTAATAAATTTTGCATCTCGACAAGAGGGTCGGTTGGAATTTCCGGTTCAACTACCTCCTAGATAAAAATATTTATGTCAAGTTGGTCGGCATAATTGTCATAAACACGAAATGAAACAAATAGTTATAAAAGATAATATACCACATCCGAATCATAAATCGGACGAGGGCCGACGGGGACGGATATCAAAACCATGGCACTATATACAAAAAAAGCAATCATACAAGTAAGAAAATTATACAAGTAACTATCTAAATCATACAGCAAAGATTGTTTTAAAAAAAGATAAGAACAAGAGGCTCACCAAAGTGGTGCCGACGACGGGACGGCGCGGGCGATCGACGGCGGCGAGGACGGGGACGGGACGGCACTAAAACCCACAAATCATACTTTAATTTGAGCTCAAATTGCATATAAAACAAATAAATTCCCTAACTTACGCATTTCATCAAACACCTAGCTAGCACTAGAAACATGCAATGAGCTAAACTAGCAAAGAAATGAGCTAAAATAGCAATGCCGGAAGAAATGATGAAGTTGCTAACCCTTGGATAGATGGGGCGCCGCCAATCTTGACAAATGGTGGAAAAAATGGGGATGAACTCGAGCTCGGGAGAGTAAACCGAGGAGAAAAATGGAGCTGTCTCGAACAGGAAAAATGGAGATGGCTCGGGGTGGAAGAAGATGATATAGGGGAACCTTGGCGCTGGCCCCACCTCTGCGGCTGCCTGCCGCGACCCTTTGGTACCGGTTCGTATCACGAACCGGACTAAAGGTCTCGTTCGAACCGGGACTAAAGACCGTCGTGCTAAAAGTTTGAACCGGGACTAATGCTCATATTAGTCCCGGTTACAAATGTGGCCGGGACGAAAGGCCAGATCCGAAGCCCTGTTTTCTAGTAGTGAGCCAGACCCGGCACAGAGCCCCCTCCCATGGTCGGGTACGGCTGCAGCTGCGGCACCGGCGCCCCCGGTCCAGGAGCCATCCCGGCCCCGTGAGATGATCAGAGTATATTCCCTGCCCCTGTTCGCATATGCAAGTTTGACCTTGGCAGAGGGCACACTCCCATATGCATTATGCAACATGCATAGGCACACGCATACCATGCAGGTGAGAAAACTTGCGCTGCCACATTGGCTACCTACTATGTAGAACTCCGGGGACATCTAGATCATAGATGGGTCCAACATGCATGGCAGCATGTACCTATGTAGAACCGTCGGGGACCAAGTACGTGTGTTAGGGCATGCGTAATCGTAAAAAAAATATTTAGTTATGCCCCTCGCGTCATCTAGTGATGATAACAAGCACATACTAAGTACTCGCTCTGTTCAATAACATAAGATGTTTTAAATATTTCAATACGAACTATATACTGAGCAAACTGAGTGAATCTACACAATAAAATACGTTAATATACCTCCCATTTCAAAAAAGTTAACCCATCATATAATATGGACAGAAGGAAGTATACGATGCTAAGCCCTAAATCATGCGACTATACCAATACACTTAGAAGAAGGGTGACACCAGTGATACTTCTGGCTTTGCCTCCGACAATTACACATTTGTTTCTTCCAAAAAGGGATATTTTTGGTCTCTACATCAGTCGTGCACACAACCATATTAATCACCATGTCGTCATTCAGAGTCTTAGAAAGTGCACATAATGGATATAACTCAACCAACACAACAAAAAATAGATGTCGCATGTATGCGTCACGGATATCTGCTTGGTATTAATATATTCTCTTTATCAAAAAAAATGTATGCGTCACCGATTTTATTACTGGACCGCCATCCATACTAGCTAGTTAACAAATCATAAGCGACCATCTCTAAACGGTTGCGTCTAACGTTCAGACTCCCACTCCACCATAGTGTTCAGATATGATCACATACATAAATACCTACAACTATTGGAGAACTCTGATCTTGCTGAAAATAATATCATTGCGACAATTTTATATAGCCCAACACAAAGAACAAACTCCCACACAAATTCAAACTTCGTTTTTTCTATTACTCGACCTAACAGAGTACCCTCTAGATGAGTTGGACAAAAAACTGCTAAGCCCATGCTCGGAGGTTCTGGCCAAATTTCACTCGAAAGAGCAGGACAAATATAAGAACCTTCTGTATGAGCTGTGTCTACACCAAGCTTGGTAGTACCGACAGAAATAGAGAAACTTTGAATTTGGTTTTCTTGCGAGTCTCCCACTCTCACTATTTCAGCGAATCTGAAACAAAAGTGTGTAGTGGTTCTGTGAAAGAATGAACGGATATTGTAGATATTTATTGTTGATTTGGGAGGAAATCATTGATTTTTTTTTGAAAAGGGTAATTATCCTCAAGTGAATTGGGAAGTTCCTCTCTTCGTAGTATGACATACTCCCTCCGTTTTTTAATATAAGATGTTTTAGCTAGCTCACATGTTGGCTAGGTGCAAACATAAATAAGTGTACATACACACTAAAACATGTCTACATATATCTAGATACTTGTGAATGTGGACAAAAACTAAAACATCTTATATTTATAAACGGAGGGAGTACCTATGAATCAAGAAAATAGAATTCGCAACAAAAGGTAAGTCAAACTTCTAACTTTCTGGGGGTCACTATTGACATATCCACTTGCCAATTTGAACTAAAATCGTGAAACACTTAACAAGAAGATTAACTACTTTATTGATTTGTCATGAATCATCCAAAACCCCACTAGGGTTCCTAAATACGCTTTCACCCACTTCTCAAGGTTTTCTTACACCAAAGGCAATCGTCAAAGTAGAAAAATGAATTCATTTCCACACATTCAGAGCTATGTAGACTAATATCCCGCAGAAAAATCTCCGGTCTCACTTTTTAGACCTTTGACTATCATCCTTGTAGAAATTGTTCGTACATATGGAGTTTTTTATGGGAGTTGATAAGGTCTATTCGGTAGTGTAAATTAAACGTATAGTAATAAATGTCGTTGGAAATAGTAAAGGAATAACCATAAATCACATAATGACATATAATTTACGAAAAGTGAGTGATTACAACCCCATGAAAGTGAACTGGAAGTTATTTCAAGACCAAGTGTTTTCCCCTCTTAGAAAGCCAATGAGTAGTCAAACTTTCCTTTTAGTTACCAACTTTCATAAAATCTAGTCCCAACTTTCAGAAAAATTTCAAAACATCCAGAATTTCAAATTTTGGAACATTCAGAAAATTTAAAACTTTGAGAAATTATATTTTAAGTAAAATCACTATTTAAAATTGTAAAAAATATTAACCGTTCAAGCCTTCAAACACATTTCAAAATTTGTCAATTGCATGATTTTCAATTTTTTTGAAACTTTCATAAATTAAAAAGAAAAATTACAGAAAGAGAGATAAGAGAGATGTTGTCATCGTGGTGGGCCTTGTCTATTTTTCCCCATCTACATGGAGGGAGGCAACAACACGACGTGAGGAGTTGGCCATGTCCGTCCTGGGTCACCCACCAAAGAGCTTTCTCGGTGAATTTTCATAGCTGACTTACAAATAGTTTTTTTTCGATGAAGGGATTTTATTACTTAAAGAGTAAGTATTACACCCGGCCTCTGCATAACTAGGATGCACACAACCCCAACAAAGTACACCAGTCGAAAACTAGCAGAAAAATAAAAAGGCGAATTACATATCATAATGAGAAATTGTAGAGACGACTAATGAGGTGGTGGAGGGTCAATCCGGAGATTATGTGGCCATCCATGCTAGGAGAATAACTCCCTCGCCGCAGCCTCCAAACGCGAAGACACCTCCAAAAACAGCTCGCGGTGCTCCACACGCTGTAGGGCCGACCATGATCGGAGTGTAGCAGTGCATCGGTAGATAACCTGCATAACAGAAGCATTTCTATCGTTAAAAACCTTGTCATTTCTACATAGCCATAGCGACCAAATAACGGCAATCGCTCCCACCATAATAAGAAGTTTAAACCTAGGATCCACACCGTTTAGCCAATTGCCGAAAATATTTGCAACGCTACACGGAGGGAATAAGGTTTTTTTTAGAAAAGGGAATTTTATTAATCCCAGCCTCTGCATCGATTGATGCACACAGCCACTTATTACAGAGTTTAGAGGTATCTTATTTGTGCTTGCATCTCAAAAAGTGCAAAGATCGAGACAGGCCTCAACCGACACTGACACGCAAAAGTAAGACTACGAAAGCCGACTAATATGTTGCCACGTATGTCGGGAGAAAAAATCCTGTGCCACCCGGAGAAGTCTCGTGCACCCAGCCACCATAAGGTCCCGCTGGTCCGAAGGCAGCAGGAAAGCCCATAACTGTATCCAGTGCATCGCCCTGTGAATAACCTGTAATACATGAAAATTATCCTTTCTGTTAAATAAAATATCATTTCGACAATTCCAAATAGACCAACAGATAGCAGAAACGCCTATACGAATCCTATCTTTGGCTTTCTTGTCTATCCCCCTCAACCAATTCCCAAACATATTTGTGACATTAGTAAGGGGAGGGATATTATAAGTACAAAAGACAACACGCCATACAAGTTTTGCAAAAGGGCAAGAAATAAAAAGATGATCAATAGTCTCATTATTCCCACAAAAAGAACAATGTGAGCTACCCTGCCAATTCTTTTTAGCAAGATTATCTTTTGTTAACAAGACTTTGCGATGAAGGAACCACATAAATATTTTAATCTTTTGCGGTATTTGTAATTTCCAAAGATACTTCTGTAAATAAGTAGTATGACCATTCATTAGGTCCTCGTACATCGATTTAACTGTGAATTGCCCATTTTGGGTCAGATTCCATTTAAAATAATCAGGAACATTATTCAGCGTTACTTGCATTAGTCTAAAGCACAAATGAGACCACATTTCCCATTTGTTCCCCACCAAGGCTCTTCGAAATCCTATATTAAGTGGGGGCACATTGTGCATCACATCATGGACCGAAACATTCTGGTGTTGCACAATGTTATACAATAACGGATATTGTGTCATCAATGGAGAGTTACCCAACCAAGTATCCTCCCAAAATCTTGTGGTTTCTCCATTACCAACTACAAATGACCCTCTACTAAAGAAGTCATCTTTGACTCTCATTAGTCCCTTCCAAAAGGGAGAATCAGTAGGTTGGGCTTCTACTTGAGCTAAAGTTTTACTTTGGAGGTATTTGTTTTGTAGCAGCTCCTGCCACACCCCCTCCTCATTTAAAAGTTTGAAAAGCCATTTGCTAAGCAAACATTTATTCTTTAAATCAAGTACTTCCACCCCTAAACCTCCATGATCCTTTGGTCGACATATAATGTTCCACTTTGTCAATCTATATTTCCTCTTATTCTCATCACTCTGCCAGAAAAACCGAGATCTATAGAAATCTAGCCTTTTCCTCACCCCTTTAGGTAATTCTAAAAAGGATAGCATGAACATCGGGAGGCTTGTTAGGACCGAATTAACAAGTACCAGCCGATCCCCATAGGATAGCTTCTTCCCTTTCCAACACCCAAGTTTGCCTTCGAAACGGCATTCAATCGGTTGCCATTCATCGTTTCGGAGTCTCCTATAATGAATTGGAACCCCAAGATATTTAAAAGGTAGAGATCCCGACTCACATCCGAAGATTTGCCGGTACTGATCTTCCACCTCCTTCGCCTT
The DNA here is from genome assembly GCA_947311845.1 of Poa pratensis. Classification (NCBI taxonomy): domain Eukaryota; kingdom Viridiplantae; phylum Streptophyta; class Magnoliopsida; order Poales; family Poaceae; genus Poa; species Poa pratensis. The sequence goes on along the minus strand of CAMZMU010000051.1, from coordinate 56,609,711 downwards.
CCCAAAACAAAAAAATTCATTCTTATGAAAATTTATTTTCAGCCCCGAAAGCTGTTCGAAAATGCAGAGGATGAGTTTCAAATTCACCGCCTTCGCAAGATTATGGTCCATAAATAAAATAGTATCATCTGCGTATTGCAAAATAGATAGCCCTCCCTCGACCAAATGAGGTATGAGCCCGTCTATTTGTCCATCTTCCTTCGCCCGTGCGATTAAGATGGCTAGCATATCCGCCACTATATTAAATAACATGGGAGACAAAGGATCTCCCTGTCTTAGGCCTTTTTTGGTTTGGAAATAATGACCAATGTCATCATTTACCCGAACCCCGACACTTCCCCCCTGAACAAATTGCATAATCCAATCACACCATTCTTGTGCAAAACCTTTCATACGCAATGCTTGTTGGAGAAAAGGCCATTTTACTTTGTCATATGCTTTTTCGAAATCAATCTTAAAGATAACTCCATCCATTTTCTTCATGTGAAGCTCATGAATGGTTTCATGTAAGACAACCACACCTTCTAAAATGTGTCTCCCTGGCATGAAAGCCGACTGCGTCGGCCTAATTATCTTTTGTGCAATTTCGGTAATACGATTAGTACCTACTTTTGTGAAGATTTTGAAACTGACATTAAGGAGACAAATCGGCATGTACTGTTGAATCTGAACCGCATTTTCTTTTTTCGGTAATAGCGTTATGACTCCAAAGTTTAATTTAAACAAAGACAAATTTCCTTGTTTCAATTGCACAAAGAGAGCCATTAAATCATTTCGAATTACCTCCCAAAAAGTCTTATAGAACTCAGCAGGAAATCCATCAGGCCCCGGAGCCTTGTTGAGTTCCATTTGAGAGATGGCTTCGTACACTTCTTTCACTAAGAAATCAGCTGTAAGAATGTCATTCTCTTCTTGAGAAAGTTGCGGAATATCATGGACCATCTCTTCATTCATTGTAACGCTATTTGGGTCGGAATCCCCAAAAAGTTTTTTTTATAATATTCAGAAATATATGTCTTCAAATTCGTGTCACCTTCTATGGTTCCTTCATCTTGTTCTAATTGAAAAATCTTCTTTTTTCTATGCTTTCCATTTGCACAGAGGGAATAAGGTAAAACCCATCTAGATGGCTGACCATATAAACCTAGCAAACTCACACTGGAAGAATAAGTGCTTAATAGTCTCGTCGTGATGATAAAAGACACACTTTTTACTTCCGTGCCAATTGCGTTTGGCAAGGTTATATTTTGTTAGAATTATCCCTCGACGAAGATACCACGCGAACACCTTAGTTTTAAGCGGAATCTTCATCTTCCAAATTTTCTTATTATTATCGACTGACATTTCAGGTTGGAGTAGAGCTCTATACATAGAATCAATAGAATCAACCGAGAATTTACCATTCTTGCTGAGATTCCAATGAAATTTATCTGTGCCTTCTGTTAACTGGACAGAGTCCAACCGGAGGAGCAAGGCATTCCAGGATGCTTGTCTAGGCCCAAATAAGCTTCTTCTGAACGAGACATTAGGTGGGGAAGTGCCCATCACCATAGCGAGTGTGTCGCTTTTGTGTCGCACAATATTGTATAGAGCCGGATATTGTTCTCGCAGAGTGGTTTGGCCTAGCCATTTATCCTCCCAAAAACAAATTTTCGATCCATCCCTAATTGAGAATGAACCATGTGGGAAAAATAACTTCTTTGTAGCCATTAGGCCTTCCCAGAAGTGTGAATCACCAGGTTTCCAAAGTACCTGAGATAAAGCTTGAGAGCCCACATACTTCCTCCTCAGGAGGGTTTGCCAAACTCCATATTCAGCAAGAAGCTTGAAGAGCCATTTGCCCAGCAAGGCTCTATTGTTGACCTCAAGGTCATGAATGCCGAGCCCTATTTGGTCTTTTGGGCGGCACACCACACTCCACTTAATCAGTCGATATTTCTTCTTCTCACTATCTTCTTGCCAAAAGAATCTTGATCGGAAATAATCCAATCGTTTTAAGACTCCTTTGGGAAGTTGAAAGAATGAAATCATATACGGTACCATGTTGGTCAATACTGAGTTTATGAGAACCAATCTTCCCCCCCAAGGATAATAGTTTGCCTTTCCAACTATTTAAACGTATTTGAAGTCTCTCCTCCATCAGTTTCCATTCAGCATTTGTGAGTCTCCGATAATGAATCGGAATACCCAAATAGTTGATAGGAAATTGACCTTGCTCACAGCCGAATAATTCAGCATACAAGGTGGCGTTTTCTTGAGCCTCGCCAAAACAAAACAATTCACTTTTATGGAAATTTATCTTTAGACCCGATAATTGCTCAAACGCTGACAAGATTAACTTGAGGTTTCGAGCTTTTTCGATGTCATGTTCCATAAAAACAATTGTATCGTCGGCATATTGAAGAATCGATAAACCACCATCAACTTGATGTGGAATCACACCTTCAATGTGGCCCTCAGACTTAGCACGTTCGATCAAGATTGCCAACATATCAGCCACTATATTAAATAGTATTGGTGATAACGGGTCCCCTTGTCTAAGGCCTTTTTTTGTCTGGAAGTATTTGCCCGTGTCATCATTGACTTTAATTTCTATACTTCCTCCCGAAACAAAGCCATTGATTAACGCACGCCACTCATCAGAAAACCTTTCATTCTGAGAGTCTGCTGAAGGAAAGACCATTTAACTTTGTCATAAGCCTTCTCAAAATCTATTTTTAAAATTACCCCATTCAGCTTTTTCCTATGTAGTTCGTGAACTGTTTCATGTAGGATTGCCACCCCATCGAGGATGTTGCGACCTTGCATAAAAGCAGTATGTGACGGACGAACCACATGGTCTACCACACTGTTCAGTCGAATCGTGGCAGCTTTAGTGAATATTTTAAAACTAACATTAAGGAGGCATATAGGTCTGAATTGTTGAATCCTTTCTGCCTCGTTAACCTTAGGTAATAAAATTATTTCACCAAAATTGAGACGAAACTACTCTAATTGTCCATCATGGAGACAGGCGAACAGTTGAAGTAGATCAGACTTGATAACATCCCAGAAGTTCTGGTAGAACTCAGCCAGGAAACCATCAGGTCCAGGGGCTTTATTGTGTTCCATTTGGAAAACCGCCTTTCTCACTTCATCCTCTGAGTATTGATCAGTAAGTAGGCCATTTTCCTCATCTGAAACCTGGGGTATATCGGCTGTTCTAGACTCATCCAAAGTGAAATTTCCTTCCTCTGGTGCTCCGAACATGCCTTTATAATAATTAGTGATATACGACTTGAGTTGTTCATGGCCCTCAATCGTTCCTTCATCCTGGACAAGGGAATGAATACGTTTTTTCCTGTGTCTGCCATTGGCAATACTATGGAAATAACGAGTATTCGAATCCCCTTCGAGGATAAATTGAGCTTTGGAACGTTGATACCATTTTAGCTCCTCCTCACGCAAAAGTTTCGCTATCTGCGCATTGGATTGGCTCTTAAGCTCAATTTCTTGCGTGGATAACAGACGAACTTCTGCTAATGCCTCTAGAGCATCAATAATCGAGGATAGTCGTATCTTTTCTTTTTTAAGTAAACCAGTAGTATGACGAGCCCAACCAGCAAGGTGCGTGCGTAAAGCACGGATCTTATGATTCCACCTCTGGATAGGCGTATCACCGGCAACCGGTCTTTCCCAAATTCTTTTGACCAACTCATGGAAGCCCTCCCGATGCAACCATCCAAGTTCAAACTTGAATCGCTGGTTACTCGGAGGCCTAGGCATGCCCATGGTTAACAGAATAGGAGCATGGTCCGACAACCCCTCAATACGTTCTAGAGCCCGTACCGACACCAATGGGAACCTAGATTCCCAATCAGTATCCATCAATACACGGTCTAATTTTTCGTATGTGGGTTCAGGGAGAGAATTATCCCAAGTGAATTGTCTCCCTGCCATTGATATCTCTCTTAAGTCCAAGCTGTCTATGACTGCATTGAACAAAAGGGGCCAACGGTTGTCAAACCGACCCTTGCTTTTCTCGAAAAGAAAACGAAGCAAGTTAAAGTCCCCACCAATGATAAAAGGGTGTGGATTATCTTTTGCTAAGTTTACCATCTCACAAAGAAAAGCAGACTTAGCCTCCTCCTGGGCCGGCCCATACACAGCGACAAGACTCCAAATAAAATTGTCGGCTTTATTACGAATGTGCATTTTTATGTGAAAATCACCATCCGAAACAGCCAACACATCCATGGTATCAGTCCTGATGCCTACTAAAATGCCCCCGAAGCGGCCACGTGGGGGACGGGAGTACCAAGCAAAGTCTATACCGCCTAAAAGCCGGTTCAATAGACCTTGCGAGATCTCCCGCCTACCCGTCTCCGAAATAGCCAAGAAATCCAAATTATGATCCCGAATGCAACCAGCAAAATGCAAATGTTTAGCCAAATCACCAAGACCTCTGCTATTTGCGAACATGCCATTCATTGGGAAACAATGGGGGGTTTTGGAGAGCTTTGCTCTTTTCCGAGACACTTTGTTAGAGGAAGATTTTGATTTCCGACCGGATGCTTTTAACTCATACAATGAGCACAACCCGTCCTCATCTAAACCAAACTCCGATAATTCACCAATTAGATGAGAGAGAAGCTGACCATCTGATGTGGCATTCGGTTCTTCATCATCCAAATAGGTGGCTGTCAACACAGCCGAAGCTTTAGGAATAACCGTTAGACGGTCAAATTCCATATGCCTCAAGACATTAGTTGAAACATCTACTTGTTTTTTACTACTACCAAGATTAAATCCTACACTATTAAGTTTAGACTGAATCGAATGAGGAGAAAACGAGAGAAAATACTTTGGATTCAGTTCCGTACCGAGAGAGTCCAAGTTGCGCGAGAGAAAAGATTTACAAATAGTTAGGACATTCATAGCTGTCCGATGATAATCTTCTCATCTCCCAATATTTACACGAATTTCATTGATCAGATCGGATGGTTTTTAGCATCGACATAGCCATCAAAATAGTCGACTTATAAACTTGTGTCGTATTGGCATGTATCGGAAAACAGTTGGTGTATGAGTCCCTACAAGCATATACATGAGATCATTCAATTGCGATGTCAAAAGGCAAAAGATGGTGTATATATATTTCTCCATCACAAGGATGGTGGCATCAAATCTATGGATCTCATCCACGAGGAAAACTACGAATTTGTACGTGCCTTTGCCAAACTATTGAGCCACGACATGCCCTACCTCCCCTCATGTCACCCCTTGATTCTTCTCTCCCTTTCTCAAGTTGCGTACCACTTTTCTTCTTTTGTAGGTAGCGACTAGCCTCTTCCAATATCGGCCTGCCCTGGTGAGATTCTAGCTAGGCTGCAGGCCCATCTATCTCGTGTACATATACGGACACACCAGTGCAACGCAGAGGCCTGACCAACCCAGCAGAGAGACACTAACGAGACCAGATAGCTCTTGGCATGGTGGGGATGAGCGGTGCCTATGGCGGCCACAATGGCAGCGAGAGCCGGCAGAGCAAGGAGGCCGTGGTAGTCGGGGCGCCGGAGATGGCGGCGGCTGGGGCGATGGGTGTTGTGCACAAGGTGGCGCCGGCCCCGGTGCAGAGCACGGCGAGCAAGATGAAGGGGAAGGTGAAGGAGACCTTCTTCCCCGACGACCCGTTCCGGAGCTTCAAGGGGCAGCCGCTGCGTACCCAGTGGGTGCTGGCGGCCAAGTACCTGTTCCCGGTGCTGGAGTGGGCGCCCGGCTACTCCTTCTCCCTCTTCAAGTCCGACCTCGTCGCCGGCCTCACCATTGCCAGCCTCGCCATCCCTCAGGCATGTCTGTCATCATGCTAGTTATTATTAACCGCACTTAATTCCAGCCGAGATTATAGCAACTTTTGTCTGTGCATTTACCGATTTCCATTTCGGTTCAATCACGCGTAGTTTTTCAAACACTTCCAAAAGATATTATTGCTAGCTGATTTGGAATGTTCAGTATATATGATCAATCTCCACCAACAACCCGTGACCATCCGTGTACTCGTGTGTGTACTTTCAGGGTATTAGCTACGCGAAGCTGGCGAACCTGCCGCCGATCATAGGCCTATGTACGTATACTAGCCTTTTCCGTATTTCACCAGTACGCGACGTACGTACGTGTACACGTGTGTGCTGTATCACTTTGAAACGTACGTATCTGACATCTGTGTATACCTGTGTGTAGACTCGAGCTTCGTTCCACCGCTGGTGTACGCGGTGCTGGGCAGCTCCCGTGACCTGGCGGTGGGCCCGGTGTCGATCGCATCGCTGATCATGGGGTCCATGCTGCGGCAGGTGGTGAGCCCGTCGGCGGAGCCGGCGCTGTTCCTGCAGCTGGCCTTCACCTCCACCTTGTTCGCCGGCCTCGTCCAGGCCTCCCTCGGCATCCTCAGGTACGTACAGGTACAGACACGAGATGGGCATCGTCCCCGTCATGGCCTCCGTCTGATGTGTGCTCTGCATGGTATGGTGTGCAGGCTGGGCTTCATCATCGACTTCCTGTCCAAGGCGACGCTGGTGGGGTTCATGGCGGGCGCGGCGGTGATCGTGTCGCTGCAGCAGCTCAAGGCGCTGCTGGGGATCGTCCACTTCACCACCCAGATGGGTATCGTCCCCGTCATGGCCTCCGTCTTCCAGCACACCCACGAGGTCTAAATGCTCACCCATCTCTCTGATCTCTCTAGCTACCCAGATCGAGCCCAGATGCTAATGGTGGTTTCGTGCTTGTGATCTGTGCAGTGGGCGTGGCAGACGATCCTCATGGGGGCGTGCTTCCTGGTGCTCCTGCTCACCGCCAGGCATGTGGTACGTAGCGCGCCTTCGTCCGTATCTTCTTCAGTCTCCACTCCTGTCGTATACAGTTGACCGTTGTCAACCCTCTTACGCGCAAAAGGCCCAATTTATTTGTTCCCTTGCTTTAAATTTCGTCTTCTTCTACGATGTCCGTATACGCCGTATGTAGCTGCATACGTACGCTGTCAGTCGGCTGGGCTGGGCTAATTTCTCACGGCAGAATACTCTTGGATCAACGCGTAGATGCCAGGCGAGAAAACAGACCATGCCAGAAAGTGTTACCCACAATATGTTTGTTGATTACCAGGAGAGAAAATAAAAAGTGGCAGTGGTCAACGTCGTATTCACAAAAAGAGACCATGATGTGGCCCACACTGGTCAGGTGGTCGTATGTGATGAAGACCCCTGCGACGCTAGACCATTTCTTTTCCCAGCTAGATAGTGTCACGTTTGGTCAACTAAGGCTGTGTATTATTCTTGACAACAGCTAAACAGCTGAATGCGTGAATCCACGGCCTATAGGTGCTGACAGACACTACTTTAGGGGAGTAGTGTTGTGCCTCTCGAGGACACAATAATTTCGATTCCCCGACAAAACGATCTTACAAAGAACAAAAGAAGAAGAAACATTTTCACAGTTCAAGTACTTATCTGCAATCTACTCTACTTCTGCGGCGAAATTCCCTTACGAATATCGATCTATTTCCAAATGAAAAATTTGTTGGAAACAATACAGATCTTGAGGGAAACATCATACTCCCTGCGACTCTATTTAGCTCAGTTCACTCTTAACTGCCTGCTGTGGGTTGGGGTATTCTGAAACTGTCAGAGAAATTCTCATTTTCTGAACCTGAAATCATATCTACTTCTTGTTTTGCAATTAAAGTTGATTTTAGCTAACTCCTGCAGCAGTTCTTATTCATCTGACTCTCTGCATGTACACACATACAGAGCATTAGATGGCCAAAGTTCTTCTGGATCTCAGCGTGTGCTCCCCTGGCATCCGTCATCGTATCCACCCTGCTCGTTTTCCTCTTCAAAGCACAGAACCACGGCATCAGCATCGTAAGAATTCAACAAATACTCAAATTTTTTGTTTATATATTTACTACTCACACTATGTATGCATATTAATCAAGAAATGTCTGCATATTTTAATTCACCGCAGATTGGACAGCTCAAGTGTGGCCTCAATCGCCCCTCGTGGGACAAACTACTCTTCGATCCGACATATCTAGGCCTCACCATGAAAACTGGCCTCGTTACCGGAATCATCTCCCTCACGGTATGTCAATCATCCTATATATGACCTCAATAATTCACTGGGAAAGATATATACTAGTCTATGACGCTTTAAATTACTCCCTCCGATCCATATTAGTGGGCATACCTTTGTCTAAATTCATATGTATCTAGTTAAGTATTTAGACTAGATACATGTGTATCTAGACAAAGTTGTGCCCACTAATATGGATCGGAGGTAGTAGAATTAAGTAGCTGGAATGTACTTTTCATAGTCAGTGCCACTGATAATCTGATATGTGCACTGAATTTCACTCTATGCCAGGAAGGAGTAGCAGTTGGTAGGACGTTTGCATCACTCAAGGACTACCAGGTGGATGGAAACAAAGAGATGATGGCCATTGGGTTGATGAACATTGTGGGCTCATGTACATCATGCTATGTGACAACAGGTACCCTACAGTTCTGGACTAAAATCATCTCCACTGTTCTCTTGCATTTCTTGTGAAAAACTTTAAAGATCAATAGTTAACATAAGGACAAGCCTCCCGGCCTCCGCATCATACGATGCACACAACCATAGGTATAAAGAGTGATGGCTCTCTCTGTTTCCACCAGGAGCATTCTCTCGCTCTGCTGTGAACCACAATGCCGGCTGCAAGACTGCCATGTCCAATGTGATCATGGCGCTGACGGTCATGGTCACACTGCTTTTCCTCATGCCACTGTTCGTCTACACCCCGAATGTTGTTCTTGGAGCAATCATAATTGCTGCCGTCATTGGCCTGATTGATGTGCCTGCTGCATACCACATATGGAAGATGGACAAGATGGATTTCCTCGTATGTTTGTGCGCATTTGCTGGTGTCATCTTCATCTCGGTCCAAGAAGGCCTCGCGATTGCGGTAACCAACATAATTTTTACTGGGATACATTGCTGATCTTTCTTTAGAGGAAGTTGCTAGTTTGTACTGAAATTGTCAATTTTGCAGGTTGGTATATCTATATTTAGGGTATTGATGCAAATCACAAGACCAAGGATGATGATCCAAGGAAACATTAATGGAACTGATATTTACCGGAACCTCCATCAGTATAAGGAGGCTCAAAGAGTTCCTGGGTTCTTGATACTCACAGTTGAGGCTCCTATAAACTTTGCAAACACCAACTACCTAAATGAAAGGTAAAAAGAAACTTCTAATACTTGAAGGAAATGGTGAATCAATTTGCGGAACAAGTTGAGATGAAATATTTTAATTTGTAGGACAAAGAGATGGATAGAGGATGAAATTTCTTCAGGGAATAAACAAGCAGAACTCCGTTTCGTAATCTTGGACCTATCAGGTTTGTAAATTCCAAGAAAAAATCGTTCACTTTACAGCTTAGCATCCTTATTATATTTAACTCAAGCTCAATAAACGTATGGATGTACTGAAGTGTTAGTTTTCTACTAGTAGCTGAAAGCATGTTGCAAGTTGCAACAGCTAAGTTTGTAAGAGTTTAGTTTCGTACTTGGAAATTGGATATAAGAGTGTGCTAGATCAGGCCATTCTGTGATGAGTGTGGTGATATGTAGGCCGAGCTATATGGCTCCAGATTTTTAAAACATTTCAGTACCATTTTCACTGACACGCCATACATATTTTTTTTTGCAGCTGTCCCTGCAATTGACACAAGCGGCATAGCGTTTCTCATTGACCTAAAGAAAGCAACAGAGAAACGTGGTCTAGAGGTACACTCATCACATATATATGAGAAGTAAATATGTCTAATTCACAAGCTGTCAATTTAGTTATGTGGTAAAGTTACCTTATTTTATCCCTTTGTAGCTTGTACTTGTGAATCCAACTGGAGAGGTCATGGAGAAAATACAACGGGCAAACCATGCACACGACCATTTCAGGCCAGATTGCCTGTATTTGACAACGGGAGAAGCAATCGCTTCACTTTCTAGATTTGCCAAGATGGCAACACCTTAGAGTGGTTTTCCGAATTGTAATTTTGATCATGTAGTTGCAATGCTAAATTTGCATTGCCATCTCATCAATGGAAGTGCCTGCAACAAAGTAGTTAACAAGTTTGTCCGTAGCTATCTTCACCGCACTAAAATCTGTGATGGAAATTAGGTGCTTGAATGTGAAGTATTCACAATATGTACATTCATGGATTCCCGTCAACATGGTTTCACCCAAAATTTTGAACTTCAGTGTTACGAACTAGATGGGTTAGCTGTAAATATTGTAACTGAGTACACTTTATTTACTTTCACATACTTGGTTCTACATGGCCCATTAGCATAGGAAATACAAACATGGTGATAATTCAGACATTGTAATTTACAATGGATTTGCAGTATGGAACCGAAATTAATAAGAGTAACTGCACATTTCAACATGCAAGTGAATTCATCTTGGAAGTTCAGATGATTGGATGAACTCCTTTTCCATGCTGTACAGTCTAGTTCCTTCGCTACCGCTGCTTCCCTTGTATGACTGATTATTTATAGCACTCTGGTTCACTCTTGTAATATGAGAACTGAGATTGACCTTTGAGTTCACCACATCTTCAAGTATTGTCTCCACTTGCCTCATTGTAGGCCTTTCTTCACCTTTTAAACTTAAGCATGCTTCTGTGAGTTTTGCAACCGCCTCAGTATCGTCAGCTCCCCCCTCATCCACAATTTGTATATCTAAAATATCTGACAAGCGGTTGTCTCTTATTAATGATATAAAATGTGATGCTAGGCTTGTGACTTCTGACGAATGAGAAGAAAAAACTGGTGTTAGCCTTGTCAATAGCTCTGCTAAGATGACACCAAAGCTGTAAACATCACTCTTTTCCGTGAGTCGACTAGTGTAGTAGTATTCAGGATCAAGGTAACCGTAGGTTCCCTGGACTGCCGTAAGTATTCCTGTCTCATCTACAGCAATTGACCTTGAAGCTCCAAAATCTGATACTTTTGCTGCTAAAGTATCCGTAAGTAGTATGTTTGCACACTTGATATCTCTATGGTATACTGATATGGAAGCAGCGGAGTGTAGATATACGATTGCCCTTGCAGTTTCCAGTGCAATCCTCAGCCTATCTTTCCATGACAAAGGGTTCTCACTTTGGCAATGAAGATGATGTGAGAGAGTTCCATTTGATATGAACTCATAAACTAGCAGAGGAACTTCTGTCTCAAGGCAGCAGCCAAAGAGTTTCACCACATTTCTATGGTTAGTCTGTGACAGTATTACAACCTCATTTATGAACTGGTCAATTTCCCTTTGAACGACAATTTTAGCCTTCTTGATGGCCACAACACGCTGATCAGATAAGATTCCTTTATACACCGTGCCATGGCCACCACCACCAAGGATTCGATTCTGGTCAAATTTGTTCGTTGCTTGCTCCAGCTCTTCCAAGCTGAAAATCCTTGTTCTTTCTGCTATATCTTTGTTTGAAGAGATTAGCTGTTCAAGGAGCAATCCATGATTCTTCTTGAAGAACTTCTGTCTCAACTTCCTGGCTCGCTGTTGCTTGAGTTTTTTGGTGATTGTGCTAATACCCAGAAATGAAAACAGTACGCCAGAAACAGCACTAATTGCAATTACTGTAATCAAACCTGCAAATAATGTAGTTTTCAACCAAAAGATAAAATATAACAATATTTAATATAGATAATCTACTCTTGTATCACAGGCCTACTAGATAAATACCCGTGAGTTGATTCGGAACAACAGATATAATGGTTATAGAGAGGTTCATAGTACTTGATCCCAGGTACTTGCAGCAGAACTCGGCCAGATGGGGGGTAGTGGCAGAGAGGAAAACCTACAAGTAGTCGGGGCTTGGGGAGTCGGGCTGGTTGAATGAGTGGAGGGGATTTTTTATTATTATATAAAAGTGGAATTCACGGGTAATTTTGTTGAAACTTTGGTGGCAAATATGTGAGATGGAGTTGTGCTTCCATCTAGACTATTTTGCAGATCAAACGGCTTATGTCTGGACTCTGGAGGGGAGGAGGTGAAAGGACAAACCTCACCAACTCATACCTTTATTATAGGAGAAAAATAGTAGTCTGTCATAAACTGACGAGAGGGCCCGTCTGCCATTAGATACCCTCAAGACTCAGGTCTTGTAATAGAACTGGGTCCAGAAAAAAAACTTAGCTAGACTCATTCCTTCCCATGTTTAGACCCAAGTCTAGCAAAGAAATGATACTCCTAGCCATCTCTTTTTTAGCTATCGCTAGGGAAAGCCTTATATCTGATGAATGATTTGTATGTTTACCTGGTTGGCTGGTGAGACTTTTCTTTGAGAGGCACCGGTATGTCCCGGGCATATTGATACAGGTTCCATGGCATGGATAAATATCTGGCTGTTGGCACTCATCAATATCTGAAATGAGAGCAGAAAAAACACAGTTTTAAAAACAAAGATATTTCACATAATCGCAAACACATTTTTCTCACTGAGTTGACAACAACAAATCTAGTATGATCAAACTGCAGTCTAGAACTATAAAAGTTGAGTTAAATCGACAACTGAAATGCCCGGCAAGCAGCATGGTCCCTCCTGGTTATAACAAGTGCAGGAACAAAACAAAAAGTAGTAATATATACCTTGACATCCATTAGCGATGTAAGGGTTGCCCTCTAATCCTTTGGAGCAGTTGCACCGTGCCCGAGGGACATATACATCATCATTGACTATGAAGCAGTTTACGCTTACGGACCCCTTGTGTTCATATAAATCAAGGTCATTCCATCCCCAATACAATTGCCGGTCATAGCCCACATGAAGCGACCATTCTAACACCGTAGGGATCAACGTCGAATCAACAATCTTTTGTGGATCAGAAAAGTAATTTAACTGCAGCATGGGCCCCTCTCCGGTCAACCAGTCTTGGTCAGCTATGAACACCGCTCCATATACCAAGGAAACACCTGTTCCCCGAGTCAAATTACTAAGCTGGAGTTCATAGGACGGGAGACCCAGCTGTGCGACGGGCGTCTGGCAGCAGCCGACGCCGGAACATGAGGTGTCACTCACCACGGGGCCATCAGCACAATACACGGCACAGAGACTAACATAGTCACCTGAAGGGGCAATAAGGTTGGCCAGGACATTGCATCCCATAGCAACGAACCGGTTGTGATCGGTGGACACTCTCAGGGGGCCGTCATCTATCAGGCCAACAGACCACAGCTGGTTTGGTTGTGCAGAGCTTGTGTTCAGCGACATATTCAGCATCTTGCTGTGGATCCGCACCGTGCCATCCGCCAGAGAAATATCAACTACTTCCACATCACGAGCCACCAATAGCTTTGGTGGCTGGCGCGTCTCATCACACGTGAGGTTGAAGCCCGCACGGAAGCACCATTGCCGGAAGCCGAAGGGATGGGGAATGGCTATGCTGCCACATGCCTCTGGACAACCAGGCAAGGCTACTGGAGCTGCTAATGTGGTCACTATAAGCTTGAGCACTAGTGCTGCAATACTAGTGCATAACTTTGCTTGTGTAGAAGGAGTAGAGGAAAACAGCACCATCTTGCAAACATGTCTCTTTAGTGCAAGTAAGAAGGTGCCTATTTATCGTACATTCTTCTCTGAAGACCCTATGCAATCTTGGACGACTTGGTCCTGTACATCGCTCTCGCTAATCAATAAGAAAGGAGAAAAGAAGGTGGATGCTAGTGAGTGATATGACAATCTTTCGTTTTACTTGGAAACTAGTCCAACTTTTCGATGCCTACAGCGATCTTCGTGGACTATGGAGGCATGAATCACTATGCTGGTCACTGGTCTCACCGTGCCATCCAGGTCAAAGAGATACCCTGTTGCCCACGAACTGCTTCGGTGGTTGAAGTCCAACTAGGCAGTCAGGATTTCGATGACCGTGAGCAAACAAGAGTTTTCTTACCTCAATGCTGCTCACCCTCGTGTAGGCGCCATCCTCTCCTGCCTGGGGGTCAGGTCACTCACTTGAGCATTTCGTCGAACAGCTCGCCTGCACGGCGAAGCGAAGAACCCGATTTGAACTAAACAGATCGTGGCTCGAATGTGCTCAGGAAAGAGAACAAGTATTTAACCAGTCGCTCACCATTGACTTCCCACCCAGCACCAACCACGTCGGGAAGAAGTTAGAAGAGGTGGACCGCCCTGCGACTGCGAGTGCACGACCCCTCTCGGGGAGCTGCGCCACCGGTTGCCAGACTGCCGGCCTCCTGCGTACCCGCAACCCTCGCCGTGCCTTCTTAGCGCCAGCTGTCGGCCGCCGACCATCTCTCTCAGGTGCTAGCGAGAGCATGGAAGTCTTCGACCCCGTTCCAAATTGCAAGCACAAGGACTAAATTTTTTGGCCCCTAAACCGTTTGCAGGCTCTTCTATGCACAGGCTAGCGCAAACGAATGAAGGTGAAGAACCTTTATAGTTTCCTGTAATATGGGACCCGCGTGTCTGTGAGTACGGACATTTTCCTCTTACATTTTTCCTTCTTATTCTCTCCTTCTTTCCCCTCGTCTTCCTCGGCCAGAAACGACCATTGCAGATCTCAAAAAAAAAAAAACGACCATTGCTAAGCATTTTTTGTATGGAGGGAGAGTAGACTTATTGCAGCTACTTTCCCTCCGAAGTGTTGAATTTGTGTACGGTTTTCTACAAAACATAAAATCGACAAACACAACTTATCATAATAATACAAAAAGTCAAAAGTACAGCTAATATGATATCTAACTTTTCGGATCGGGGGGAACGGATGACAATATCTACATGCTAGGTTGAGTCATGATGTTTTTGACGGTACAATTTTCATTAAGATAATTGAACGGAGATAGAAATGAAAGTCTAGCTCGCAAATGTGACATGGTGTAGCACCTGCTACCGGCTATGCCGAGTCATCACACCTTTTGCGCAAAAAACAGATCCACTAAAAGATGTATTTAAAATCACGCAAATGCATTTCCGTTTAGTCAAGTTTGGAGAATCTGCCATGATAACGGTGGAATAATTTCTTAACTTGGATGCCCGGGTTGAAAAAAAAGTCCTATTTTGTATCTGGACCCTAAAGAAAAGCACGAAAATGACAAATTTCGGTTGTGCTCACGTGGAAATAACACGTCCACCTTGCGCCGTTGTGCGGCTAGCACGTGGAAGGCAGATAGTGTGCCACATGTTCGAGAGTTAAAGAGTTTCCTTCTATAGTCTAGTGTTACCTTGGCACCCGTTGGCGATGTAAGGATTGCCCTCGTATCCTTTCGAACAGTTGCACCGAAGCCGCTGGTAATCTCCGTCGTTGTACACAAGGATGCTGTTTGGGCTTATCATGCATCTCCCGGGATCCTCCGAGGGGACATCTGGTTCCCAGAAGATGTCCTTGTCACGGTTCATATCCAGCGACCATTCCAGCACCGTGAGAACCATCGTCGTATCAGCAATCCTCTGTGGTTCAGCGGAGTAATCAAGCTGCAACACGAGCCCCTTTTCGCTGAACCACTCCTGGTCGGCTATGAACACCGCTCCGAATCCCAACAAATCGTTGGGCGTTGGGGTCATCAGACCGCTAATCAGGACGCCGTAAGACCAGAGATCCGACCGCGGGACGGGCGTCTGGCAGCAGCCGACGCCGGAGCACGAGACGCCGCTCAACGTCGGCCCGGGCTCCGCGCAGTACGCGGTGCAAACACTAAGATAACGGCTCGTGTCTTCGTCTTCAACGAGGCCGGCCATGAAGTTGCATCCCATGGCAACGAACCGGTTGCGCTTGACGTGCACCGTGAAGCGGCCGGCGCGCCGCAGGCCGGCGAACCACGTGCGGTTGAACCGCTGCACGACGGTCTTGTCCAACGAGACGTTGAGCATCTTTGTGTTGACCCGCACGGTGCCATCCAGAGAGATGCCGACCACCTCCACCCTCGCGTCCTCGTCGCCCACCAACAGCTTCGGTGGCCGGCTCGTGTCGTCGCAGGTGAGGTTGAAGCCTTCGCGGAAGCAACCATGGCCTATGCCGAAGGGGTACGGGACGGTGACGTTGCCGCAGGATTCGGGACAGCCAGGCAAGGCTATTGGTCCTGCTGCCAGTGCCGCCACAAGGAGCTGAAACATGAGTGCTCCGGTGGTGCCGACCGGCGCTCGACGGGAAGAAGAGATGGAAATCACCATCTCAGAGCGTACGAGTTGAGATAGCTATTATTTGTCTTTGTTCGAGGCTTGCAACGGACATAGGTTCTTCTTAATCACTGGCTGGTCTCCAGTTGACTTCAAAGTCCACTCCAGGATATCAGAAAGCAACGAGACACCTACCACTAAACCGAATTTTTACTAATGAAATCAAGACGGCTAAGTTGACGCGTGAAGGAGAAAGTTTCAAATATGACAGGTGTTCTATAGTATAATAGGGAAGATGGAACTTTCAGACCAAAGGTATTCTTGGCCCTGTTTTACCCACGAATATGTCCAGTCCCATATCGCTAAGGCGGCTGAACTGCATGTTGTTTTTGAATGTTGAGATAGCCGACCACACTTAGTACATGGTCTTTATCGAAAAAACATAGCACATGGTGACTGAACTGCTTGATGAGAAATTCTCGAGTTACAAGGACCCTTAATCTGCATGGAGCATTTCATCGAACAACTCGCCTGCACGGCCAATAACCCAAATCGGACGAAAGAACTCGTGGCTGCAATCTATTCACGAAAATATATCGAGTCTTCAACGAGTCACGCACCGTCGATCCCAGCGAGTACCAACCACATCGGGAAGCAGTTAGAAGAGCTGGACTGCCCAGCGAGTGCACAACCCCTCTGCGTAGCTCCGCCACCGGCCGGCTGACTGCCGGTCGCTTGCGTACCGGCACCCCTCGCCGTGACCGCCAACTAGGCCCCCAGCCAACGACGCGCGCGCTAGCAGCTACCATATGGTTAATCTGCTGCCGCTAAATTGTTTTTTTTTTTTTTTTTGACGAACAACGGGATGGGAAAAACCCCTACCTGAACTTTTATTTAAAAAGGGGGTGAGCTAAGGTAGGTCAGGGTTTTACATGCATGCACAATACAGGGAGAAACAGAGAAACACAAATGCTACTAATTCATTGTCCTGAGATACTCAATTGCTGTCTCAGTATCCACCCAACTTAGAGCATCTCTAGCAGTGCCCGCAAAACGCGAATCGCAAAACTGTTTTGCGGGTACGCGAATCTTGCATTTTTTGGCCTAAAAGGAGCCACGGCAGAACAGAAACCTCAAAACCGACCTGTAAAACCGAATATTCCCTTATATTCTTTTCCCCACATCTTCTTCTTTCTCTGGCCAGTGCAGGAGCGTTGGCGCCGTCGCGAATCAATCGATGCAGGAGCGTTGGCCGCCGTCGCCTTGAGTTAGCTAGCTAGCTAGCTCCTATCGCTGCTAGGAATCGATCAATCCAGGAGCAGGAGCTAGCTAGCTCAACGCGATCGATCGATCCAGGAGCAGGAGCTAGCTAGCTCAACGCGATCGATCCAGTAGCTAGCTCCCATCGCTGCTCGTGCGCTTCCGCCGGCGAGCGGACCTGGACCAGCGCGTGCGCTTCCGCCGGCGGAGTCCGGCCGGTCCTAGCGGCCGCTGCCTGTGCGCCGACGGGGGAGTCCGGCCGGTGACGCGCGGCCGCAGGATGGGGAATCGCACGGTGGGGATCTCATCTCGCGAGCGTTGACCAGTTTGCAGGCACCCTTGAAGGAATCCTCATATTGCCTCAAAATCTCCATGTTTCCAGGTTGTGGCTACGATTTCTCGGGCGCCCGCAAAAGTTTTGCGGTTTCGACCAGTTTTGCAGGCTCTATTCGGGACGTTTTTTCAACAAAAACTGTAAATTTACAAGTTTGACCACTTTTGCGGGCACGGCTAGAGATGCTCTTACCCCTTTGACTCAATAAGCACACTGCCCGCTTAGAGCATGGGAATCTTCGATCCCGTTCCAAAATTGCTGATATGACAAATTGCTGTATGTGAAATGTGTAACTGAATTCATTTTATTTACTTCCACATACTGGCTCTACATGACGCATTAGCATAGAAAATACACAAAATTATAATTCAGACTTCATAATTACAATGGATTTGTAGTATGGCACCTAAACTAATAGGACTAACCGCAACGCTTCACCACACAAGTGAAATCATCTTGGAATTTCAGATGAGTGGATGAACTCCTTTTCCAAGCTGTACAGTCTAGTTCCTTCCCCTCCTTTGCTACCTTTGTATGACTGAACATTTATAGCACTCCGGTTCACCCTTGTGATCCGAGAATTGAGATTGATCTTTAAGGTCAGCACATCTTCAAGTTTTGTCTCCACTTGCCTCATCGTGGGCCTTTCTTCCCCTTTTAATCTTAAGCATGCCTCTGCAAGTCTTGCAACCGCCTCAGCATCGTCAGCTCCTCCCTCATCCACAATTTTTGTATCTAGAATGTCTGACAAGTGATTGTCTCTTATTACTGATACAAAATGTGATGCTAGGCTTGTGGCTTCTGACGAATGAGAAGAGAAAACCGATTCCACCCTTGTCAGTAGCTCTGCTAGGATGACACCAAAGCTGTAAACATCACTCTTTTCCGTGAGTCGACTAGTGTAGTAGTATTCAGGATCAAGGTAACCGTAGGTTCCCTGGACTGCTGTAAGTATTCCTGTCTCATCTACAGCAATTGACCTTGAAGCTCCAAAATCTGATACTTTTGCTGCTAAAGTATCTGTAAGAAGTATGTTTGCACACTTAATATCTCTATGGTATACTGATATTGAAGCAGCGGAGTGTAGATATGCAATGGCCCTTGCAGTTTCCAGTGCAATCCTCAACCTATCCTTCCATGACAAAGGGTTCTCACTTTGACAGTGAAGATGATGTGAGAGTGTTCCATTTGATATGAACTCATAAACTAGTAGAGGAACTTCTGTCTCAAGGCAGCAACCAAAGAGCTTCACCACATTCCTATGGTTAGTCTGTGAAAGTATTACAACCTCATTTATGAACTGGTCGATTTCCCTTTGAACGATAATTTTAGCCTTCTTGATAGCCACAATACGCTGATCAGATAAGATTCCTTTATACACCATGCCATGGCCACCGCCACCAAGGATCCGATTCTTGTCAAATTTGTTGGTTGCTTGCTCCAGCTCTTCCAAGCTGAAAATCCTAGTTCTTTCAGCTATATCTTTGTTTGAAGAGATCAACTGTTGCAGAAGCAATCCATGATTTTTCTTGAAGAACTTTTGTCTCAACTTCTTGGCTCTTCTCTGCTTGACTTTATTGGTGATTCTTGCAATACAGAAAAGTGAAAAAAGTACGCCAAAACCAGCACTAATTGCAATTACGGTAATTAGACCTGCAGAAAATGAAAGTATAAATTTATAGCGGTATGTGTTGCATTTCCATATTGAGCTGAAAACTGAAGATCAAAAATATGAAACTACTCAACTATACCCCGACAAAGGTTTTCTTGGAATATTTATCAGAGCAATCATATAGGAAGTAGTTTTTTCCAGTTCAGTGGTCACATGTTGTACTAGTTTATAAAGCACATAACGTTCTGTATTGCTTTTCTTTTCTTTTCTTTTCTCTTCATGTTTGGACAGTCAGATTATATTGCTTTCAGTATCATGGTATCTCGTCTAAAAGCTGAATACAGTAGGACTGTAGGAGTATTTCAGTAGCCGTTCTACTCAGGTATGCATAACAAATAATTATGATAATTTTATGGTCCTTAAGTGAGTGACATATATATGTAGTTTTGTACCTGGGAGACTGTTAATACTTTTCCTTGCTGAGCATTGGTATGTCCCTCGCATATTGATGCAGGTTCCGTGCAGGCATGGATAAACATCTGGCTGCTGGCACTCATCGATATCTGAAAATGCGAAGGAAAACTTACACTGCTTTGCTATGTTGGGAATGCAGTTGAAGCCTCAAAACATCGAACGGAAAAAAATGAAAATCCAGGAAAGCACCATGTTCCCCAGTTGTACCGAGGGCAGTAAGCCAATAATAACACAGCAAAAAGTACTACCTTGGCATCCGTTAGGGATGTAAGGGTTGCCCTCGTATCCTTGGGAACAGTTGCACCGTCTCTTGTCATAATTTAGATCAACGTAATAGGTAACACTATTTAAGCTTGGGCATCTAAAATAAGAAGACTCAGGCCCGGCAGACTTGGGCAACATGTCCTCGTCGCTGATCAAATCCAACCACCACTCCAACACTGTCGGTACACTCTCAACCATGATTTGTTGATTGGTGAAGTTGAGCAACATATCGTCTTCCTTTGCGCTGAACCAGTCCTGATCGACAATGAACACATACACATCTGTGTACGATGAGTAACCGTTGTACCCAGATCCCCGCAGAGTGAGGGGAGTAACCTGGAAGCCAAACGATGACAGTTCCCAACTGATGGATGTCCGGCAGCGGCCAATGCCCGAGCAGGATGTGCCAGTGAAATTCTGCTGGCTGTGCAGGCATGCTGAGGCACAGGTGCTGTAGGACGCGTCCTGAATATTGAGCCCGTCCATGGGGAGGAGCTGCGCGACGATGTTACACCCAATGGCCACAAACCAGTTCCGTGCAGTCGATACTGAGAAGGGCCCGGTGACCAGAGGGCCAGACCATGAGCCATTGAACTCTGGAAAGCTTGATCGCAAAACGTTGCTGCGAATCTGCACCGTGCCATCCATCAAGGAGATGCCAAGCACTTCGACGCCATCACCTAAGAACAACTTCGGCTGGTGCCGCGTCTCATCACAGGTTAGATTAAACCCCTTGCGGAAGCAGCCTTGGCCGATGCCCAAAGGGTAAGGCACAGGAATGCCGCCACAGCTTTCCGGGCAGCCAGGCAAGGCTATTGGACCTGCCAGCAGTGGCAGCACCAGGAGCTGCAACGTGAGTGCTCCGATGATGCCAACCAGCGCTCGACCGGAAGAAGGGATCGAAATCTTCATCTCTTTGAGCCTACCAGTTGAACATAGCTTACTTTTTTCTTCGTTTGAGGCTAACGAAGGACATAGGTTCTTAATTACTGGCTGGCTGGTACCCCTTCTCCGATTGACTTCAAAGTCCAACAAGACAGCTCACTACCAGTAAACAGATTGACTAAAGAAGGACGGATTAATTGACACGTGAAGGAAAGTTTCAAACGGCATACGTTTTCTACAGGGAATAGGAAATTTCAAAGCAAAAGTAGTTACGGATCTGTCCCGTTCCAAATTAATGAGGTGATTGGACTGCATTTTGTTTTTCAATTTTGAGACAGCTGACCACATTTAGCACACGATGACTGAACTTCTTAATGCGAAATTCTTGTGTTACAAGGGCATTTTAAGCTGATATGTTCGAACGAGCATTTCATCGAACAGGTCGCCTGCGCGGCCAAGAATCCGAAATGAAATACAAAAAGCGAGTCGATCGCGCGCCGTTGATTCCGATCCCCAGTTCCCCATGGAGCTAAATTCTATACCACTTCGGGAAGAAGTTACAAGAGGTGGACTGACCTGCGAGTGCATGACCCCAGCTGCGCCGCTACCCGCCGGCCGCCGGCCACCTGCAGGTGTTCGCGTGCGCCGTACCCGCGTCCTTCGCCTCATTTTCTCTGTGGAGTTTGGACCCTTTTTTTTACAATGGACTCACCTCTTAAATTAAATCTTATTAAAAGACTTTCTAAGGTGGCATACATGCTGAAAGAATAGATAAATTGATTAAAAGACTCTAGTTCCTCTATGAAGAAGCTGGCAGCGTGTACTACTCCAACCGGAATTGCCTATTTTCTCTACTATATAATATGGCCTGAGGAGGTGTTGGTACGTTTTTTACATTGCCAATTTTACCCTTACCGAATTAAAATATATTACCCCTTATGCCACCGCTAAGTCAAAAGTAACGGTTCAATGGAAAAATCCCCTTCCTTCTCGATCGGAGGCTGCGTGCGTGGTAGGTAGGAGGCTGGATCGGCGCGCATCCATGGGGAGGCCTGCCGGAACTCGAGGCCGTCGCCGGCTCGCAGGTGTTCGGGGAGGGCTTCCGACGGCGTGCAGGTGGTGGGGGAGAGCGCTCGGCATGGAGACGGCCCTCGGCCTCGAGGCGGCGGTTGGCACGTGTTGCCGGGGTGGAGAGCGGCGGCGTGCAGGCGGCCGGCGGTGGTGGCGTGCGATGGCGGATGGCCGCGAGCGAGCGGCGTGCAGGCGGCCGGAAGGTGGTGGCGGTTGGCCGTGGGAGAGCGGCGCGCCGGCAGCCGGCCGATGGTGGTGTGCGGCGGCGGTATGCCGCAGCCGAGCGTCGCGCTGCCAGCCGGCAGATGGCGTCGTACGCGCTCTCCGCGTCGAAAGATCCTATGCTCAGCCACCTCGCCCCAGCATGTCCCTGTTCGCCAGCGAACTCAGCCCCGATTAGTCCCTCGCCGGCCATCTTGCGCGAGCTGCGGCACAGCGGCAGCATAAGGGGAACGTCGCCCACTAAAAGCGACTTGGACGCTCTCCTCTCCTCCGTCAACAGTGCACGAGAGGCGATTTTCTGAAACCTCCCCGTCTCCTCACCTTGCTCGCCGGGGATCCGTGGATCCCCCCGCCTCCGCCGGCCGCTCCGGCGGCGGGAGGCTGGGGAATCCACGGATCCGGGCCTGTATATAGCGTAGGGGTAGAGGGGGTGGCAGCCGGCGGCGCCAAGGAGGTGGAGGTGTCGGCGGTGTGCTGTTTGGTGGCGGTCTGCTCTTCCTCCGGCGACAATGCTCTCCGGAGCTTTGTCGTGCGCGGATCGTCTTCGCCGAGCTCTGCGGTCCGCGGATCCGTCGAGTTCGTCGTTCCCCAGCCGGTGCCGGCCAGACGGCGGCGCCGTTGTGCAGATCTAGAGGGTGAAGATGCAGGAATCCAAGATGGCGTCGCCGCCCGTGGTGCTGGGTGGAGGTGTCAAGCCGAGGAGCGTCGACTTCCTGCTCGCCGTGGGGTGCCTCCGTATCCAAGCTTGTGGAGGTCTGGCGGCGGGATTCGCCGGCGCAGCGTCCTGCTCCGTGGAGACGATGCCAGAGTCCAGCGAGGACCTCATTGTAATTTCTTTAAGTGTCTGGACTTTTCTGTAAGAATCTTGGTGTAATGCGTTGTAACCCTTTCGCAAAAAAAAAAGGGGAACGTCGCCCTGCTTGTAGATAGGAAAATACGTCCTCAAGCGCACATTGCCTCGTACGCCCACCAGATGTTCGACCTCTTGGCTCTCCCGGGGACTTCAACCTCACGCTGCTCGACCACCTCCTCCGAGCCCGAGCTGCTCCTCGTCAGCTGATTCAACCACCACTCTATCAGCGTACAGGACTTTTCCTATGAACTTTGCTGCTTCAAGACCGTCACTTTCAACCAGGCTCGTGTGTTGCCGTCAGTGCCTAACTTCCTGCGTTTGATGAATGGCTCTTGATCTGGTGGGTCTGGTGCGTTCGATGTGATTCATCTGTGATATACAGTTTGATTCCTAAGAAAATGGTTTTTTTTTCATGGTAGAAAATAATGGATGTTGCTCTCCATGTGACCATCTTTGTACGCATCGGCATATGCTGCTTGATTGTTTTTCTTTCAATTTTCCAAATATTGTTTCTGACTAACTATTTCCTAATTGTATTGATTTAGATTGGTGAGAGTATGTAAGACAGGTGTTCGAGCAGAAAGAGACTAGAGGATGCAAGAGAAATACAACACAGCAATTTCTCTTCTTATCTAATTTTCAGTGTCTGATTGTACATGTTTCCTATTTCCTAATACTATTTATTTGCCTTATGTGTCA
Organism: Poa pratensis; assembly: GCA_947311845.1. Lineage (NCBI taxonomy): Eukaryota > Viridiplantae > Streptophyta > Magnoliopsida > Poales > Poaceae > Poa > Poa pratensis. The sequence goes on along the minus strand of CAMZMU010000051.1, from coordinate 56,585,877 downwards.
GCGCTTTCGGAAGATCTCCTAGGCTAGACTATATACTAGGTCAACGGGTTGGTAGCTGTGTAACTACTGTGTGGTTTGATCATCATTATAATGTATGCGTGCTTACAACTACAGTTTTTATTATACAGTTGTTTGAGTTAAAAGGCTAAACCCGTTATGGTATTTAGGGCTCGCTTGGATTGTTGGCAAATTACGGAGCGAGAAATTTTCTGGCCCGTGCTCCGTAACTTCAGCAGGGCCACCCGAGGTATGTAAAATATACCGGTCGTTTTGCTTAATTAACGACGAACCAATCACGGCCTTAGTATTTTTGCGCGACATGTGGGAACGATTGGATTTTAAATGTCTATTGTCTATGGCAAGCAATATCTACTATCACTAGATCAGTCTTGTTTATGCAGTGTTGCAAAATTCGGTTGTGTTTGTGTTGCATGAGCCATGAGTTTTTATGTGGGAGCCACGGAGCTGACTACGCAGTGCAACATGTTACAGGAGTAGGAGAACGCCACATAAACAAAGCCGGAGGGTGGCGTTGCTGCTCTAAAGGATGACTCCGAGGTAGGAGGTGACATGGAATACTGGGATAGCCAAGCAGAGAAGAAAGCTCTTGTTCAGGCAAGTGACAATGAGTGTGAGCTCGCACAAAGAATGTATTAAGCTAAAAACAGTACAATGTATTGGATTAATGCACTGTAATGTGCATAGCACGATAACCTGAAGGAAGGAGGGTGGTGTCTTTGTGTTTATTTTATTTTATCAACTATATATTCTCTCGGTTTCACGTTTCGTGCATTCACAAAAATATCATATTTGTTGTTGTGAAAAAGTAAGTACAAATACATTTTTTATTGCAATACAGGGATGGATCATTAGTAAAAACATTGCTTACACCCCTATCTCTCGTTGCAGACGAGAACCATTTTATTTGTATATCACCACATGTACACTTCTTCATCTAGCATAATGTGGGGAAAATTTCATATATTTGAAGGAGTTTAAAAGTTGCCCAGCTGGGCAAGGAAATATGACTGACTTTTGAAGTGACGAAATGCATGGAGCAATATGTCACTTGTTTTCTTCCCACGGGGTTGTAAAGGAGACATGATGACTCGCTGAGGGAAGTAATGCAAAAGAGTTGTTATTTGGATTCATATAAGTGCAAATTTTATCCAACCCATATTTGAGAACTTGAACTATTGTTTTGATCAATGCATCTTTATTTTTTATTCTGTTAAAACGCAGAAACATTCAACTCTCACATTCGTTGTTGGAGCATATAGAAAACATCTAGTGGCAAAGATTTAATAAAGATTCAAGCAGACAAATATGTGTCATGATAAAGTGACGCATCCACCAAACATTTTGGTTCCAATGAATGTATTATTCAAATTTGTTTTATCTGTGCGTTCCGTAGCAACGCACGGGCATTTAGCTAGTATATATCTGTACAATATAATACGGCTTGAGGTGTCCGTCGTACGTCGCGCCTATTTTGCGTTTTAGTCCCTTGAAAAGAAGGAAATCAACCCGCCGTCCTTAGTGTTGGCACTTGTAGTTGTCTGCGTTTTACCAGTTTAGACCTTACGAAATTACAATATTGACCCGCAATCCACAGCCACAAATCGCAGAGCAACTCTCTCCTCTCGCGATTGGGAGGCGACATGGGCGGCGCCGACGGCGTGGAACTCGGGAGCACCGGCGGCCGGCGGACGTGTGAGGCCAGCGGCGTCCCGGTCGCCCTGATCTCCTCCCGACCCGCTCGCCCTGATCTCCTCCCGCACGCCTGGAGCTCTCCGCCATCGTCCGTATCCAGCCCGTGCGTCCGCCCTGAGCTCTGCCGGCGAGCTGTTCGTCGCGCGGGCGTGGTATGAGGTGAAGAAGAGGCGAAGATAGGGGCGCTGCTGTGTCGATTCCTTAGGCGTGAGGAAAACGGTGGAGTTCCTGGCTGGGATCGGGGTTGTCGCCGGAAGCAGGACGCCGCCAGAGTTCTGGTGTCGTACGGGTCCTTCAGCACCGTCGAGCGGCAGCAAGCGGGGTGGCCAACAGCCGGGCGAGTATTCCATCCCTTTGCTGTGCGCTTGAGGTTGGCGACCATGCGCTCACCGCAGGGGCGCCGGCCATGTGCGCGTGTACTGCTCGCGTAGCAACCCCGATCTCCTTGTCGTTCTCCCGTTCAAGGTTTGGCGTAATTGAGCAGAGTTTTTCTCTCGTAGAGTTTTTCGTGTTAAAGCCTATTAGACCGTGGATGGTGATTTAATTCACTGGGCAAGTGAGAGTTGGAGGACCTTCTTACCCCCGATGCAGTCTAACTGAACAAAATAATCTCAAAGCAACACAGGTCGAAGTCGCTAATAGTTGAACTTTCTTTCGTCTGCACAGCACTTCTGTTTAGATCGGGTTTTCATCTTTGGCTGAATTGTTTGAAGTCGATCGGTGGGGTTTTCGGGACATTGGATTTTGCAATTTTGGTAGGAATGTTTAGAATGGTCACGGATATATTTAAAAAAAGGAATTCAAATTACTTCGCTTTTCAATTCAGAAAAATTAATCAATATTATGGCAAAATTGACATATAGCTGCTCTTCTCCGTGCTCATCACCTACATCCTCACCGATGTGATCATTTACTGCGTAGGCGTCCACACACTTTTTTTTGGCGTGTGCGTCCCTCTTGTGGCCTTGATGCACGTTCTAGCATCACTGCTATTTTTTTTCCAAAGGCAACACACTGCAAAGTTTTTCTGTGCAGTTCTCTTACGCCGCCCGTAGCGGAGCACGGGCATTGTGCTAGTAAGTTTTAATATGTCTCCGGACGTCTCCGCGTACACGGGCCTGCCAACCTCCATTTGTCTGCCCAATAAATCACACCCCTCACTATATGTCTCCCAGTGTTCGGACGTCTCCGAGTAATTGCAATCCATGATTTTTCTTGAAGAACTTTTGTGTCAACTTACTGGCTCTTGGTTGCTTGAGTTTAACCATCATACATCATGCGGTTCTTGGGCCTGGGTCATGCGGCAGGTGATCCTCTAGTCTAATGGTCAATAACTAATTGTAATTAGCACGAAAATTATTGCATACTAGTGTTTGCCCCTGCAGCAACGTGTTGGGCAGCTTCTCCATATCGACAACGCTGTGAAAGTGAGCTGCCGACGCCGATATTCTATCGTTTTTTATTGACGCAAGGGCGGATGGCAACAATTTAGGGCCCGCTTGGGATGTCGTATTTTAAACAACTAGCTGGCCCTCGCAAATGCGAGGGCATCATCTACAATGTATTGAATGTGTTCGTGTACTAAATTTGTGCTTTCGCCGGGAAAGACCGAAATCTAAATAAGACCATCTTTGACTATTGTAAAATTATGGTAGATAAAATCACGCATGCGTGTAATCTTTTAATTTATAGAGAGTAGGTGTTCTAGATCTCAAAAATAAATACCATGTCACATATTCTAGAAGTTCGTTTACTTTTAGCCATAGGTAGTACTTCCATTTTAATACAGTATATTTTTACTCTCTTCCTGCCATCCCCATTCTTCAGTGATACATATTTGTTTGTCATGTAACAATGATTACACTGACTTAAATAGCACATAGTTTCATGTAACATACTAAATTAGGAAAATACTTAGATGGTTTATACTTTTAACATGTAATAAGCCATCAAGCTTTAAGTCATCTCACAATTAATGTTTTTTAATTTCACCACAAAATTGTAACCATCGTACTATTATCGCTTGTTGCATTGTCCTAAAAATACCCAATACTTTTGTCAATTATTTGATTTGCATGATTTAACTCTCTCTCTCTCTCTGTGCCAAACTCACTCTTTTACCAAATAATTATACTATCTCGCTCACTTGCATATTTCGTGTCATGAAACACCACTACGTTTCCATGGAAACATTGTTTCAGCATCTTCATCGGTCAAAATGTCTTCTACAACTTTGCAAATCTCGGAGATGTCTCATATTAAATTTTAAGAATAAGAATCAAAATAAAGTTCCTGCCAGCAAAATAAAATCCTAGAGAGACTGACATAAAAGTGTATTTAATCACACCTTAGGAAAACCATATAAGATTGAAGTAAACTCATGAAAACTTTCAATTGTGAAGAGATTAAGTTCTATTATTATACTTCGTACACATTAGGAAGATCTATCAGTCGATATATTACCATGGTGTATTGGTCGTGATTTTATTATACAACTCTGGAAATTTGTTTACTTGTGATTTGTTCCGGCACGATTATAATGATAAATTGGTTTTCATCATGTTTATAAATACTTATGAACGTTTTGTTGTGTATGATCTACTAATAAAAAGAGGGTATGCTAGATTGATGACCAAATGTTTCTTTTTGGGGGAACTTCTCACATGTATATATTTCTCTACCATATTGTGCTTATATAACATATTATTATTTTAAATTAAAATTTTGTATTATGAATAGTTAAAATAGTGATGACGAATGAAAAAGTAGGTGTTTTCTTCACAATTTATTTTGCCTCTAACCTTATCTCTGAAATTACTTTTCACTAAAATATAAATTGTTTGAATCTCTTGCGAGGCACCATTCACCCTCGACTTTTAATGGATCAATGCTTGATTTGTCCGGTACCAATGGTTTATGTGGCTAGTCTTTTATTATTTAATCAAAATTCGTGTTTTGCACCATATGTCTATAATTAAATTAAGACGTTTACACTTTCAATTATTAGTCGATATTTTTGTCAACAGCGAGCCAATAGTGGTAGCTTTCTCAATGTCGAAACACCTCGACTCAAGTCGTCAATGGACAATGTAGTGTAAGTATGTCGGAAAGTCATTTTGACTCTCGGACTCCAGTGAACCTACTTTTTTGTATAAAAAAGTTTTGAAAATCTAGAAAAAAAGCATGTTGTTAATTATGCATATTATAAGCGTGCTAAATCACAGTGCCAAATGTTTTGTATTATGGGCTACACAAAAATGACAATATTTGGATATTTGAAACTATATATTGTTCACTATACTCAGCTGTGTATATTTAGTATTTTTAGGTAGCCGAAAATCTAAAATGGAGCCCGGGCTACAAGATGCCCATATTTTCAAAAAACTGAAATCGACATTTTTTAAGTTTCCAAAAATAGTGAAAACATTCCGGGATGTATATTGTATATATCTACAATTGTGCAAATTTTCAACTCCAATGTCATTGTATTTTGGCTGCACAAAAAAGACAAATGGGTTGATCTAGTTGGTGAACAATATAGTTTCAAAATTTCAAAATTTCCATGATTTTTCTTTTTTTACAGCCCAAAATACAACGAATTTGAATGTAAATTTTGCACGCTTGTAGATCTCGACACTATTTACTTCTGTGATTTTTTTTCACGATTTTTTAAAACTCAAAATGTCATTTTCATTTTTTTAAAGGGCTCCATATAGCCCGGGTTTCAAAATCCACTCTCGAAATCTCCAGTCAAGCATGTCTATGTATATGGTTGTAGTGTGCTCATGATTATATATACATCGTACTCACTTTTTCTAAAAATCGTATTAATGTTGTGCTTAACTTTTTGTTCTCAATCATGCAGATATATACTCCCTCCGTTCCACAATATAAGATGTTTTAGACTTTTTCCACATTCACATTTGTATACATGTATCTAGACATGTTTTAGTGTATGTGTCCACTCATTTTGGTCCGAATCTAAACAACACGTATAACACGTAAAACAGCTTATATTGTGGAACGGATGGAGTATATAAGCTAGTACACTTTTGTTGTCATGTTCAACCTAGCGTGCGCCTCATTTTTTAGGTTCGCGGGAAGGAGAATAGTCACACTTGACACGATTAAACTGGGTAGGATCAACCTTTTTTTCAAACTGAACTATCGGGTTTTGCTTTTTTTTTGTTTTGTTTTGGTTGCTTACCACATATATGCCATGTGGTAACTATCGGGTTTTGCTTTGCGTTTGCACATGTTATCATTAAATACGTGACAATAGAGTTGTGTTGGATTTTTTTTCAAACTGATTATCGGGTTTTGCTTTGCATTTGCACATGTTATCATTAAATACGTGACAATATAGTTGTGTTGGATTTTTTTTTCAAACTGACCGATCCGTTTCAGATTTTTTTTTCAAACAGACTGATCCGGTGGGTTTCCACGTTCCATTAAATACGTGATTACATTGTTGGATAATTTATTTCAAGCTGACCGATCCAGTTTTTTTTTCTTTTTAGGATGACCAATGTGGTTCAATACGTGACATGAAAAAATAATGTTGGACAAAGGTAATCAAAGGTTACGTATCTTTCATTAATCATAACCGTACATTTTAGATCTAACTATCAAAATGAATTTGGATGATGTGGATTAACGTGGTGTCTCGAAAAACTCACTCATTTTGCTTTTAGTATATAATAGATGCCCCCTCCCCAAAATTAAAAAGGTAATTTAGTCCTTTGTCATTAATTAATCCCCTAAATAGCTAGTAGTACTTGCCTTAGTACTAATCATCTCATCTCCCTCGTACACAAAACCTCAAAAAAAAATCTCCCTCGTATACTACACTACACGCATCATCAATTGGATGCAACCAGCGAGGATCCGGCCATCAGACGGGCGACCTCCATTCTTGGCTCGACGGAGAGAGGCGGCCACGAAATCCGCGACTTCGCCGTCAAACAATCGGATATGAGTCTGTGGTGTGTATTGCATACATACGGGAGTAAACAATCTAGCTTGTATCGAGTACATGCTTGTGTCTCACGCTCTCGGCGAGCTAGCTTTAGCATCATGACTTCAAGTCAGCTTTGCCGAGATAGCAAAAAGCATCGGACAGGTACTCCTCCCATCAGCATCTACGACATGGCCGGTGGTATGGACGCCACCAGCAGCTACGCGCCGCCGACGAACTCCATAGACGCAGGCTTGCCGTGTCCAGGTACTCCCCGAGGACCATCACGAGGGACAGGCGGTGGCACGCCAGGAAATCGATCGAGTACTCGAAATGCACGGGTTGGCTCCGCGGGAGCTCGGTGAACACTCTGGTCGCTAGGTCGTTCGCCACGACGCGGGCCGAGTAGGCCACGGCGACGCTGCCGTAGCATGTCATGGTGGACGAGTACTGCCTCAACATGTTGCGCTACATGCGAGACGCCATCATGATGCCAGACTTGCTGGGGAAATTGACCGTCGTCGTCCCGGCGAGTTGGAGGCGCGCAAGGACGCGCTCGAGATGGGCTGGACATGGCGGAGCGGTGTAGGAACGTGTGGAAGGAGGAGGGCGAGTCCTCGCCGTCGCCGCGTCGTTCTCTGCGGTGTCCGGGTATCCTCGTGGACCTCTAGTCGGGCGATGCGGCGGTGAGGGGGCTCCCGGAGGATGGCGTCACCAGCGCAAGGGGATTATGCGCTATGTCCAGGTTTATTAGCTCATTAATTAATGATAAAAGACCAAATTATCCTTTTAAATTTGGGGGAGGGGGTACACTGAAGCAGAACATTGCTACCGCGGGCCTTATGCAATCGATTGGATCATATAGATATCCCTTCAACACAACATAGGTCATCGAAAAGATCTCGGACGACTCACCAAAGCACGAAAGCCAGTTAGAAAATGGATTCCCATTTGAAGAGCGCCTAACCGCATGGATAAACTCACATTAACCCGTCAATTTTAGATTCAATTCGGGATTACAGGGAGAATTTCTACACAGTTGTGGAGGTCCTGCGAAAAATACTGCGCTCAGCTCCGTAAACGTTACGGTCCGGAAATATTAACTACTCCCTCCGTTCACAAAAGGATGTCTCAACTTTGTCTAAAGTTGAATGTATCTAGACATGTTTCATGCGTAGATACATGTAAATTTGGACAAAGTTGAGACATCTTTTTATGGACGGAGAGAGTACATTCTAAGCGGGGCCTTACTGTGATTGAGGCAAGTGGAATGGGCATCAACAAACCGATACACTTCTCTATGCAGGCCGACATGGATTATCAAACTAAGTATTAGGTTTGGGAATGGTTGAACAAATAAATTATATATGCATGTGACATCCAAGAGCAAGCACGAGATTGACGCCCTCAGGCGGTGGAACCTATCCTCCATCGCCGTGCATAAATACTACATCGTCTCGTCTATCCATGGCCATCTCATGCTGCACTCTTTGTGTAGCAAAGTATAGACCGACAGAAGCCATGAGTTCCACCCGTAAAGGTAGCTCTGTGTGGTGTCTCCTCACCGGGCTTCTCCCTGGTGGCCGTGATGGGGGCAAAGGTTGAGGCCGGACGGAAATTTCAAGGTCAGACACCTCAGTATTGCCAAACATTTTGCAATGACTGCACAGACTTTGACGATTGTATCGTGTGCTTGCTGCGGTGCGAAGGCTATATTGATCAGGCCGTGACGGGGGTGAAGGTTGAGGCCGGGGAGAAATTTCAAGGGCACTCACGTGAGTATTGCGAAGCTCTTTGCGCATGCATGGTGTCGTGTATCACGAGGGTTCAGGTTGTGTAGAGACCCGCGGGCTCCGTGTTGTGTCTCGTTGCAGGCCAATTTGTGACATATTACCAGGCTTTAAGTTTATTTCATTGGCTTGTTCCACTTAGCAAATGAAATAATTAGGCCCCAGAAGCGTGTTGCCTCTTGGGGCCTCGCCTTGGATGTTCCACCGACCAGCGGGATCTGTGGAGTGCTGGTGGATGGCGGCGGCGAGTTTTCGTCTTTGGCTTGGGGGTGCGCGGCCATGGGGCCGGCGTGGATGCCGGAGCGGCGGCTCCGGATTTCGCCTTCACCGTGCTGTGTCGAGGTGGTGGAGCGTCGACTTTGGTCGTTTGGGCGTCTTGGTCGTCGGCTTGTTTGGGGCGCAGCCTTGGGGCTGGCGGGGATGTCGGAGCGGCGGCTCCAGATGCTTCGCCTCCGCTGTGAGGCGACGAGGTCACCTCTGCCATGTTGCATCGAGTTCTTTGGTGTCGGCTTGGTCACTTGGGCGTCTTGGTCGTCGACCCGTCTGGGGCGCGCTTTGGGGTCGGCGTGGATGTCGGAGCGGCGGCTCCGGACTCTCACCTCCACCGTGTTGCGTTGAGGGGTTTTGGTGTTGGCCTTGGTTGCTTGGGCAACTTGGTCGTCGACCCGTGTGGGGCGCGGCCTCGGGACCGGCGTGGATCGAGTTGTAATTTTTTTCCATTTTTTAGGCCTTGTCTTACATGTTTGGTTCTACTTTATCAATATAAAAGGCAAATCTTTTGCCTCGTTTCAAAAAAGAAGAAGCGTGTTGCATTCATGCTGGTAGCCACATTTATGTTTGTGATTGTCAAACGAATTTGGATACCATATCTAGTTCTATTTTTATTTGGATACATAAATATCTATTTTTATATCCATATTTGCTTCAAAATTCAAGACGAATTTGTAATTGTAATGGTCAAACGAATTCGGATATTTACCACACCCATTTCTATTTTCGTTTGGATTCGGATATTACCACGTCCATTTTTAATTTTTAATTTATTGAATACGAATCTTGTAGAATTCAGATTATCCACTAACAGTTTCACTCTACACAGTACACCCGATCGTGCGATATAGCGATTTATAGGTGCATCGATCTAGCCTTTGACTTAAAATTGTAAATCTGATGCACTAAAATAGATATCAGTTCGTTAATCACAGTTGAGTGTATTGTACAATTTGTGACGTGTCAATTAGACGTACGCCAGCAAGCAAGTTGCAACGTGTACTATCGAGTGTATACACCATACCTCCGCATCTTAATTAATTTTTAACATACACCATTATAATTAACATTAACAGCGGGAGAGGAGAGGGAATCAACACCCTCATTCTAATCTGTAATAGTATGCAAGGATCAAAGACTACATCCCAATTATGCTCAAAACATATTTTTATACTGACCCTAATTACAAATATTCTTACCAAACACTCACAATGCAGCTCTGCTTGTGACTTCTGACGAATGAGAAGAAAAAACTGGTGTTAGCCTTGTCAGTAGCTCTGCTAGGATGACACCAAAGCTGTAAACATCACTCTTCTCCGTGAGCCGACTAGTGTAGTAGTATTCAGGATCAAGGTAGCCATAGGTTCCTTGGACAGCTGTAAGTATTCCTGTCTCATCTATTGCAATTGACCTTGAAGCTCCAAAATCTGATACTTTTGCTGTTAAACTATCAGTAACTAGTATATTTGCACATTTGATATCTCTATGGTATACTGATATGGAAGCAGCAGAATGAAGATATGTGGGCGAAGGAAGCGAACAAACGGAGCCACGAGGGCCAAAAGGGGTGGGCCCACGCGGCCCCTGTACCTGGCCGCGTGGGACCCATCAAGTTGGGCCTCGGAGCCCCGCTGCCGTCGATCTTTTCTCCACCGACTCTGTTTTGACCTAAAAACGACTATAAAAATTATCCCCCGACGTTCTCTGGAAGGAGCGCCGCAGAAACACAGAAACACCGAAACAGAGACCTGAAGCTGCAGATTGGAGGAGGAAAACTCCGGCGGGGCGCTGCCGGCGTGGTCTCCATCTTCTCCAACGACTTCTCCACCGTCTCCATGATGAAGAGGGAGTAGTCCACCTATGGACTATGGGTTTGTGGAAGTAATTTATGTATCTCTCTCTCTCGAGCTTCACTAATTAGTACCGTATGAGCTGCTGAACATGATTACGGTCATCTATGTAATACCTTTGTGGTAGATCTTTTTATGAATTAATATATGTTTGAGATTGCAATGGTTTTGTTTCAGTTATGAAAGTAGATGCATATTATGTACCCCGTTCTTATTTACTTGTTATGATCAAGCATGTTTATGAGAGCGTGTGAGGGGGAACGTGTGCATTAGTTGGAGTAACGGGGGGGTGGCTAGTGCGGTGAACGTGAGAGAAAGTTTCGTGATCCACTTGGGTGTTTTACCTTACTTTGTTACCTCACTAGAGATAAAAAGAAATACCATGCTACCGGAGATGTGGGTGTGACCATCGCCACTACTCCATGACTAGATCTAGCATGTTCTTATTTTAACTTCATGTCATGATACTTATTGCTATACTCTGAGTTATCTTAATTACCGAGGTGTTATGATTTAGTTCGCATCTTGGTGGAGTATAAGAGAGACTAATAACCAAAAGGTCTCTATGTTAGGACGTGATGCCCATATAATTATAACTTGTCATTAAACTGTTGTGTTGCAATCTCATATGTCAACTCTAGTGTTCCATTGTCTACCACGTTATTAAAGAGAGAGTGCATTTGTGAAACCATGAACCCCGGTCCATTTTTAATCATAAGAAACACCTTTCCAACAAATTTTACCACTTTACCATTTTCTGCCATTATTAAATCCGAAAATACAAAAACACTTTTACATCTTGCATTCATTATAAAAAACCCAAAAATATCATTTATCATTGCTACCACCATCCTTGCATATTTATTTACCACCATTGCATATTTATTTCTTGTTTGCATTGCATATTATCTTGATATCATTCTAACACCTTGTGCTTGACAACCACTAGGTGAGGTTGAGGACCAAAACATTTACTTTGTTTTGTAGGTAACCAAAAGAAGGATAGGAAGATAAATCTTCACTACTGATTCCCCGATAGTTCGATATTAAACCCTCGAGTCACCCTCGTGGGGAAAACACGTCTTCCACTTACTACACACTCTGCACTTGGAGTCTCAACCTAACCCATTTACTTTTCACGCAGGTAACCACGCGAAGGGCTAGCAACTGTTTTCTGGCTCCATTGTGGGGTAACTTCGTGAAGGGCCATCACCACCTTCCTATGACCTAACCTAACACAACCAAGCAAAAAAGTCCACTGGCCTACCCCTTTCGACGCCGTTCAAGGGGGTAGATGAAAACGTTAGAGTTTTTCCAGCGAATTCAGGGTTTCGCCGAAGCGGGGCATCGGAGCGTCGGAACCCCACACAAACCTAGGTTGTGCCATACCATATATACAAGAGTGTTGTGTGTTGTAAATGTCCATTATCCTACTCCGAGGTGTGACCGGCTTCACCGGCTTCACTTTCTCTCTAGTGAGTTTCTACACTTAGAGGTGAAAACTCCCCCTTCGGGCGAACCGGATGGAATATTGTGTTTATTTGGGGTAGACTTTGGTGTTCCACCTTCCTATGGACTAACCTAACACAACCAAGCAAAAAATTTCACTGTCCTACCCCCTCTCGGCTCCGATCAAGGGGGTAGACGGGAACTTTGACTTCTTTCCAGCGGATTCGGGGTTTCGCCGAAGCGGGTCCCCGGAGCGTTGGAAACCCACCAAAACCTAGGTTGTGCCATACCATATGTATACAAGAGTGTTTTGTGTCTTAAATGTCCAATATCCTACTCTGGGGTGTGACCGGCTTCACCGACTTCCCTTTCTCTCTAGTGAGTTTCTGCACTAAGAGGTGAAAACTCCCCCTTCGGGCGAATCGGATGGAATATTGTGTTTATTTGGGATAGACTTTGGTTTCCCACCTTCCTATGGCCTAACCTAACACAACCAAGCAAAAAAGTCCACTGGCCTACCCCCTTGCGACGCCGTTCAAGAGGGTAGACGAAAACGTTAGGGTTTTTCCAGCGAATTCAGGGTTTCGCCGAAGCGGGGCATCGGAGCGTCAGAACCCCACACAAACCTAGGTTGTGCCATACCATATATATACATATTGTGTTTATTTGGGGTAGACTTTGGTTTCCCACCTTCTTATGGACTAACCTAACACAACCAAGCAAAAAATTCCACTGTCCTACCCCTCTCGGCTCCGGTCAAGGGGGTAGACGGGAACTTTGACTTTTTTCCAGCGGATTCGGGTGGTGTAGACCTGTGCTACATGATGTGCGCGCGTCTTGCAGTGCGCCCTTGGCTCAACAGTTCAGGTGGTGTAGACCTGTGCATCGTTGCAACCCCGATCTGTGTCCTCGTTCGTACTACTATGCTTTTAATTTCTTTCTTCTGCAGTTAGCAAGTGAAAGCCATCCTTCAGGTGGTGTGTAGTCCCGTCGGCTACGATCGACGTTGCTGTCTGGTGTTGAGCTCTGCATGATGTTTGCTACTGCGAAATATATTTCCAAGTGTGTTTGAGTCGTGTCAATCTTTCCTCTTGGAATTCAAAGCCTGAGCGCGTTGCATGACTTAATGCCAGCTCTTTATCATACATCATCTGTAGAACCAATAATGCCAATTCAGGTGCCTAATCAAATAGAACCCTTATGGATTTGCTAGTTGATAAGGGCTCTTGTGTGTGTAGCTATTTGACTATTGTTTACTTAGTACGGCGGCTAGAAACTTCCAAGTTCACGTTAAGGCCACGCCCACGGTACACACACGCTCGCGGGATATCTCGGTTTATAGGTGCATCGGTCTAGCCTTTAACATGTAACTGTATGCATAAAAATATTTGATGATTCAATAATACACTCTAATAGCTCACTGCACAGTGAATCAAACAAACCACACTTCAATAGGATTGGGAAGAACGACGATGACAGTCTCAAGTTAATTTGATAGACTCCTTCCATGTGTCACAATCGGCCCAACTCAAGCTTTCAGCTAGGAGAAAATATATAATGCAATTTATTTGATATACCTCTATACCACATTGTATACTTCTCGAAATAGGCTTTCGTCGTACTTTATAGATAAATTACATATGGTCAAACCAATACAATGTGATGAGAACCCCGTTATAAAAACAAGTAAAATAAAAGAGAAATCCGAGGGGGTAGTTAGAACACCGCCAACTCAAAGTCAAGTAAGACAACCGGAGAGGCCACACCTAACACTAGGCTTTTGAGGCTACCGAGCAGCACTGAAACCGCGCCTCCTAATGATACCATCAGATATCCCTGCATCTAACACACCAAGTTATCGCTGAATAAGGTCGCTTGCCCTCTCGCTCCAGTCCGCGGAGTGCTGAATCCTACGAGCTGACAACGAGGATAGAACGATCACAATAGTCACACATGAGACCAACGAGGCCACCCCATGCCAGAGCCAAACAAAGTTCGTGCCGGGATAAAGGCATGCTCGAAGACGCCGACATACCGAAACTAGCAGGTACTTGAGATCCACAACGTGAGGCCCCCAAGAGAATGACGACGTGACGATGCCACTGCTAAGGCCGAAGGACCAAAATAGGGTTTTTGCCTGGACCCCCAATGAAGCCCCCCAAGAGGGATACGACAGTCGCCGTAGCTGACGTCGTAGCGTCGAGCTTTTACTCGGACCATACCCCTGCCAAGGTCATCGATCCAACATTAGGAGAGGACCACTTCAATTACCTCAAGGCCTCTAGAATAAACACCATGGAGCAGCCACCGCCAAAGCCATGGGCAACAGCAAAAACACATGTCACCCCTCCCCTTGATACCCACATAGACACGATGAGTGCAACCGCCATTGTTGTTGCTCGCCGCAGAGCCAACCATGCAGACTCATCATCCAGGATCGTCGCAACGACATCCATGGCCCCCCACCCTCCTCGCAAACCTACGACGCTATTATCACCTCCATGAGAGGGGCGGAAAGGTGTCTCCTTTCTTAGCCTCACCCCCCCTGTCATGGGTTTGTCACGTCAGATGTCATGGATGACTTCGTAGGTGTGGGATTTGCGCGAGTCAATCGTCTCCGAGCTTGGGATCGCAGGAACAAGGACGAACACAGATTTACCCAGGTTCGGCCCCTCAATGTGAGGTAAAGACCTACTTCCTGCCTACCCTAGCTTGATATTGATATGATATATGTGGTGTTACAATGGAGGCGATCCGATCTGGGAACTCGCCGTAAGAGCTAGGGTTCTAGGGCTTGATAGCTTGACCCCGTCTAAGTCCTGCGAGTCCTCTTTATATACACAGAGGCTCGCTAGGTTACAAGAGTTCTACACGAAGCCGATTGCAAGCTTGTCTTCCAAGGCAAGTTTTACCACCGACCTTCTGGAGCCTTCCTTTGGCAGGCCGCGATCCTTGATCGGCCCATCTTTTACGTAGCCCAATAATAGCGTGATCATGAAGTCGCTGTTTTGGTCTTGAATAAGTCGCGGGTTAATTATTCCCCCGACATTAACCCCCAAGTGTAGCCTGAATTTCATGGAATATCTTGATATGTTTTCTTGATTTTGAAAGGTTCCTTGGATGTTTAGGCTGCACTTTTTTCTTTCTAGCTTGCACTTCCTTGCTCTGCGACTCATGATCACGTTGGACTGGCATTTACTCGCACTTTTGGGGAGGCCTTGAAAAATGCATCTGACTTCGTGAGCTTCTTACTCTGTCAAGGTTTGCCTGATAGCTTCAACACTTGATGATGACCAATCTTCAAATTTTTGATAAGAATACGCTGTAGCCCCCAAGGATTGAGCTGATGTGATTTGACAATCATCACAATTCTTCTCGGAGGTTTTGAAGATCATCACCTGTAGCTTGATGTCATAGATAAGAAACAATTGTTAAGATATAAGCAATTGCAATTGGTGTTGCCGTACTATAAGCAGTGCATTGACATCTTGTTAGGTCTTTCTGAATCCATTAAGTGGGCACTCGCGTGACTCAGTATTTCCTAGGAACATGTGTGTTCAGGGTCGAGAGCGGCCATGATAGGCAATCAAGCTCGATTGACGCCACACCCCAGTACTTTGGACGCATAATGCAAGTTGCAATCCGACTTAAGGTAAGTTTGATAATTGCCAGTAGGTTGGCTGTTTCAGGGTACAAAGCCCCCAAGAAACAAATGATATATAGCTATAAACAGCTTTGTTTATGATGACACATAAGGTCGCGCCTTGGTGGCAACTGATGATCCCGAAGAGCAAGTCTTGATGCCTGCACAAATAACGGGATTTAGGTTGAGACTCCAAGTGCAGAGTGTATAGTATAGTGGAAGACAGTTTTCCCCACGAGGGGTGACTCGAGGGTTTAATATCGAACTCTCGGGGAATCTGAAGTGGTAGATTTATCTTCTTATCCTTCTTTTGGTTACCTACAAAACAAGGTTAGATGTTTTGGTCCTCAACCTCACCTGTGGTTGTCAAGCACAAGGTGTAAGAATGATATCAGGATAGTTATGCAATGCAAACAGAAATAAATATGCAATGATGGTGGATGCAATGGTAAATGATATTTTTGGGTTTTTAAATGATGTATGCAAGATGAAAAGTATTTTTGTATTTTCGGATTTAATGATGGCTGAAAATATAAAAGTGGTATATGGTGTTGGAAAGGTGTTTCTTATGATTAAAAATGGACTGGGGTTCATGGTTTCACAAATGCACTCTCTCTTTATAAAGTGGTAGACAATGGAACACACAAAGTTAACATATGAGATTGCAACACAGGGTTTGATAACAAGTTACTTAGATATATGGGCATCACGTCCTAACATAGAGATCTTTTGGTTATTAACCTCTCTTATACTCCACCAAGATGCGAACTAAATCATAACACCTCAGTAATTAAGATAACTCAGAGTATAGCATTAAGTATCATGACATGAAGTGAAAATAAGAACATGCTAGATCTAGTCATGGAGTAGTGGCAATGGTCACGCCCACATCCCCGGTAGCATGGTATTTTAGTTTATCCCTAGTGAGGTAACAAAGTAAGGTAAAGATACCAAAGTGGATCGCAGAACTTTCTCTCACGTTCACTGCACTAGCCACCCCCCGTTACTCCAACTAATGCACACGTTCCCCCTCACACGCTCTCATAAACATGCTTGATCAAAACAAGTAGACAAGAACGGGGTACATAATATGCATCTATACTCATAACTGAAACAAACATTGCAATCTCAAACATATATTAACTCATAAAGATCCACCACAAAGGTATTACAACGGTGACCGTAATCATGTTCAGCAGCTCATACGGTGCTAATTAGTGAAGCTCAAGAGAGGAGAGATACATAAGTTACTTCCACAAACCCATAGTCCAGAGGTGGACTACTCCCTCTTCATCATGGAGACGGTGGAGAAGTCGATGGAGAAGATGGAGACCACGCCGGCAGCGCCCCGCCGGAGTTTTCCCCCTCCAATCTGCAGCTCCTGATCTCCGTTTCGGTGTTTCTGTGTTTGTGCGGCGCTCCTTCCAGAGAACGACGGGGGACCTTTTTTATAGGCGTTTTTAGGTCAAGACGATGTCGGTGGAGAAGAGATCGACGGCAACGGAGCCACGAGGCCCAAACGGGTGGGTCCCACGCGGCCTGGTACTGTGGCCGCGTGGGCCACCCGTTTGGCCCTCGGGCCTCCGTTTGCTTGCTTCCTTTTTCCGTAGTCCTTCTTCCTTCCAAATATTGACGCCCGTAAATTTCCAGGTGATTTCGTTGACGTTTGGGTCCCTGAAACATTAAAATACAAAACTAGGGTTTTCTGCCTGTGCAGGGTTAATTCCAAATAAATGGAAAACTATGAAGTATTCCCAAAATCATGATAAAACATTGATATAACCCTTATATGATGCAAATATGATTGGAATATAAGCAATTAAAGTGCAAAGTTCATGTATGCATTTTACATGCATCAACATCCCCAAGCTTAATCCATGCTCGTCCTCGAGTATGAAGATGATAAAACTAACATGGACTTTGCAATTTAATACTTAACAATGGATATCAAAGATGATTACTATTGCTACATATAGTCAAATGATTCATTCTTCAAAGGAGTAGCAATATGCAAATAGTTTATGAAGTGATATCAAGTATTCAAGACAAGGATGTTCATTGATAGTTCACAAAGTGTAACATAGTAGCAAGTAATATGGAACACATGTATGCATAATGATAAGTAGAACATCCTACAATGGTCATAGAGTGTAGATGAAAATCTGAATATGATAGGTGTACACTTTGGAAAGATGTATATGTGAGTAGAGGTAAAGCATGCATAAGTTTCATCCAACTTCCAAACTCTTCTACTTAAGTTAATGATTGCAATAAGGTATTCATTGGTGTCAAGCTCTCATTGCCCCTATCATAGCATCTTGAATGATTAAGGTTAAAGTGAAAGCAAATATGAGTAGTGTGCTTGACAAAGTAAAGGTTGGATGTCTCATGCCCCTTGAATACAAGTACCTACACCATGATTACTCAACTTAGGAAACAAAGCAAGTTCAAGTTATATCATTGTAAGTAATAATAGTATCATCAAGAGCGTCAACTGGGGTACCTCTTGTCCCATGATATGGAACAAGCCCATATCAAAATGACAAGACAAACAAACAAAATGAACAATCTCAACACCCTTTTTATTTACCATTTGGAATAGTTTTTTATTGCAAGGTGTATCACAGAAGGTTCACCATAGTATGTAAGTAAATTTCCACCATGAATGATGCATGGCTTAGATTAGCGGCCCAGGCGTCTCTCTAACCATTTATACAAACTCATTTGAACTACTTCATTTCCACCTCATTTCACATGATAGGCATCCATAAACAAAAGTACATGATATCAACTAAATGAGATGAAGGAGCATGTTGAAAGCTTTGCATGTGACAGCACATATGGGCTAACTCCCAACCTCGAACATTTATCAAGCCACTAGCATCATAATCACAATGGGTCATGTTTTATTTATTGCAATAATAGTAAAATGTGCATCAAGTTCGTGAGAGCTATATAACCAATTTTTTCCATTGCAATCAATAACATAAACATTTTCATTCAGAGGTAAGATAACACAAACAACATGTTAAACATACTCGGAATAGCATAAAGCCAATAGGTAGATATGGTGGACTCACTGGAATAACTTTGGTTGAAGGTGTTGGAAACAAGTTTTTGCTTGTTGGAGTTTTTGGGCTAGCAAAAGGGAGAAAGTTGACCATCTAGATGCATGCATGAGTGTCCATAGAACTAACTAATCCATGTTAAACCAAGTAAAATAACAATCAGCACCAAAACATGAATAAGTGATAGCTCTACAAAAAGAATTTGCAAACTATTACTCATAAACAAGCTCATGAATCATGCAACTATATGTATCATTAAAAATCAAGTCAAACATCCCTTTTCCCAATCTTATAAAAGCATCCAACATATTTCAACCCATATTTCCAGTAGCTCTCTCATATATAATTGATAGTGTGGTGGTCTCTCAAGACTCAAACAAAAACAAAAACGACGCTCCAAGTTTATGCGATAAAGTGTTTCGATCGAAAAACAGAAGTTGGACGTGTGCAAACCGAGAGTGTGTAGGTCCAGTGGGGTTGTCTTCACATCCCCAAGCTTATGGTCTTCACCATCCTTGGATAGCTCTTGGTGCATCTCCTCCAATCCCTGTGAAAAAACTTCAAAACACCGTTTCTCCCATCTCTTTTCTGTGGGGTGCATTAATAGTGATAAACAAATAGGTTCCTTGCTGCATATAATCCTTGAACAAAAATTCATATGAATGTCCAGAAAGTATATAATGTTGTATGCCTACTCATAAACTCAATTGGATAAAAAAGATTCAACTTAAAATCCAGGCACACTGCCGCAAGATACATAGTGTGAAGTTATCTGCACTTGGCTACTTTCCTAGCTCTGTCGATTAGCAATGGGAACCTTCCGTTTCTGCAGCATCGTGGCCTTGCTCATCTTATCGGCGGCTCTTGTTTCCGCTCAGCTTTCCACTGATTTCTACGACGAAGCCTGCCCCGACGCTCTGGACATCATCGAGGGCGCCGTGCGAGCCGCCGTCTCCAAAGAATCCCGCATGGGGGCCTCGCTGCTCCGCCTCCATTTCCACGACTGTTTTGTCAATGTAAATCTCTTATTCTTAGTTGCTCGTCGCTCCTCCCACATGTTTTCGAGGACTAACCATTGACTGATTGACGTATGCTGTGAACTTTTTTCAGGGCTGTGACGGGTCAGTGCTGCTCGACGGCGCCACCAGCGAGAAGAACGCGGTGCCCAACAAGAACTCCCTTCGCGGCTTCGAGGTGGTGGACAACATCAAGTCCCAGCTTGAGGACTCCTGCGCCAAGGTGGTGTCCTGCGCCGACATCCTCGCCGTCGCCGCCCGAGACTCCGTCGTGGCGGTAAGAGCCATATAAAAAAGCAACAGATCAGAAGTTCACAACTCAAAACCACTAGCTTAATCATGTTCTGAACTCGACGTACTTGTGATCAACTTCAGCTCGGCGGGCCTACGTGGGACGTGGAGCTTGGCCGGAGGGACGGCTCGACGTCGAGCCAGGACGCCGCGAACAGCGAGCTCCCGGCGCCGACCTCCGACCTCGGCGTCCTGATCAAGGCCTTCTCCGCCAAGAACCTCACCGCGAAGGACATGGTGGCGCTCTCTGGCGCGCACACCATCGGGCAGGCCCGGTGCGTCAACTTCCGCGGCCGCCTCTACAACGAGAACGCCACCCTCGACTCCACGCTCGCCACGTCGCTCAAGGCAAAATGCCCGTCAACCGTCGGCAACGGCGACGACACCACCTCGCCGCTGGACCCCTCCACGTCCTACGTCTTCGACAACTTCTACTACAAGAACCTGCTACGGAACAAGGGCCTGCTGCACTCCGACCAGCAGCTGTTTAATGGTGGGTCCGCAGACGCGCAGACCACGGCCTATGCGTCCGGCATGGGCGCCGGCTTCTTCGACGACTTCCGTGACGCCATGGTGAAGATGGGCGGCATCGGCGTGGTCACCGGAAACAGCGGGCAGGTTAGGGTGAACTGCAGGAAGGCAAACTGAAGTAGCAGTAACTTCCTGCCATTGATCGACCAGTGTGTTGCTGTGCGTGTTCTCCACAGTTTTTTTCTTGTGTGATGATTGATGTAGTCTGCTTCGAACGGTTGTAGTACTACACTGCAGAAAAATATCTGCAAGGAATAATAAGATCAGATGTACCTGCTTGAATGATATGCATGCAGTTTGATTTTTTTTGTACTACTATATATGTTTGAAAAGATTTCGAAATTTAAATGTGTGTACTGAATTTTTCCGAGGTACTATGGCGTTGTCTTCTTTTGAGTGAATCTTCTTGTAGTTAACTTTTTTTAGGGAATCTTGTACTGTAGTTAACTTGGGTGTTAGGCGTGGCTTTAGCTATTAAAATGGGCCACGCGGCTAATTATGAAACTGAACTGAGGCCCAGTAAGCAAAGCCTGTCAGTACGTGAGTTGCAAGGGCAAGCGCGGCCCAGATATGGTCCTCATGTCTCCGTCAGAGTTTGGTTGCTCTGTTTCCTGGTGCAAAGTATTGAGCAGTAGGTCGAGTTGCTGATGAGCTGTGCGCGACAAAGGAAGCACCATGTCGGTGATCCACTCGCCATCTGGCCGCTGCAATGCAACTGTACACTGCTAATCTGCTCGTAATGCCAGTTTGAGTCTGCCCATCAGTGTCCGGTTATCATGCATGGCAGAAGGCAATGGTGCAACCTGAATTTAGTTTACAGGTTGTGGCCTGCAGAACCGTGGTAGACATGGCGATCAGAACCTGAATTCAGTTTAGAGGTTGTGGCCTGCAAGCACCCACGGGAGTGTAATATCATTTCCGAGTTATCTCATGTCTTCAAAAAATCCATCATAGGAGAGGCATCACACGGTCCATAAACATTGGTCATGTAAAACGAGCTTTTGTCTGATGTAGATGATGCATGAATAGTGAGCGAGTGTTTCTTCTCCTTTATAACTGTGACTTCATAATCCTTTGCGTTCCACGCTCTCAGGGTACCTGCCGGAGCACATTCAGATGGCTGGTAGCATAAACCAGTGTACTTTGTCGGTATGAACTGCTTGGATTTGAATTGCGAGATTTCTGCAATTTTTGTTTCCTCTAGACATATGAAATCAGCCTTGACTCATCAATACACAGTTCTATAGATTTCAACGTTTTTCTTCACATCGTCAGGGCTCCTGGTGTTCCAAGAGAAGACTTTATCGATAAACATAAACATAAAAATGGTTCTGTTATGCAGGTTATTTATCGGTGTATAGCTACGCTACGAGCATGGACGGCCTTCCAGCGTGTAGAGCACCAGGATTTATTTATGGAGGTGGCGTCAAGACTGGAGGCTGCGATCAGGGAGTTATACTCCCGACATGGATGGCAACATAGACTCCGGATTGAGCTACCATCATCTTAGGCGGATCTACAATTTCTCATTTTGATATGTAATTCGCCTTTTATTTTTCACGTCGAATTGAGTACTGGTGGATTTGTGGCTGTGTGCATCTTAGCTATGCAGAGGCCGGGTGTAATGCTTAAAAGTATTAAGTAATAAAATCCCTTTATCTTAAAAAAAAACAGAGCACCCCGCCAGGAGCAGATAGAATAATATGCATGCAAAGTATGGGATTACAGAGTGCAAGCAACAGAAATAAAGGGAAAGGGAAATATAACCATCCGTGTTACAGATTGTATTTGAAAGGGAAACATGATGCAACCTAGCGTACCGTTGCTCTATGACCCAGGCACGGGCCAGCAACTTTGGAGGAAATGTAAAATGCAAGTGGTGGTATAGACAATGCGACAACCAGTACATGTAACACCGAGGCTAAACTACACTAAGCCGATCATCCATCCCCTTGCTGCTAGAGCCATGATTCTTGTCCTTCATTAAGATCAGTTATGCGGGCAGACGCTCATGCAATCGTCCTGATTCGTCCAGCAATGCCTACCAGGCCACATAGTTGCACAACACCAACAGGTGTGGCCATCACATCTATTCCTTAGGCACAATATGAACTGAGGACCGGTGTACTCGTTCGTACCTTTGATCTGGTCATCTAGCTGGCGACCACCTGATCATCAATAACAAAACACATACAAAGGAGTATTAGAAAATAATCTAGTTAAACGAGTTGCATCATGTTGTAAAGAGATGGTATATCTAATATGCTACAGATAGATACATAGGTTGCTAGCTGCATACCGTGCACAGAGAACGCATGGCATCCAAGGAGCACAAGGAAAAGAATGGCTGTTAACTTCATGTTCATATGGCCCCCAAACCTGCACGGAAACACGTTTAATTGATGATGTGGTTCCCACTCGACTCACAATCACAAGTAATATGCTAGACTCGAGGCCTTGTGATGCTATTTATAGGACGCCAAGGTGGATATAGGAAAAATGACCAAATCCATCAATATGTGATGCTATTCAGAGATCTCTGAACAAGCGTAACACAAGAAAACCAGCTAAGATCGATACTACCTTATCTGGTTCAGAGATATGGGCCGGTTTCCACGAGACAATAGAAGAAAGGACAGATCACTTATAGCTCCTTGAGTGTATGGTTCGTGCATCTTTTCGAAAGAATGATTTCCGGTAGAGAATGGTGTACCAAATTCTTATAGAAAACAGAATCCCAAATTCCTAATTAGTTACACCAAAGACAGGGGAAACAATTCGGGGCGGATCATGTGCAAGCTCGAGAGTTCACTGTCGATGTCGTGTAGTGCTTGTGAAGAATTCAGATAATAGACTAGACCGTTGCTCATCGCATTCACATGCATAAAATGAAACACATGTTTTTTTTATTACTTTGCCGAGATCGAATTGATTAGTTTTGGTAATAAATTAGGTTCATCCGCAAAGAAAAATGTAAAATAAAACCAAGGTTTGCACTTGTAACCTTAAATTTTCGTGGGCAAGCATAGCAGTACGTTCAGAGATTCAGAGATTTGAGGGCATCAACAAAACAGCAGTATGTGTATGTACAACCTTCTGCTCGTGCTCGGACGCGGCGGACACGAGCAGAAGTGCAGAACCGGATCGGATCGTGGACGAGCAGAACAGGCGGGCAAGTGGCAGATTTGAAAAGATCACACTTTCCTCACCAAGCGGAACATACTATCTGGGTGTGTTCGAAAAATAATCTCACCCCTAGCGTGTTCTGTAGTAGATCGTGCTCGAGGTGGTCGACGGCGGACGGAATTCGAGGTTGACGCCGGCGTCCGAAACTGAAGAAGTCGAAGCAGGGTTCGCTGTCCTCGCTCCGGTGCGCGAAGAGTTAGCTGGGGTCGGCGCGGAACTCGTCGTTGCGGAAGTGGTCTACGAAGGCGTCCGAGCGGCGGCGAGCTTCTGCTGTTCAAGCTCCGTCCATGGCGACGGCGTGCGCGTGTAAGAGACTTACCGGGCCGGCGGCGGAGGGAGAAAAGAGAATGGGAGGCTAGGGTTTGGAGGAGGGCACGAGATACAGATTAAATAGGCGGATCGTGGCGATCGTGGCCGCTGGATTCGCTGGGAGCAGACGTGGCAATGGCGTCTCGCCATTTTTGCCCGATACAGAGAGGTGTACGTCGACGGGAGGAAGAAAGGAGCCTCGCTGGAGCGCTCGTTTCGGGTTAGTTGGGCCTCGCGTGTCGCCTTTGAGCCCAAAGTAGCCACTTTGGGTGCTCCAGGCCTTTTCTCTTTAAAAATTCCAAATTTCTGGTTTTAGCGAAACCTTTCAAATGAAGTTGAATTTGGAGAGAGAAGAGAGGTATTCAAGTTAAAAAAAATCAAACATCAATAAAAAAAGTGGGTTGAAAATTAATCCAGATTTGACAAGAAAAGAGGAGGGTTCATATTACCCTTTTTAAAGATTGTTTTCATAAAACTCAAAATTGAATTGGTGAGCGGTTTTGTTTGATTTATTTGATACAACACACAACATAATTTAGGAATAAAGGAAGAATACAGTAATACGAAATATTGCAAAAGGGACACGAGTTTTATATATTATGCAATTTTGTTTAAAAGTGTGACATGCATGATTAAAGATGATGATGCCATAAAAGAAACTAATAAGCATAAATCAGTAAGAGATGGTCATACTTGGGATGTTATAAATTGCCCCCAATCCCACTTCGAAGGACTCGCGCTCTGTGATTCCTAGGATGAATTGAAAAGATCGGGATATTCGGATCGGAGGTGATCTGCGGAGACCAGGTACACCACTACATATTGTAGTGTACAATTTGTTGGCATTACACTCATGGAAGCCCCGCTCCACAAATATTACATCCTCGGAATAGTACAACAAAAACATTGCAGTTCCAAATATTACACACTTCTTATTATTACAAGCCGAAATTGTACAAAGACTTCAACATCCTCCTCCGACATCGGAGGAGTATTGAGTAGATATAAACTAGCAAACTAAGAACCATTGGATCTCAGCAACTTATGTAGTACTCTGCACATTAGTGGTTAGTGGCAGGTACAGAGTGATCTATTGCCTCTTTTCATGACAAATATACGGTTTAAACATAGATAAAAGATGCGTGTTTTTAGGACGCATCATATGGCCAGGCACAACGTGAAATTAGTCCCGAGGATATCGGAACACGGAATGAGAAAAAGAGAGAGTGATGTCGATGTGAGCATAATGGATATAGTAATCAAAGAGATTTAATCACAAAGATACCGACATCTCACCTAGGGATATCACTAGTACCATGAAGAGAAAAGATTAGCAACATGAGTAACAAAAAATTTCGCTCGATTTATTCATGTATGCGTGGGAACCATCATGGGCGTCCACGGCTCTGTTGTTGGTTATTGTTCAAAAGGTGTTTCGGGCATGTCCGTGTATTATCGAACCTACTGGGTCACACGCTTAAGGTGATTTAACCTTATATTGAGAGATATTTGTATGCTAGGTAGATTTGAGAGACGCTAGAAACATGGAGATGTTATCGGTGGCACTCCGGAAGTGTTGCGGACAATTCTAGAAGAGACATATGATGTCGGAGAGACCTCGGAAGTGTTCCTGAATTCTTTGAGCGGTCATAAGATGTCCCGGGTTGCATAAATAGTTACTATCACTGTCGGAGTTATTACGAGATTTAATTTGTAAGTTATATAGTGATCCGGAGGTTTTTCGGAGAAAAACCTAGAATGGGGTGCCGGAGGGGGGGCAAGGGTGGCATGGGTTGCGACCCACATGTGGGCAGCCTCATGGGGCCCATAACGCACCCTGGCCAGTGGCATAGCCCTCCTTGGGCTGCCCCTCCACTTTCTTTTTTGGGGGGGGGGGGGCAAGGAAAGCCCCCTAGGCAATTTCGGATTAGGCCCCTTGGGTGCTGAATTGAATTGGGAGTCCAACTCCCATTCCGAGTTTGAGTAGGGGGGGTGTGGTGGCGCCCTAGGGCAGGAGGAGGCAGCCCGCTTGGGGAGCCCCTTCCCCAAGTCATTTGAAAGATTACAAAAGCTTTATTTGCTTTATTTCCTCTGTATGTAGTATACATATTTAGAACCTAAAAGTGGTTAGCGAAATAATATCTTACGCTACCTACCAAACTACGTAGAGTATCTACGTGAATAAGTAGGCAGTTTTACATGTTTAACTACATATACAATGTTACTAAAAATTATTAGTTCATATTTTTGTTTTTACTTATTGTAGCGTGTGCAGGGTACAACTAGTCACTTATCCTCATCAGATTCATTAACTGGTAATTAATAGAACGTCCAACAAATTTAATTAATACTAAGCTGCATTAACTGCTAATTACTATGGATAGAATAAATAATACTAACATGATGAGAATTTTTAGACCAAGCAATGATACCGATAAAATACACATTGATAATAATTGACTCAGTGCTCAACAACTGTTGTGGTGCTGTGCAACGGGAAGGCTCGCCAGCCAAGACGCCGGCCGCCTTGTACCACCCACAAGTATGTGTAGGCAGCAAGCGGTGGTGTCCTAGGTTGTGATCGAAGAGGTCCTTGACCGTCAAGGAACACAATGCAACACCAAAAAGTATCTACAACATCACCTGGACACACATTTTCAATTAGTTTACATGATTAATATAATAGTGTGCCAAAACGGTTTCGGAACTTACCATGTCCACCATGAAGAGTGCTATAGACGCTCGGCGAGCTGGTAGAGATGGCTCGTAGAAGATAAGTGCTACGTCGTAGATGAGGCGAAAGCCAATCACCGCTATCTGCGTAGGCAGGACCATTCGCGAGTGCATATTAAAATTCTTTGTGCTGGGAGAAATCAAGATAGAAGGTCTCGAGTAAGTATAGTTTGTTGTGCTCATGTAAACTAGCATATCGGTTTTCTATTAGACAATTTTATGTTAAATGGTTTTTACATCCTTACCGTGGGGAAGGGGGCAAGTGCCCCCCACCCAAGTTTGATTGAGCTTTGAAAACGGTGTGCAAATTCTTCAAGATTTTTTGTTCATGAACTTGAGCTTCTAGCTTTCAAAATGGACATATTTTAGGTCAAATAGTTATTTCAAAATAAAATTTTCTTTCTATGGCCATATACACATTTTCTCCGCGGGTTCTGGTACGGGCCAATTAGGCCTTGTTTGGCAGGGATGGACTAGTGTGTATTTTAGCGTATTATACACCGTGTTTTGGGTGAAACTGTTGGAAATATGCCCTAGAGGCAATAATAAAGAGTTATTATCATATTTCCATGTTCATGGTAATGTTTATTCTCCATGCTATAATTGTATTAACCGGAAACCTAATACATGTGTGGTTATGTAAACAACACAGAGTCCCTAGTAAGCCTCTACTAGACTAGCTCGTTGATTAATGATGGTTATGGTTTCCTAACCATGGACATGAGTTGTCAATTAATAACGAGGTCATGTCATTGGAGAATGACGTGATGGACAGACCCAACCAAGCATAGCAATATTGATCGGATCAATAAGTATATATTGCCATGTCTTGTATTGTCAAGTATCCTGTTTCTTTGACCATGAGATTATGTCTCTCCCGGGTACTGAGGAATACGTCTTGGGGACTTCAAACGTCACTTCTTAACTGGGTGACTATAAAGGTGTCTTATAGGTATCTCCGAAAGTACTTGTTGATTTGCATGTATCAAGACTGGGATTTGTCCCTCCGTGTGACGGAAAGATATACTTTGGGCCCACTCGGTAATGCACATTCGGTATCGCTTGCAAGCACGTGACTAAAGAGTTAGCCACAAGGAATGTTGTATTATGGAACGAGTAAAGAGTACTTACTAGTAACGAGATTGAGCTAGGTATGGTGATACCGCCGATCAGATCTCGGGTAAGTAAAAATATCGTGAGACAAAGGAAATGGAATACGTTGACATTGTGGTTCACACCGATAACGATCTTCGTTGAACTTGTGGGAGTCATTATGGGCATCCAGGTCCCGCTAATGGTTATTGATCGTAGAGGAGTCTCGATCATGTCCACTTGTTCTCGAACCCGTAGGGTCACACACTTAAGGTTCGGTAACGCTAGAGTAGCTTTGGGATAATTATAATGGTGAGACCGAAGGTTGTTCGGAGTCCCGGATAGGATCCGTGGTATCACAAGGAGCTCCGAAGAGTCCGGAGATAAAGTTTCATATATAGGAATGTGGTTTTTGGGTTCCGGAAAGGTTCAGGAATTAACCGATATTGTATCGGGGTTTTTCCTAAAATGTTCCGGTGGGTCCCATGGTTGGGCCCACTATCCCGAACGTCCCACTTAGGATATTTGGCAGCCAAGTTCCTTACTTGAGAAGTCTTGGCAGCTAGGTTCCTTCCTGGGGAAGCCTTGGAGGCTGGTTCCTTCCTGGGGAAGATTTGGAGGCTGGTTCCTTCCTAGGGAAGATTTGGAGGCTGGTTCCTTCCTGGGGAAGCTCAGGAGGCAAGCCTCACAGCTCCTCCCCACATCCTACATAAGGAGGGTACCATTTGGGGAAAGATAAGGATTGATTCCTAAGCCGGTACACTTCCTCTTGCTCCTTTCTCTTGTGGTCTTGGCTTGGTGAAGCCCTGCCCGCATGAGAGCTCACCGAACCACCACACCGTCGTGCTGCTGGTTTGAATCCCATCTACTTTTCCTAAGCCGCTTGCTGGATCAAGAAGAGGAGACGTTGCTGAGCCGTATGTGTGTAAATCTCGGAGGCACCGCTCGTTGTGGTGCTGATCGGAGTGAACCGCATCAAGGTCTACACCAAGCTGCATTGTGATTAACGCCCAACGCTCGTGTTCTTCGAGGGTATGTTGATACCCTCCCCGTTACTTGCATCTCCTTAGATAAGATCTTTGGGTGTTGCTTCCGCATGTGAGAGAATTTTTTTGATTTTCTGTCGCGCATATCCCTACAGTGGTATCAGAGCCGTGCTTTGCGTAGTTGCTTTGTACGGATATAACACAAGGAGTTGTGTGGCGTTTGATATTTATTGTTG
The DNA here is from genome assembly GCA_947311845.1 of Poa pratensis. NCBI lineage: Eukaryota > Viridiplantae > Streptophyta > Magnoliopsida > Poales > Poaceae > Poa > Poa pratensis. The sequence continues at coordinate 56,556,757 of CAMZMU010000051.1, read as the reverse complement.
CTACCCTCTCGCGTGTACTTCTTGGTTTTGTGGCATGGTAAGATGCAGCGGCCCGGACCAACTTTACAGTCTTCGGATTGAGACCGGTTCTGCACTTGACATGCAACTGGTTTGCATATGCGGCTGGCGGGTGTCTGTCGCTCTTATCATAGTGAAACCGGATTTACAATGGAGGGCTTATAGAAGTTAATAAGCAACTTGTATTATCAGCGTTGTGGTTTTTGCGTAGGTAAGAACGGTTCTTACGCAGCCCCTAGAAGCCACGTAAAATTGCAAAAATCAAGGGAGAGGCATCTAACTTGTTTTTGCAAGGGTGGTTGTGATTTGGTATAGCCCAATTTTACAATATTTGTTGTATGAGATGCACATTGATTGTAATATTATTTTATGACCTGCGTGTCATGAGATCGGTAGCCGGCAGAAGCCAAATGGTTGTCTTATTATTTTTTGACCTGCGTGTCAACTTAATACGCCATGTAATTGCATTACTCTATGGCTAAGGAGTTAGCAATAGTTGTGGATGCAACGTGATGGTGGAGGCAACCATGCATCTTGCTGGAGGGATGATGGAGATCATGCCGTGCGTTCTAGATGGAGATCAAGGCGCAAGAAAAAGGGCTATACCATATCACATTGTTTAAGCATGTGATGTTTATCCTTTATGCATCTTATTCTGCGTGTGCATGATGGTAGCATTATAAGATGATCCCTCACTCAAAATTAAGATCGTGTTCTCCCCAAGTATGCCACCACCAAGACAGTTCTTCGTTTCTAAGCACCACGTGATGATCGGGTGTGATGGATTCTACGTTCCACACAGCGGGTGTTGCTCGAGCCTAGCATGTACAGACATGGCCTCAGCACACAGGCAGATATACTTGGGTTAGCTTAACGAGCCTAGCATGTGCAGACATGGCCTCGGAACACAATAACCGAAAGGTTAAACACGAATCATATGGTTGATATGATCAACATGGTTGATGTTCACCATTGAAGCTACATCGGCTCACGTGATGATCGGAGTTTGGTGTGGTGGATTTGGATCGTGTTCCACTTAACAACTATGAAGTATGTTGGTTTAAGTGGGAGTTCACTTGGTAATTTGATTACACTGAACTCTTTATCATGAACAAGTCTAAAATTGTCTTTGCAAATTATGTTGTAGATCATGGCACGCAACGTAGCTCAGTTCAACATCAACGCGTTCCTTGAGAAAGAAAAACAGAAAACATCTGTGTCCAACTTCAATGACTGGCACCGCAATTTGAGGATTGTCCTCAATGGGTGTAAGAAGCATTATGTGCTCGATGCAGCGCTAGGTGACCCACCTGCAGTCAGTGCTCCCACTGAAGAACTGAACGCATTTGATGCGCGCAGTGATGACCACACGATAGTTAAATGTGCAATTCTTACATCTCTGGAGCCAGATCTCCAAAAACGTTTTGAACTTCACGGGGCATTCGAAATGGTCGAAGAGCTGAAAACTATGTTTCAGACTCAAGCCCGTGCTGAAAGATATGAGATATCTGAGAAGTTCTTTACTTGTAAGATGGAGGAGCATAGCTCTGTCAGTGAACATGCTTTAGCCATGTCCGGCTATATCCAACGCCTTACTCAGCTGGGAATTGTCATCCCAGACGAGTTGAACACTGATAGGGTGCTCCAATCACTACCACCGAGTTACAAATCGTTTGTGCTCAACTATAACATGCAAGGGATGAAAAAGTCGATTCCCGAGCTTTTCACAATGCTGAAATCTGCGGAAGTGGACATAAAAAAGGAACATCAAGTGTTGATGGTCAACAGAACCACCGGCTTTAAGAAAGCTAAGGCAAAGAAGGGAAACTTCAAGAAGGATGGCAAACCTGTTGCCACGCCTGCGAAGAAGCCCAAGGCTAAGCCTGAAACGGTCTGTTTCTACTGCAAAGGGGAAGGTCACTGGAAGCGCAACTGTGCCAAATACGTGGCAGATAAGAAGGCTGGCAATATCAAAGGTATATATGATATACATGTTATTGATGTGTACCTTACTAGTTCCCGTAGTAGTGCCTGGGTATTTGATACCGGTTCGGTTGCTCACATTTGCAACTCGAAACAGGAATTGCCGAATAAACGGAGACTAGCAACGGATGAGGTGACGATGCGCGTCGGGAATGGATCAAGAGTTGATGTCATCGCCGTCGGCATGCTACCTTTACATTTACCTTCGGGACTAGTTTTAAACCTAAATAATTGTTATTTGGTGAAAGATCGATATGTCGACTAGAGGGGGGGTGATTAGGCGACTACCAAATTTTAATTCTTTTTCGATTAATTAGGCTTGAGCAAAGTATAACAAGGTTGACTAGATGTGCACTAGGTGATAGCAACCTATGTGATACAAGCAAGGTAAACAAAGTAGCGGAAGCAACAAGTAAAGGATAGAGGTAACCGCAAAGTGGAGACACGGAGATGTTTCCCGTAGTTCCTTCCCAAGGGAAGTACGTCTACGTTGGAGGAGTGTGGAGCCACCTAGGCGCTCCAATAGCACGGATGTGCTCACTCTATTCTCCGTGAGCTTCACCCGTGGGGGTTTGGCTCATTCACTATGAGGTCACCTTGATGGCGTTGACCAAGCCGGTACACAAAGGTCGGGGAACTCCACAATGAGTTGGAGCCTCCCAACAATGCCTCGGACTTCCTCCGAGACTCACAAAGGCACCTCGAGTTACAAGCAACCCAAGATGCAAGTTCCACACTATCCGTGTGGGGGGATTTGAAATTCCTTCGGTGGAGACGTAGATCTAGACCTCCTCCTTCACTCCACAAAGTATCAAGAGGTTTGGGTGGTTGGAGTGGGAGATCTTAGTAGGTTGAAGCTTTCATCAATGGAGGAGAGAGAGCATAGGAAAACTTGGTCTTCAAGTGGGGAAGAAGACCCCTTTAAATAGCTCCTCCAAAAGTGGCCGTTGCACAGCCAGAATTCCCGCGGCGGTACTACCGCTGGGGGCAGCGGTAGTACCGCTGCCCTTCTTCGTCTTCAATTCAAACGGCTCGAAATTCTGGAGCCCGCGCCTGTCTTCAAAGCGGTACTACCGCTGGAGGCAGCGGTACCACCGCTGCCCAGCGGTACTGCCGCTGCGGTACCGCTGCGGCTACCGCCCATCGCAACAGAGGGTGGAAATCAGCGGCACCACGGGCGGTACTGCCGCAGCATAGCGGTACCACCGCTAGGTCTGGCGGTACTGCCGCTGCGCTGGCGGTACTACCGCCCGGTACCGCTGGAGCCACCGCTGATGGAAACAGACGCAGAAAAACGGCGGTACCTCCAGCGGTACCGCCAGCGGTAGCTGGCTGAGCTTGCGAGGAAACCCTGCGCAGCGGTACTACCGGCCCTCCTGGCGGTACTACCGCTGCCTGGAGCAGAAAACTGCTAAGAGCAAATTGCAAGCTCTATTCGATGACGCTTATATCAGAAATTCCTGGAAGCTCAAAATACATCGTTAGATACATAATTGTGTTATCACTAACACCAAAACATCATCTAGGGAAGATGCACTTTCAATCTCCCCCTTTTTGGCGTTAGATGACAACACAATTATCGCAAGGCAAAAGATTTGTAAAAGATAGACGGAGCTCCCCCTAGACATGTGCATTATTCATGAAATGCTTTTGAATGCACAAACGCACACAACCTAGGATCAATGCTCCCCCTAGCTTTTGCAAACTTTGCAAATAGTAAAATATAAAGAGCTTGCAACAAAGAATAAGACATGAACAAAGATAATAAGCTAAGCAATTAAGGTTCACATGTCTTACACCACATGGAGAGATCCATAACTGAAAAATAAAAAGTGTTCACAAGCATAAGAGAAACAACACGAATAAAGAACAAGCTTGTGACACACAACCCTTGCGAAACCCCGTACGAGAGCCTACTAGATATCTCTCCCCCTTTGGCATCGAGACACCAAAAAGGGAAAGACCGATGCTAACGCCCCAAGGGTCACTCGAAACCGAACGGAGGCTGCTGAGAGGTGACTTCATCTTCTTCATAATCTGCCCAAGTGATCACCTGCCCTGCACTGTCCTGAGCTTGCCACTCCTCCCATGGAGTGATGTTCTTCTCCGAACCGGACTGCACTTGCTCTCCTTGAGCACGGCGGTGAGCAACATCAGCTTGGCGAGCCTTCTGCTTTTCTTCATAGACATCATATTGGTTCCTCTCAACTTTCTTGGTCAACTTGAAGAGCTTCTTCATAGAAGTGGCCATCCAATGGAAGGCCCCGTCCTTGGTAGTGTGAGAGGGACCGGCTTCATCAACAACTTCTTTGCTTTCTTCTTCGGATGGGACTTGATAAGGAGCCGCTTACTCTTGTGGGAACCCAATGCTCCGCATCCCCAAGCTCCTCAACAGCAAACTTTTCAATCCACTTCCAAATGATGATGCGCATAATGAGAGGAGCAAAGGCGATGTTCTTCTTCTTGATAATGACCTCCCAAAGTTCATGCCAAATGAAATCCATGACATCCAACTTCTTCCCCTTGCCTTGCATCTCCTTGTGAGGAGCATGAGATTTTGAGAAAACCATGAATTTCATCAATGTTGCCCACCTTTGGGTTGATTGTCTCGCGATAATCCGGTGCATGATGTCCCAAGTGGGAAAAAGTCCCTTGGACTTGCCAACCTTCCACTTCTCAGCGCTCTCCGGGTCATATAAAGGCAAGAGCTTCTCCACTTCTACAGCCTGCACCCCCACATGATGGACACGGAAGTGAGTATCATCAAAGTCGTCGTAGAGGACGGAACCAAACTCCTCATACTCAAGCATCTGAGCAATTTCAGACCACTTCTCGTCAAACTTCTTATCCTTGGTCATCCATGTGATGGTGCGCTCCGTCTCATTTCCAAAGTGAACGTGGCTAGAACTGAGCCACAAGCTTTCATCAAAATCTTGTTCTAACTCCATAATGGGGAGAAGCCCAAACTCCTCACAAATGGCAAGAGCTTCTCCGAAGTAGTCACTCTTTTCCCTCATATGATCCATATTAATGTGGTGCTGCTCCACATAGTTTTCCACGGCTTCTTCAGCAAGATCTCATTGTAGCATGTTCTTGGAACTTGTTGTGAAAGAAGGATTGTTGCCCCGAATGGAGGGAATTTGATCCATCCTCTCAATCACATAGCAATTGACAGCCCGCTTGACCGCAAAATCCTTGTCCGACATCTGACTAGCAGTCTTGGTCCTCTTGGGCAGGGTCTTCTCCGGAGGTGGAAACCTCCGGCGAGTCACGGGAACCCCATCAATCTCATCTTGAATCTCATCACACCATCGGTCCTTGGTTTCTTGCGCCCAACAGCTTGGTGCGACCAACAGACGCACTACCTGTGAATAGCATGGGAGGGACAAGCACATAGGTAAGAATGCACCATTTCATTATTTTGGAGAAAAAGAGCACATGTCTACAAAATTGTATGAAATTAAAACTAGAGGGAGAGTGCCAAATCTAGTGTTGGAGATGTAACAAGAGACAATATTATGGCTTAAAAAGCACTAACATTATCTAGGGTTACTCCTCTAAATCTAGGAAGAGGAACTTTCAATCTAGCCACAAATTTCGCAACAAAATGATAGACAAGGTTCTAGATCCACAAATACACACATCTACCTACTCAATCTACCACGAATCCAAGAGGAACACCACTAATTTCATCTCTATCCATCAACTAGATGAGAGAGAGGGATAGGGCATACCGGAACTCATGGCGGAGGATCGAGGAGGAGGAGAGGTGCAGGAGGCGTCCCAAGCGTGGAGGAGAAGCTCCGGGCCTGGGAGGGCTCCTTCTCGGCGGAGGAATGGCCGGCGGCGGCGGGATCTTGGGAGGAAGAGGGCACGGGGAGGAGAAACGAGTGGGAGAAATAACCCCCACGAGTTGGCCCCGTGCCTTATCCAGAAAAATCCCGCGAGCGGTACTACCGCTCGATCCAGCGGTAGTACCGCCCCTGGTAAAAACAGGCCCAGTGGCGATACCGCGCTGCACAGTGCTGTGAAGCACGCGCAGCGGTAGTACCGCCAGGGTGCCCGGTAGTACCGGCGCCTGGGGAAAAATCAGCTGGGGCTCAAAAATGAGCCCCGAAGCCGATTTGACCGCCGTTTCCGACCATCCAAACAACCAAGAGCATGAAAAAGGCATTTTTAGAGAGAGATAGGGCTGTTTTAAGAAAGAGTGTTGGCTTGGGATAGACAAGTAGCTGAGGAAGGAGAAGAAACTCAAGTTTGCAAAAACCAAACTTGAAGACCCAAGCTTGAGTTCTCTCCCCAAAAAGAAGTCTAAAAACCAAATAAGATCCAAATAAAACCAACTCCTCAAAAGGAGGAGGGCGGTGGCCTAGGCCACCATGTATGAGCAATTATCAACCCAAAACCGCGAAGATATATCTTGGGTTTAAGGCCAATACTCATCGTTTAAGCACAATTTGTCACCGGAGTGACCAAATAAAGCACGAATTGTCTATGTGCGCATAATAGAAGTAGTGTTGACTCATGAGTTGAGCTACACTCCCCCTATGTCCATGCATGCATCTAAACTAGTTACGATGTCTACTATGGGTACTTGTGCAAGGCGGTCAAGCAAAGTTGCTCGCATCAATGACATTTAGTTCATTCCTCAACTCTCGAAATCTTGGTTCATCAAGGGCCTTCGTGAATATATCCGCAAGTTGATCCTTGGTTCCTACAAAAGAAAGGTCAATGTTGCCCCTTTCCACGTGCTCCCGGATGAAATGATGACGAACTTCAATATGCTTCGTCTTGGCATGTTGCACGGGGTTGTGGGCGATCTTGATAGCACTCTCATTGTCGCAAAGGAGAGGCACCTTGGTGAAGTTAATACCATAATCCTTCATAGTTTGAACCATCCATAAGAGTTGAGCACAACAACTTGCGGCGGAGATGTACTCGGCTTCGGTGGTGGAGAGAGCAACACAATTTTGCTTCTTGGAAGACCAACACACCAAGGAGCGGCCAAGAAATTGACAACTCCCGGATGTAGACTTCCTATCCTTCTTCTCTCCGGCATAATCAGCATCCGAATACCCCATAAGATGAAAGCTTGAACCCTTGGGATACCAAAGACCAAAGTTTGGGGTATGAAGCAAATATCGAAAGATGCGCTTAACCGCCACTAAGTGGCTCTCTTTGGGAGCCGCTTGATACCTTGCACACTTACCCACACTAAACATAATATCCGGTCTAGATGCACAAAGATAAAGCAAAGAACCAATCATAGAGCGATAGAGTTTTTGATCGACATCGTTACCCTCGGTGTCGGTGTGGAGGTCGACGGAGGTGGACATGGGTGTCTTGTAAGGTTTGAGCTCCGTCATCGTGAACCTCTTGAGCATGTCTTGGGTATATTTGGCTTGATTGATGAAGGTACCTTCCCTATATTGCTTCACTTCAAATCCTAGGAAGTACTTCAACTCCCCCATCATGGACATCTCAAATTTGCTTGTCATTAGCTTTGCAAACTCATCATTGAAAGCATTGTTAGTAGAACCAAAAATGATGTCATCTACATAGAGTTGGCATATGAAAAGATTGCCACCCACCTTCTTGGTAAAGAGGGTGGGGTCAATAACACCAACTTGGAATCCACGGTCTACAAGAAACTCTCGAAGGTGCTCATACCACGCACGTGGGGCTTGTTTAAGGCCATAGAGTGCCTTGTCGAGCTTGTAAACATGGTCCGGATGGTTGGGATCCTCAAACCCGGGAGGTTGCTTAACATATACCAACTCATTAATAGGACCATTAAGGAAAGCACTTTTAACATCCATTTGTTGCAATTTAAAGTTATGATGAGATGCATATGCAAGCAAGATGCGAATAGATTCAAGACGAGCAACGGGGGCATAGGTTTCACCGAAGTCAACACCTTCGACTTGAGAGTAGCCTTGTGCCACCAATCTTGCCTTGTTTCGAATGACAATGCCGTTCGAATCTTGCTTGTTCTTGAAGACCCATTTGGTGCCGATGACGTTCTTGCACCCATTTGGCCTTGGCACCAACTTCCACACCTTGTTGCGCTTGAAGTTATTGAGTTCTTCATGCATGGCATCAATCCAATCATGATCTTCAAGAGCTTCATACACCTTCTTGGGCTCGATGAAGGACACAAAAGCATGGTTGGTGCTAAAGCTTGCCAATTGTTTTCTTGTGACGACCTTGCTTTGGACACCTCCAAGAACTTTGTCCAATGTATGCTCTAAGCGAGTTAATTTTTGCTCTCTTCGCAATTCTCTTCTCTTCTTGGTCTCCTCCGAAGTTTCTTGAGAGATGACTTGATCATTTCCTTCATCATCGGAGTCATGTGCATTGTTTTGATCTTGAGCTTGATCTTGATGAGGACCACCTTGATCTTGTTCTTGATCATTGTCGTGTGCACCATCTAGAGCTTGGTCTTGAACATCAAGTTGTGGAGAGGAACCACTAGGTTGATCTTGTTCTTGACCTTGCTCACTTGTTTGAGGGCTCGGAGTTTGTTCTTGGTTACGGGGAGGATCTTGAGTTGGTGATGGTATGACTTGAGGAGGAGCTCGAGGAGGATCTTGAACTTGAGGAGGATCCTCTTCAATGGGACGAATGTCCCCAATTGCCATCCTTCTTAGAGCGAGCTCCATAGGTACATCACCTACAACATTAGGATCAACTTGCCCCACTTGGGAGCCATTATCCTCATCAAACTTCACGTCACTAGATTCTTCAACTTGACCGGTGGTCTTGTTGTAGACTCTATAGCCGTGAGAGTTTGTGGAGTAACCAACAAAGATGCCCTCTATAGATCTAGTCTCAAACTTAGATAACCGGTTACCTTTCTTGCGAATGAAGCACTTGCATCCAAAGACACGAAAATAAGAAAGATCCGGTTTCTTCCCAAGAAGAATCTCATATGGGGTCTTGTTCAATAGCTTGCGGAGAAATAACCGATTTGTTGCATGACAAGCGGTGGAGATGGCTTCGGCCCAAAAGTTAACGGAGAAGCATACTCCGCAATCATGGTCCTAGCCGCATCCATAAGAGTCCGGTTCTTCCTCTCCGCAACACCATTTTGTTGAGGGGTGTATGGAGTGGAATATTGATGAGCAATACCCTCTTCACTAAGAAACCCCTCCACGGTGTAGTTCTTGAATTCGGACCCATTATCACTTCGAATTGTCATGATCTTCTCTTGATATTGCGTTGAGCCATGTTGATGAAGTCAATGACTCTTTGTTGAGTCTCACTCTTCTTCTTGAAGAAATAGACCCATGTGTATCTTGAATAGTCATCAACAATCACCAAGCAATACTTCTTCCCACCAAGACTATCATAAGATAATGGACCAAAAAGGTCCAAATGAATGAGCTCTAGAATCTTGTTGGTGGTAATCTTCGTCTTTGGTGGATGGGCTTCTCCATGTTGCTTTCCTAGAACGCATGATCTACACACACGATCTTTGGAAAACTTAATATCGGTTAGTCCAAGAATGTGATTACCACTTTGAAGATCATGGAGTGTTCTCATATTGGTGTGGGCTAGTCGGCGGTGCCAAAGCCAACCCACATCAACTTTAGCCATTAGACAAGTCGCGGCCGACATGCTCTCTTTCGAGAAATCAAGCACATACATGCCGTACTCGACATGTCCAACAAAGACTACTTTAAGAGATCCCTTCACGGTGATGATCACACTCTCGTCATCAAAATAACACCCATAACCACTTTTAGTAAGTTGATAGACGGAGAGTAAGTTGTAACCAAGGGACTCAACGACAAGTACATTCTTGATAGAGACTTCTCTAGCAACAACGACCTTGCCTCGTCCCAATACCTTAAGCTCGCGGTTGTCACCAATTTTGACTCGTGAATATTGAGGTAGAGGAGGTTCAATATCATCCACCAAGTCAATGCGTCCGGTCATGTGTTGGGATGCGCCACTATCCACCGTCCATCGACCCGCACCGGACGCCACACCCTACAAGGAATCAAGTCTTTGATTTAGGTACCCATTTTTCGATGGGTCCTTTCTTGTTAGTCACAAGGGTCTTAGGAACCCAAATAGCCCAATGATAATCATCACCATAAGAAGAGCCAACATATTTAGCATAAACATGACCATCTCTAGATTTCATAAGAACATAAGATGGGTTATATTTGCCGGCAAAGTCATTATGGGTAGGAAGGTCCCTTGTGACCTCACCACCCACAATGGTGTTGGTCTCCTTCTCTTTAGCCAACTCCCCCTCCTTCACAAAGATAATAGCTTTTGAAGAGGGAGAAGACTTCTTCTTCTTCTTGTTCTTCTTCTTTGACTTGGTAGAGAAACCAAGTCCTTCTTTTCCAATTTGATCCTTTTGATTGCTCAAAAGGTCATTGAGGTTCTTTTCTCCTTGGGCACAAGCCATAATGCCCTTCTCAAGTTGAGATTTCAACTTAGCATTCTCTTCAACAAGGTTAGCATGCTCACAACAAATAATAGATTTAGCAATAATTTCATTTGATGTGGAAGCAATAACTTCTTTCACTTGTTGACCTAGGAATTGATCATGAGACTTCTCAAGTTTGGCAAAAGACTCTTTGAGGGTTTTGAGTTCCTCATCAAGTCTCTTGTTTTCCTTCTCAAGTCTAGCATGTTCAATGCCTAGCTCAAGCTTCTCATTCTTATAGACTTTAGAAGTAGCAAGAGCATGTTCATGATCCTTTTTAACTCTAGACATGTCAATAGCATAGGATTCCTCGGAATTAGATAGGGCCTCCTCAAGGGACCTTCTACGAGTTTGCTCCTTTTCAAGAGCAATAGCGAAATCCGCTATCTCATTAGCATAGTCAACCTCACGGTTTGCCATGCCCGAAATGATCTCCTCCTTTTGATCTACAAGAGAGTTAGTTTCCTCAAGTTGCTCCAAAAGAGCATCAACATTCACTTTGTCTTCTCCTTTAAGATTGCTAGCCACACGTCCACCTCATTTGGACTTTGGGGCTCCTTCACAACATTCTCTACACAATCCAATAAGGAAGGAGGTGTAGAGGCAATAGGTTTAGGAGAAGGAGTTACCGAGGTGGCTTTTGCCATGAGACATGTGTAGGGAATGGACTCATTTTCATTGGGGGATTCAAATAGGGATGACGGTGTAGAGGAAGGTGTAGCTATGGCAATGCGAGCGGTAGCTACAACTTCATCTTCATCTTCATCACCGGACGTGTATTCTTCCAAAACTTTTCTATCTTGAACACACAAGGCATTGGAACCCTCTTCTTCACGTAGTTCTTGTTGCCGTTGCCCTTGGACTTGTCTTTTCTCACAAGCTTGCCATTGTGGTCCTCTCGATTCTCCCAAGGACAATCGGCAATGTAGTGATTGAGATTACTACAATTATAGCAAGTCTTTGGACGGTCTCCTCTTGGTCTTGCAACGAAGTTCTTCTTAGCAAAAGGTCTTGAAGATCTCTTGGAACGGTTGCCCCAATAGGCTCTTGAAGCAAGAGCCATGTGCTCACAATAGTCTTTCTTGATGTCCTCCGTATCCTCCTCTTCACCTCCATGTTCAAACTCTTCTTCACTAGTGATGGTGGTGGACTTCAAAGCGACATTTGGAGATTGTCCCGCAAGTCCCCTTTGCCGAGCTTGAGCATGAATAGAGCTCTTGACAACCATCCCAATGGATACAAACTCGTTGAGCACGGTGTTGGAGTCAAGTGTTGAGAAGTCCGGTCTTGATCGAATGGTTTGAGCTAAGCCTTGATTTGAGGGAGTGATGGCCTTGAGAAATTTGCGCTTGATCCAATTATCACTAATCTTCTCAAAACCGAAATCATTCAAGGTGATGGCAAGAGCGGAGAGTCTTCGATAGAGATCTTCGGGGGTCTCATCTTCATTCATCACAAACTCATCGGCTTCATCTTGAACCGCTTCATACTTGGAAAGTTGAATGCTTTTGTTCCCCAAGAACAAGTTATGAAGATTCTCCCAACATTGCTTTGCCGTCGTGCACATACGGATATGCGTGCGATAAGTTGGGCTTGCGGCCGTTTGTATCATGTGCATGGCGGTGGCGTTGAGTTGATGATTGGCCTTCTCCGTTGGAGTCATGTTGTGTGGGTCTTGAGGATGGAAGCCTTGCTCTAAAATGTCAATCAAGAAAACACAACAACTAGACATGTGTGAACGCATAGAGAATTGCCAATTAGGAAAGTCTTTTGGATCAAGCTTAGGAGGTGCGCCCATATTGGCGATGTGTGGCGGAGAGACGTGTTGGTGGATTGTGTTATACACTTGTTCCGGTGGAACATTAGCATACACCCCCGGCGGCTTCCTTGGGGTTGAGTTACCATCCTCGGAGTTCTTTGTTTCGGGATTGGCTTGCGCCTTTCCGTCCGCATTGACAATACCCGTAGAAGGAAGAGTATCTAACTTCCCGGGACATTTTCCAAGGAGGGTAAATCAACCTTAGGAGGATCCGGTTTCCCTAGGAACTCCTTGAACATTTCTCGCATCGATTCCTTCATGCTTATGTTGAGGTTGGTAGTGATCTCGGTATTGAGATTCGATATCTCACTCTTGAGTTCACTAACAACCTCACCAAAGCGTTCATTAGTAACCGATGCGAGAGGGTCCACGACGTCCGACATATTCTCTTAGGCGGTGAAGCCTTAGATAAGAGACGAGGCTCTGATACCAATTGAAAGATCGATATGTCGACTAGAGGGGGGGTGATTAGGCGACTACCAAATTTTAATTCTTTTTCGATTAATTAAGGCTTGAGCAAAGTATAACAAGGTTGACTAGATGTGCACTAGGTGATAGCAACCTATGTGATACAAGCAAGGTAACAAAGTAGCGGAAGCAACAAGTAAAGGATAGAGTAACCGCAAAGTGGAGACACGGAGATGTTTCCCGTAGTTCCTTCCCAAGGGAAGTACGTCTACGTTGGAGGAGTGTGGAGCCACCTAGGCGCTCCAATAGCACGGATGTGCTCACTCTATTCTCCGTGAGCTTTACCCGTGGGGGTTTGGCTCATTCACTATGAGGTCACCTTGATGGCGTTGACCAAGCCGGTACACAAAGGTCGGGGAACTCCACAATGAGTTGAGCCTCCCAACAATGCCTCGGACTTCCTCCGAGACTCACAAAGGCACCTCGAGTTACAAGCAACCCAAGATGCAAGTTCCACACTATCCGTGTGGGGGGATTTGAAATTCCTTCGGTGGAGACGTAGATCTAGACCTCCTCCTTCACTCCACAAAGTATCAAGAGGTTTGGGTGGTTGGAGTGGGAGATCTTAGTAGGTTGAAGCTTTCATCAATGGAGGAGAGAGAGCATAGGAAAACTTGTCTTCAAGTGGGGAAGAAGACCCCTTTAAATAGCTCCTCCAAAAGTGGCCGTTGCACAGCCAGAATTCCCGCGGCGGTACTACCGCTGGGGGCAGCGGTAGTACCGCTGCCCTTCTTCGTCTTCAATTCAAACGGCTCGAAATTCTGGAGCCCGCGCCTGTCTTCAAAGCGGTACTACCGCTGGAGGCAGCGGTACCACCGCTGCCCAGCGGTACCGCTGCGGCTACCGCCCATCGCAACAGAGGGTGGAAATCAGCGGCACCACGGGCGGTACTGCCGCAGCATAGCGGTACCACCGCTAGGTCTGGCGGTACTGCCGCTGCGCTGGCGGTACTACCGCCCGGTACCGCTGGAGCCACCGCTGATGGAAACAGACGCGGAAAAACGGCGGTACCTCCAGCGGTACCGCCAGCGGTAGCTGGCTGAGCTTGCGAGGAAACCCTGCGCAGCGGTACTACCGGCCCTCCTGGCGGTACTACCGCTGCCTGGAGCAGAAAACTGCTAAGAGCAAATTGCAAGCTCTATTCGATGACGCTTATATCAGAAATTCCTGGAAGCTCAAAATACATCGTTAGATACATAATTGTGTTATCACTAACACCAAAACATCATCTAGGGAAGATGCACTTTCATTTGGTGCCTGCGTTAAGCATGAACATTATATCTGGATCTTGTTATTGCGAGACGGTTACTCATTTAAATCTGAGAACAATGGTTGTTCTATTTCTATGAGTAATATCTTTTATGGTCATGCACCGGTTGTTAATGGTTTATTCTTGTTGAATCTCGAAAGTAATTCACACATCCATAACATTGATGCTAAAAGATGCAAGATGAATGATGATAATACCACATACTTGTGGCACTGCCGTTTAGGTCATATTAGTGTAAAGCGTATGAAGAAACTCCATACTGATGGACTTTTGGAGTCACTTGATTTTGAATCATTTGACACGTGTGAACCATGCCTTATGGGCAAGATGACTAAAACTCCTTTTTCCGGTACGATGGAAAGGGCAAGTGACTTATTGGAAATCATACATACTGATGTGTGTGGACCGATGAGCATTTCGACACACGGTGGGTATCGTTACTTCATAACCTTCACTGATGATTTGAGTAGATATGGGTATATTTACTTAATGAAACACAAGTCTGAAACTTTTGAAAAGTTCAAAGAGTTCCAGAGTGAAGTGGAAAATCATCGTAACAAGAAGATTAAATTTCTACGATCTGATCGTGGAGGTGAATATTTGAGTTACGAGTTTGGCATGCATTTGAAGACTTGTGGAATTGTTTCACAACTCACGCCACCTGGAACACCACAGCGTAATGGCGTGTCCGAACATCGTAATCGCACTTTATTAGATATGGTGCATTCTATGATGTCTATATCTGATCTGCCAATGTCGTTTTGGGGTTATGCATTAGAGACAGCCGCATTCACTTTAAACAGGGCACCATCTAAATCCGTTAAGACGACGCCATATGAGATATGGTGTGGCAAGAATCCAAAGTTGTCGTTTCTTAAAGTTTGGGGATGCGAGGCTTATGTCAAAAGGCTGCTGCCTGATAAGCTCGAACCCAAAGCGGAAAAGTGTGTCTTCATAGGATACCCTAAGGAAACTGTCGGGTATACCTTCTATCACAGATCCGAAGGCAAAGTCTTTGTTGCCAAGAATGGATCCTTTCTTGAGAAAGAGTTTCTTTCGAAAGATGTGAGTGGGAGGAAAGTAGAGCTAGACGAGGTTGTTGAACCTTCTCCCGAATTGGAGAGTAGCGCAGCGGAGGAAGTTGTTCTGGCGCCGCTTTCACCAACTAGAGAGGAAGCTAATGATGGTGATCATGAAACTTCGGTCTTAGCTGAAATTCGCAGGTCGGCTAGGATACGTACCGCTCCTGAGTGGTACGGTAATCCTGTCATGAATGTGTTATTGTTAGACAATGACGAACCTGCGAGTTATGAGGAAGCAATGATGAGCCCAGACTCTGGGAAATGGCAAGAAGCCATGCAATCCGAAATGGAATCCATGAGTGAAAACCAAGTATGGACTTTGGATGATCTTCCTGATAGCCGCAAGGCTGTCGAGTGTAAATGGATTTTCAAGAAGAAAACAGACGCTAACGGTAATGTCACCGTTTATAAAGCACGACTTGTCGCAAAAGGTTTTCGACAAGTTCAAGGAGTTGACTACGATGAGACTTTCTCACCCGTAGCGATGCTTAAGTCTATTAGGGTTCTACTAGCAATTGCTGCTTTTTTTGATTATGAAATTTGACAGATGGATGTCAAAACAACGTTCCTCAACGGAAACATTGAAGAAGAGTTGTATAAGATACAACCCGAAGGTTTTGTCGATCCTAAGGATGCTGGTAAAGTATGCAAACTTCAGCGTTCCATTTATGGGCTGAAGCAAGCATCCCGGAGTTGGAACATTCGCTTTGATGATGTGATCAAAGGTTTTGGATTTGTCCAAAATTATAAAGAAGCGTGTCTTTACAAGAAAGTGAGTGGGAGCTCGGTCGCATTCCTAGTGTTATATGTGGATGACATATTACTTATTGGGAATGACGTGGAGCTGCTTAACAGTATAAAAGGTTATTTGAATAAGAGTTTTTCAATGAAAGACCTTGGTGAAGCTGCTTACATATTAGGCATTAAGATCTATAGAGATAGATCGAGACGCTTGATAGGACTCAGACAAAGTACATACCTTGACAAAGTTTTGAAGAAGTTCAAAATGGTTCATGCAAAGAAAGGGTTCTTGCCCATGTTGCAAGGTAAGACATTGAGTAAGACTCAGTGTCCAACTACGGCAGATGAAAGAGAGAGGGTGAGTAAAATACCCTATTCCTCAGCCATAGGCTCAATCATGTATGCCATGTTGTGTACTAGACCAGATGTGTCTCATGCTCTTAGTTTGACGAGCAGGTACCAGAGTGATCCTGGAGAGGAACACTGGACAGCAGTTAAAAATATCTGTCAGCCCAGTAAGAAACCAGGGTGTACTGGGCCAGGCCTCTATAACCCTCAACACTCGGCGAGTGAATCTCGCTAAGGACCAGGTCTGCAAGCCTGGGGAGCCCGCGGGGCAGAATCGCCTCGCGGAGGCCTGAGGAGGCAGCTAAGGCCTGTGGAGCCTCTACTCCGCTGCCCCCTCTCCAAGGAAGCTTTCCCTGAGGGGAAGTCAACGCAGAATCCTCCACAGGGCGTTCCCGCCCACGCGAGGGTTCCTTCACTGTAAAGCAAGCTCTGCGGAGCGCACATGGCTTCCGCAGCGGCCGCAGAGTGACCGCGCCTCTGCGCAGGGTGACGACGGAGCTACAGTCCCACTTTGGTGATAAAGGAGTCAACAAAGCAGGGGCAACGGCGCAGACCACCAAGCTTTCCTCTTTGGTGATAAGGGAGCAGGCCGGCGCTACGCGCCAAACGCAACGTCACCGTGGGGACTCCCCCCGCTCCTCTGCGGCAGCAGCTGGCCATCCTGGATGGACGGCAGCCTCTCTGCTGCGGCCTCAGCTTTTGTGCCCATGGACCGCGCTCATGGACGCCCAAGCAGCGGTGCACCGTGCTCCCGACCGTTGTCGCCATGTGGTAGCCCCTCCGCTGCACAAGGACAGGGAGGAGGCCCGGGGCGCCTATAAAAGGAGCTGGTGCACCACCCTAACAAGGGATCGAACACATTTTACTCCTAGTCTAGCTACTGGCGCGCAAGGGAGAAAGAAGACAGTAGTTTCCCTCCCCTTGTACACGCCATTGCCATAGCTGTGCCCTCGGCAAGCACGCTGTACTGTAACCTCTACAAGCAGCAATACAGACAGGCAGGACGTAGCGGTTTTACCTCCTCAAGAGGGCCGTGAACCTGGGTACCGCCGTGTCTCTCTCTGCCGTGATGTCCCCCCAGGCACGACGAGCAGCGTCGCCGCGCCGGATGAGGGTTGATTGACGTCGTGTTCAGCCCCTTACACGAACTCTCTTCGCGAGTGTGACTGCCCCTGTTTCGTGGGAGTCATTCTCCGACAATTGGCGCGCCAGGTAGGGGGCTGAGTCGCGCATTTCAACCTCCATCGACCTCTACGCCATGGCGGACACTCGCGCTGCTCGCGCCAACCGGCGCGCGTCAGGCAGAGCTGAGACCGAGCCCGTCGTCCACACCACCACCAGGCCACGCGGCCGTCCGCGCACCAACCGCGCTTCGGGGCGCACTACTACGCGGAGCCACGCGTGGAGCACCCGAGGATGAGGACGACCGCTACGACGAAGACGTCGACCACGAGCACAGCGAGGACGCTGAGTCCTCGCATCCATCTCGGCGCCAAAGCGCGTCCACGCTTGGACGCCCGGCGCCCAGCCCAAACACTGCGCTGCTCATGGCAGCAGAGCTTTTCCGCTACCGCCCCACCCCGAGGCGCACGACAACTGGCTTGGCCGTCTCCAGCACCTCGTCGACATCGCGGCTGCGCCGCGCGCGGTTCCAGCACCTTCGCGCTCCCTGGTGCACCACAACTCCGGGCGCGCAGGCACCGCCGCGCATGGAGCACCTCCGCCTCCGCCTCCGCCAGGACCACCTCCGGCTGCGGCGAACAAAGCCGCCTCCCACGCGTCCTCGCCGCATGATTGTCAAATCGTGCAGCGGACGCCGGACGCGCGGGTGGAGATGGAGCGCCAGCGGGACCTCCAGAAGCGCATCGTCGAGGAAATTGGCCAAGCCGGGCGCCAAAACCGCAGAGCTCTCCAGGGTGGCGTGGCCACGTACGCCACAGGCTGCACGGCCTTCACCCGCAACCTGCGCCGCGTCGTCTGGCCGCAGAAGTTCAGGCCAGACCTCCCCAAGGGCTACGATGGCACGAACAACCCCATCGAGTTCCTGCAGCTCTACACCACCTCCATCCAAGCTGCGGGAGGAGACGACAAGGTCATGGCGAACTGGTTCTCGCACGCCCTCAGGGACTCTGCCCTGTCGTGGCTCCTGAACCTCCCTGAGGACTCCATCGACTCCTGGGAGGACCTCTGCAAGCAGTTCGTCGCGAACTTCAAGGGCACGTACGAGCGCGCCCTCACCTACAACGACCTGCGCGCCGTACGCCAGAAGTCTGGCGAGACTCTCCGCAAGTACATCCAGCGCTTCAGCCAAGTCCGCAACAAAATCCCCAACATCCCTGACTCGCACGTCATTGCTGCCTTCAGAGAGGGCGTCACCAACCGCAGGATGCTTGAGAAGCTCGGCATCCACGATACCCTCTCCTCGGTCGTGAAGCTCTTCGACATCGCAGACAAGTGTGCCAAGGCAGAAAGGTCTCCTCTTCACCAAGGTGGCCTCTGCAGACGACCCTCCAGAGGGATCCAAGGCCCACAAGAAGCGTGACGAGACCAAGCGCAAGCCTACTGCTGTGCTGGCTGCTGAGCCCGGCGCTAACGCACGCTCGAGAGGACTCTGCAGAGGATGGCGAGAAGAAGATGGACAACCGTCCCTTCTGCATCTACCACAACAGGCGCGGCCACGCGACAGAGAACTGCTACGACCTCAAGCAGCTGAGCAAGAAGCGCGAGCAGGAAGAAGGCAGCGGTGGTCGTGGCAGAGGCCGTAACTACCGCAAGGGCGGACGCAAAGGTGGCTACCAGAAGCCTCAAGGGACTCAGGCCAACGCCGCTGAGAAGAACAACAACCTCCCTGACGAGGAGCCTGGGGGCTACCAGGCCCCTAGAGGCGCCATGGCGTGCATCCTCGGCGGGGCTCAGGCGCCCAAGTCCAACAATCAGTTCAAGCAGTTCGCCCGTGAGCTCAACGCAGCGCTGCCTGGGGTGGAGACATCGCGTCCCCTCAAGTGGTCTCAGTACACCATCGCCTTCGACGCCAAGGACCACCCCAAGTCGACCAAGACTGTAGGCACCCTCCCGCTGGTGTGCACCCCCCCACCATCAACAATATCGCTGTCGGCAAAACGCTCATTGATGGGGGTGCAGGCCTGAACGTCATCTCCGTCGAGACCTTTGAGACGCTTCAAGTGCCCTACGAGTGGCTTATGCCCTCCAGGCCCTTCACAGGGTCACCAGCGGCTCAATCTCGCCTCTGGGGCAAGTGAGGCTTGCGGTCACCTTTGGCACGCAGCAAAACTATCGCACCGAGCTCATCGACTTCGACGACGCGCACATTGGCCGGCCCTACAACGCCATCCTCGGCTACACCCGCCCTCGCGAAGTTCATGGCCGTCACGCATCACGCCTACAACATGGTCAAGATCCCTGGCAGCGGCGGCACCATCACCATCCATGGTCACGTACAGGACGCTACACACGCGCCTGTCGAGCTCGCCTACAAAGCCGCTGCCATGGCGTTCCCTGCTGACGAAGACCTGGAGCCCCTCGCGAGGCCCAAGAAGAAGAAGCAGCTGTTCTCTCAGGAGCAGGCCGCTACAAAGAAGTGTCGCTGAGCACCAGCGACTCGGGGGCTGAGGGCTCGGGGGCTAGCGTCACCATAGGCGCTGGCTTGCCTCCCAAATAGGAAAGCGCGCTCGTCGCCTTCCTTCGGGCAAATTCTGACATGTTCGCATGGACTCCGTCAGAAATGGCTCACAGTTCACCAGCGGCATCTTCAGGGCTTACTGCGAAAGCCCTCGGCACCAAGCTCTGCTTCGCCTCGGTAGCTCACCCACAGAGCAATGGTCAAGCCGAGCGAGCAAATGCTGAGGTCCTCAAGGGCCTCAGACGAGCAGTTTCAACCGCCTCAAGGGCTATGGCAAGGGCATCGATGAGTTCCCCTCCGTGCTCTGGTCCATCCGCACGAACCCTACAAAGCCCACTGGGGAGACGCCATTCCCCTGGTGTATGGAGCCGAAGCAGTCCCCCACAGAGATCAAGCACGGGTCCGCAAGGTACTTGCCTTCAATGAGGACAATCAAGAAGACCTCCACAACGACGACCTGCTGTTCCTCGACGGGTTGCGCCGCCGAGCCGCCCTCAGAGCGGCAAAGTACCAGCAAGACCTGCGACGCTACCACAGCCGCCACATACGTCCGCGCACTCTCGAGACAGGCGACCTTGTCCTCAGGAGGATCCTCTCCAGGGAAGGTCTCCACAAGCTCTCGCCCATGTGGGAAGGCCCCTACAGGGTCGCGCATGTCCCAGACCTGGTGCGGTGCGCCTCGAGACGGAGGACGGCATCCCGGTCAAGAACCCTTGGAACATCGCGCATCTACGACAGTTCTACCCGTGATCTCTATCACACCAGGCATTTTTGTCTCTAGAAAAGCGCACAGCTTCACCTCCAAGCTTCACAAAAGCTTCTCTCTCTGAGGGCCAGTCCCTCTGAGCTCTTCCTGTAACGTGCCGCCGCAGGCCGTGAAGAGTCTCAGCCACTGAATGTGGTCCCCATGCCTCGACATGGAAACTTTATCTTGGCAAGTCCCAAGTGTAACGAACCAATTCGTTCCTAGTGAAACATTGCGCTGCGGCGCCGCTATGTAATATTTTGGGGGT